>CM035418.1:13661361-14093861 GCA_020310875.1 Ceratopteris richardii | reverse complement strand
TAGTGAATAACCAATATTCTTGAATATATTCATAGGAACAAGAAGATGACATACTTTTAACTCTTTCCAATACTCCAAAGAATACCATATTGATATCTTCTCTGCGAGTGCCAATTTTCCTTTACCTCTCTTCACATACTCATTATCTTCATCGTCACTCAAGATTTCTGATTTTGGATCTATCAGAGGTCCATCTGTCCGTTTTTTATACCAATCCATAGGCATCATAGGTTTTGGACACTGACCTGTTTCAAGCTTTCCATTAAAATGTATCGCTTCTCTTTTAGATCTTAATGGATGATCATCAGCAAGAATCGTCAATGTCGAAGATAAATATTTTTTGTTGAGATTCTTACTGTAGATTGATCTCAACCAATCACCACAATATGCACAAGCTTTATAACCCATAGTAGATATTCTTGCATCATGAAAACGATGAAAATATAATTAGATTAACTTACATTTGTATGCATATTGAATAAAAAAATTACATCAATACCTGAACAAACACCATATCATGGAAAATCATGAAT
Organism: Ceratopteris richardii; assembly: GCA_020310875.1. Lineage (NCBI taxonomy): Eukaryota > Viridiplantae > Streptophyta > Polypodiopsida > Polypodiales > Pteridaceae > Ceratopteris > Ceratopteris richardii. The sequence continues at coordinate 14,093,328 of CM035418.1, read as the reverse complement.
AGTCTAATCCACAATACCATGGACCATAATATGTCTCTCATTGATGTTTTTCGATAAATCAATGACATTAATACCTCTCCATAACTCTTGGAGATCATCAATGAGAGGATCAAGATATATATTCATATCTTTAAGTTGTCTTTTTCTTGGGATTAAAAGTGAACGCATTAAATGTTCCTTTTAAATGCTAAGATATGGCAGAAAATTGTAGTTTATGACTACCACTGGCCATGTTGACCATTTACTGGATTTCATGGAGAATGGATTAAACCCATCTAATGCAACTCCTAACTTTAGATTCTATGGAGTTTGTGCAAATTCAGGCCATGTAGAATCAATATGTTGAAATGCAACACTATCATGAGGAATTTTGATTATTCCATCAGTACTTTTATGATCATGTCCCCATGTCAAAAGCTTTGATAATTCGGGGCTTTGAAACATATGTCTAATCTATGGAGCCAATGGAAAATGTCTCAATACCTTTTTTGGGATTTTTACCTTCTTCGTCCTTATATCAAGGAGATTGACATTTTGGACATGTCAAAGAGTCTACATATTCACCTCTATATAAAATACAATTGTTAGGACATGCATGTATACATTGATAATCTATACCAAGATTGTTGATTATCTTCTTCATTTCATCATGTGAAGCAGGAAGAATATTCGGACTTGGTAAAAACTTTTCACATAATAACCTGTAAGTTCATCAAAAAAAGATATATTAATAAAAATAAATAAATAAATATACATATATATATATATATATATGCATATAATTTTATATATGTGTATGCTTATGTGTATGTGCATGTGGATGTGTATATGCATGTGCATGCATATACATATGCGTATGTGTATATGTATGTATATGTGTATATATGTTTTATAGGTGTATATGTATGTATATATACATATGTGTATGTGTATGCATATATGTATGTGTATGTGTGTATATATATGTATGTATGTATGTATGTATGTATGTATGTATGTATGTATGTATGTATGTATGTGTATGTAGGTAGGAATGTGTATGTATGTATGTATGTATATGTATGTATGCATGTGTAGCTGTGTATATTTGATTTTGTTTCTTTTCTTTGTATATTGTGGTTTGAAGACTTTCATAACTAGTCCACTGAATCGTTTGACTATCTCCCATTTTATAGTCAATCTATTACCTGCCTTGCTAACTAAGACTTACATATTTGTTTACAAGGATTAAGTATCAGTTAACTATGGAGGTATTAGGTTGTTTGAAAATAAGACAAGAAAATTTCTCTCCATGATTTTGAAAAATGGATGAATAATTCTAAAGTATGGGTGGACATGAAGTGTTCATTCAATGCAAGTTCTTGTTCTTACCATAGCTAAGGTAAACACAAAACCTGCACTGATGGATGCTTTGTGTCCACCCATCCTTTAAAATTATTCTTCCATCCTTCAAATTCTTCGAGCTAAATTTACTTCTCCTATTTTTCAAACGACTTAATACCTCCATAGCTAACTCATACTTAATATTTGTATGCAAAGTTCATAAAAGAGTTACCAACGCAGGTATTAGGTCGAATAGAATAGGAGAAGTAGATGTCTTAGGAAGATTCTAAAGGTTGAGCGGACAATTCCAAAGGTTAGATGGACAAAATATCTTCATTCAATACAGGTATGTATAATTTGACTTTGCTCTATATATATGTGTATGTATGTATGTGTATGTATGCATGTGTAGCTGTATATATTTCATTTCATTTCTAATTTTCTTTTTGTTTATTGTGGTTTGTAGGCCGTTGAATCGTCTGGTTGTCTCCCATTTTATAGTCAATCCATTACCTACCTTGCTAACTAAGGCTTACATATTTGTTTACAAATATAAAGTATGAGTTAGCTATGGAGGTATTATGTCATTTGGAAAATAGGAGGACCAAATTTATCTTGAAGATTTTGAAAGATGCATGAATAGTTTTAAAGGATGGGCGGACAGAAAGTGTCCATTCAATGCAAGTTCTTGTTCTTACCTTAGCTAAAGTAAGAATAAAAACTTGCATTGAATGGACGCTTTCTTTTCGCCCATCCTTATAAAATTATTTTTCCATCCTTTAGAATCTTCGAGATAAATTTGGTCCTCCCATTTTCCTAATGACCAAATACCTCCATAGCTAACTGATACTTAATATTTGTATGCAAAGTTCTTAAAAAAGTCAGCAGCACAGGTATTAGGTTGACTAGAATAGGAGAAACAGATGTGTCAGGAAGATTCTAAGGGTTGGGTGGACAATTCTAAAGGCTAGATGGACAAAACATCTTCATTCGATACAGGTATGTATAATTTGACCTTACTCTCATAACATGTGTATGTGTGTATATGTGTGTGTATGTATGTTTATATGGGTGTATTGCATTCATGTATAATTATGTGTATGTCTATATATGCATGTATTTATATGTATATATTTATGCATGTATATATATATATAAATAGATAGAAAATTGAAAATTGTACCTTAATACTGCCAAGACAAATACATTACTCCATCCAAAATGATTTTGAAGATTGAGAATAAGTAAGCTCACACTTAGTCGTGTCAAACGACTTCCTTCATATACATGCTTTAGACATTGCTCTCAAAGATATTTCTCATTTTTAGAAATATCAATGCTCTCACTGTCATTATGATACCAATCCTCAATAAAATATGCCATGCCATCATCTTCATCATTGTCGAACAAATCTTGTACTTTATCTTCTTTTAGGCTTGCATATTCCACATGATCACTTTTGCGTAGCCTCCTCATAGAAGCTTCTGATAAATGAGGTCTTATTGGCAATTGTGAATGGTGTGGAGGAATATCATCAACATCATACGTTGGAATCTACACATATGAATAAAAATAGTATTCCATAAATGAATAAAAAGTAAACTTTAAATATAAAATTAAATATGGATAGAAAATTTTCACACTCTCTCTAGCTAAAAGGTGCTCTTGGAGGTCTACACCATCCATAATTCACTAATAATTCATCACCAACATGTAATGTAGTAATAGCATTGAAAACTATATATCTTGATACATCTCTACTCATGTATGGTGATTCATGACTATTTTCACGCTCCTCAAATGTGCACTTAGTCATTGAACTATTATGTAACACTCGACTACTATTTATTAAACCTGCTATATTTCCATGCATGTAAGGTCTTCCATAAATATATAATCTTTTATTTTCTGCATGTGAAATCCTTCTACTACTAACGGATGTTGCATTCCAACATATTCCATAAGTACTCATGCTTTGAACATAACATGCAAGTCGATGCCAATCTCCCCATCCATATATAGGATCACAAAATGACATAAGAGTGACTTCAGAGTTTGGAGGCACATACAAATCCTCTACAATAAAGAGACCATGACCAACATTAGTAATAGTGGATGGAGCAATCATATAGCGATTACCCCAAAAGTTGAAAACCTCTCCATCTAAAGGAAGTGGTCCTCTATTCCATCCTCCATCTCTTCTTCTATCATATGTTTGTAATAGAGAATAATCACGAGCTGGCAATGGATAATCTCGAGCCATTTCAGTCTCTAAACCAGGAGGTAGAGGATTTCTAGAAACCTCTACTTGTAATTGATGAACAGCAAGTCCATGACATGTACAAGGTATATTAACATTATTAGAATTATTATCATCATCATCATCATCGAGCAAGTATTCCTGTATGTCAACAGTAATTTGATTTTTTATATGGTTTTTAAATAAAATAATGACATTAATTTATAGAAAAAATACATACCCAAGCATTATCATGTTGACCAGGTGGTGGTGCATGCTCAAAAGTATATACTCTGCCTCATATTCAATACATTCCAATATTGGTCTTTGATACGTGCCATAGCAAGAGTTACACCAACATATAATAGGCTCTTGATAGTAAAATTCATCATAATTCCTATCGGAGGACACATGTGAAGTCATTGCATGGGTAGGAGGTGGTGGAGTGCCCTCTGATTGATCAGAATCTGATTATAACAAGAAACAAAAAAATATATAAGTTATGTATCTATCAAATATATTTAAAATTAAAAGTTTGATATACTTACAGTATATAGTCCTTGCACGATTAGGAGATGGTGGTGGAGTTCCATCTGATTGATCGGAATCTACAAATAATGGTATTTGATATTAATAATCTGATTATTTACATATATAAACATTCACATATACATATTTACACATACACACATATTCACATATACACATTTACACATACACACATATTCACATATTCACAAATACACATTATTGGGGGATAAATGCATGTATTTTGTATGAATGAGTGTATATGCACGCATGTGTATGTGTGTACGTATATATGTGGATATGTATATGTGTGTTTATGTTATATGTATGCATATGTGTATATGTATGCATATATGTATGTTTATATGTTTGCATGTATATGTGTATGTGGGTATGTGTATGTGTGTGTATATATGTGTATGTATTTTGATTCTTTTTTTCTGTTTGAGATTAAATTAACAGGAGATATTGTATGGTGGAAAAAAATAAGAGTCGACCTAACATACCACCTGAGACGTGGTAGTTTTTTCGTAGATAACTACATCTTCAACAGTCATTTCCTCAGTAGAAGGTATACAAATTAATATTTTATATTTATAATTGTCATATATTTTAGTAATTTTTAACATTTAATTTATGTATTTCTTTTTTCTTTAAATAAACAGGCTGCTGCAAAGAAGAGAGTTGAGTGGGGACACACATTGCACGTAGGCCAAATGGGCCATCATGGTTTTGTAGCTACATTTGTAAGTATATGTGTTATTGTGAGTATATTTTTTATTTTAGTGAAAATGCAAGAAACTAATCTATTTTATTTTTTTCAATGCAGCGAAAGGATTGTGACCGATATCCTGCGAAACATGAGATCGAGTATGACACACATTTTGGATATCGGCGTTTGAGCCAGTATATGCGAGATCATTCGGATGCCTTTGTGAGTATTATTAAATTTTATATAATTATTTATTTTTATGGATGTTTTAGTTGTTTTACTTATTTATGTTTGTTATATGTAATACAGGAGTATTATGGAGAGGCAGATATGTATGAAGTGGAGAGATAGACACAAGAGGGACGATCTCGGTCGTCACAGGGTGCTCACACAGATACATCAGATCATGTAGATGATTGTGATGATGAGGATGAGGATGATCATGATGATCATGATTAGGATTCTTGATTGTGACATTGGACATGTATTTACATATATATATATATATATATATATATATATATATATATATATATATATATATATTGTTCATTTCAATTATGTTTTGGATTGTGTGCATGGTATTAAGTAATGAAAAGTTTTGTTCTATTGATTGTTATTATTGTTTATATTAAGCATGTGTTTTAGTACTTTAATTATATAATTCGTTCATATTTATGTGTGCTTGTGTGTATATAAAATCTATATATGCACATGTAGGTATATATCTATATGTGTAAGTATGTCTATATGCATGTATATGTATGTATCTATGTATATATGCGCATGTATGTATGTGCATATGTATATGTGTATATGCATGTATGTGCATGTGCATGTGTAAGTGTATATGTGTATGTATGTGTATATGCATGTGCATGTGCATGTGTATGTGTGTGTATATGTATGTATGTGCATGTGTAAGTGTATATGTGTGTATATGTGTATGTGCATGTGCATGTGTATGTGTGTGTATATGTATGTGCATGTATATGTGTAAGTGTATTTGTATATGTGTATGTGCATGTATATGTGTATATGTATGTGCATGTGTATGTATGTGTATATGTGTGTGTACGTATGTGCATATATTGTTGATATATTTAGGTAGTGATGTGTGTGAACACACTAGGACTGCCGGGGCACTTTTTTCCCTCTTTAGGAGGTTTTTTTTCCCCGGCTTGTATATATGCCTATTGCCCTAATGGGCTACTTATCTTTGTACATTCTCTAGTAATACATTCAGTATTGTGTGTTTGTGGTCCAAGCTTCTTCTTCCTCCTTGTGCTGTTCGCGTACTTCCGCAGACATTTATCTCCAACAATTGGTATCAGAGCAGGTTGTCGCTTCATTTAGGGCGCCGTCGACACTCCTCCGTTTGCAGTCTCAGAATCGTATGAATTTTGGTGAGCATACTCAGGGTGTTTTCGAGATCAAAACCGCTTCGCTCTGTGGTGTCGAAATTGCGATCTGAGCTCGTTTCGGCCTCCGAATGCACTATTGTAGTGCTTGTGCAGGCTATTTCGTCTTTTTGTGCAAAAGGTATATACCAGTTTCTGTTCGCCAGTTTAAGCGTCTCGAAGTCTGCTACAGGTCTAGCAGAACTCATCTGGGCAGTTCCGTTCAACTTTTTGAGATACAGTCGATTTTTTGCATCAAGGTATTTTAGTCACCGGCCATGGCTAAAAGCAGTGATGTATTCCGTATGTTGGTTGTTGAGGATAAGTTGGATGGTACCAACTACCCATTATGGGCTTATATGATGCGACATGTATTGGTTGCAAAAGGACTATGGAACATTGTGCAGGGTGTTGAAAGACGTCCTGTTACACCTGTAACAACAGGTACTGCAAATACAGGTGCTAGAGCTGATGAAGATGGTGTCGAAGATGATATTCCACAGATTTCTGTTCGTGTTGCTGTTTCTGTTGCACCTACTGCAGAGCAGATTCGTTGGGATGGCAGAGATGCCCAGGCACATGCATTAATAGCTTTGTCTGTCAAACGTGCCATTATTCCTCATATTCGCTCTTGCAGAACAGCTAGGGATGCTTGGGATACACTTACCACATTGTACCAAGCTAGGAATGAGGCTCGTGTTGCTTACCTCCGAAAACAGTTGGAGAGTGAGCACATGAATGAAGGTGATTCTATGGACAGTTTCCTAACGAAGATCAAAGATTTCAAGGAACAATTGATTTCTACTGATGAGGTTATACCACATAGCTCACTTGTGTAGACCGTTCTGAATGGTCTTCCTGATTCATATCAGAGTTTTGCTTCTACTCTTCGGTTGATGATGAAAGGTAATCCGAATGCCTTATCATTTGAGGAGTTAGTCTCTGTTCTGTTGCAGGAAGATCAGTCCAGGCAGAACAGGTCCATTATGCGAGTTGCAGATCAAGCTTTCCTGGCTAGTCAGAAGGGCAAAGGAAAATGGAGCTCTTCAACTAGTAAGCAAAAATATGCTAATTCTGCATATTCGAAGAAGGAAGATAAAGATGAGAAGAAATCAGAAAAGCAGAAATTGTTTTGTAAGTACTGTAAAGGGAATGATCATATCATAAAGAACTGTCCAAAACTGACTGCTAAAGAGGCAAAGAAGAAAGAGGCTGGAATGGTTGTTGCAGAGGCCTCTACACCAAAAACAGAGTCTGCAAACCTTGTGCAGGAAGAAGAATGGGTGTTTACTACTGTCTGCAGTTTTGACCCATCTTCTCATGAGGAGTGCATGTCTGTAGTAGACTCAGATGTTTGGTATTTTGACAGTGGGGCGACCAAACATATTACCTCGCAGCACAATTTCTTCTCTTCACTCGAGCCTGCCCCTACAAGGAATACTGTTACATGCGCCAACAACTCCTCTTATCCTGTTATGGGAGTTGGCATTAGGGAAAAATGATTCTGTTCAATCTTTTTATGAGCAAAAGTTTTTTTTCTGAGAGTTCTATGCATGATTGTTTTATTTGAAGGTATCAGTTTTAGTTTTAAAATGGGTCCCACTCACTTTAAAATTTTGAAAGTACTATAAAAGCAACACTTATTCTCTCATTTCTCACTTTTGCAACCAAGAAGAGCTACAATCACTTGCAGAGTACGCACAGAAGCTAGCATCATGCGCAATGGCTGCCGCATCCTCCAGTACACTGCAACCCAAACGTCCACGTGAACTCTTCAATGAGTTCTTGGAATCAACTGAGTTCAAAGGTCAAAACCACTTGTATGACCTACTGTCTAGAGTCCCTGATCTAGACAAAACAATTCAACTGAACTCTAATGTGCTAAAGGAAATCATAGAGTTCCTTGAGTACTACATCTTGCGTTTCTCTATAGAAATACCGCCTTATGAGGGTAAATGGGTTCCATGTGACCTTCTACTCTACATACACAGAGGTAATGAAGCCTTCATGAAGCACCTTAAGCGTTTCATGGCAATTGCTGAAACTGCAGGGCACTTACTAGATGACTCTGTGCCATTAGTAAAAACACTTAACAAAAAGAAGAGGATGGGTACAAAGTACCTATCCTACATTGCAACAACATATTTTATTATTAATGAGGAGCCCGAACCTACACCTGTTGAGCTCCCGAACCTTGTCACTAGGGGTTTTGTTAAGGAGAAGAATGAGCCTTAACCAGAGGCCATAAATTTTGCCAAAGAAAGCATTACAATCCACCAAGAATTTCCTGGTGGTGTTGAGGATAAACTACGTGTGCAATCAAGCATGGAGGAGGCCCCCCCTTCAAATCTCAACCCCTCTGAGCCCACATTACCAGAGGTGGAACTTGAATATCTCTCCAGCATCGTTGTGGATGGAGAGGAATTTATTTTACTTCATGACATTGAGAAGGCATTCGGTCTACGTCTAGATGAATGCTTGAGTATTTTCTCCACAATGTCAGATGTTCCACTTGACAACACATCTGACATACTTGAAAAGAAGGCCATCCCACTTGGGGATTCTGGCAGACACCATAGCAATGGTGTGTGCTGATATTTTAAATGATGACAACAATTCTACTACGGAGGAGGAGTTCAGTGCAGCACGGGAGAGGATACTGAAGCAAAAAATTCCTACAACCCCTGTAGCAGAGCAGAGTGGCATGGCCCACTTTAGCATTGATCTTGATGCCCCTGGAAGAGGGGAGGAAGAAGACAAGCTTCATGATGTAAGTGGTAATTGAATTAAATAAATTGATAATTTAAGTTAACATTGTAAGAGCTTGAATTCTCATTTTTTCTTAACAGGAAGCAATTGAGCTCGACAAGTTCGCAGCAAGGTCTGGTGGGGATCGAGCTTCTCGTGGGAGTGGTGCATCCTTGGCAAACTACATCAGAAAGTTGCCAAAGGATGATTTTGTTATCATACACAAAGACTACAGTCCTGATGGGCACTTCATGACTTGGTGCTTGAAGGCCCTTAGCAAGATTTTGTGTTTATGTACAATTACCCAAGGCACTAATTGTGTCATTTTGGTTAGGAAATCCTTAGTTGTAACTACATTAGGACTTAATTTTAGAGGAAAAGTATTAGGGCAAATAGGTATCGCCATGGGTCTTGGAATGCAAGACCCCCATGTAATATCAAGATCTGTATTGACTTACCAGCTGCCTCAATCTCTACAAAGGAGAAAGAAAGTTGTAGAGAAATTGAAGGTAGCTGAGAAATGATGTAATGTCTTGATAATACAAACTTTTTTTTTCATCATTTGTCTATTTCTGTATATGAATGTGCAAAAAAATTGAACTTATCTTCTGTCCACAAATTGTATCTAACTGGGGTTCTTTGTATTGTCCTTTGGTCCTTTGTATAATTACATGCATAAAAAAGGCCAAAAAAGCCCCAGCCACAGAAACGCGGGAAACATCCCTGCAAAATTTTTGCAGGGCTGTTTCCCGTGTTTCTGTGGCTCGGGCTTTTTTGGCCTTATCTAGTGATTTAAGGTGCTACAAAACATAGGAAAGTATGTAATTTTAGATTTTCACTTGGTTTTATTAGAATGAGGACCAAAGATTACCAGTAGGGTATAAACTCAGCTTTAACTAGATAAAGATCTCATCCATACCTTTTATGCATACAATGATTACCTTTTATGCATACCATTGCATCTCTACCATATGTTTGATGCTTACAAAAGACCAAATATTGCAAAAAAACCCCCAGCCACAGAAATGCGGGATTCAGCCCTGCAAAAATTTTGCAGGGCTGAATCCCGCGTTTCTATGGCTGGGGGATTTTTGGTATGAAAAGGACATGTTGCACATCAATAGGTAGAAAAGGTACATATCTAGTCACAAAACAATAGGCAAGTACATGCATGTTTAACTGAATCCATATATAACTGATTGAAAGAGAGAGAGAGAGTGAGAGAGAAACAAGAGACAAAGAATATAAGTAAAAACAAAATTTTCTATTATCCATTGTATTACATCGCAAAGTAGCCTATCATAGGGTATAATATACACATCATGGGTTATTTCCTCTAATTCTTCTTGCTAGCTGAATGTCCTTCGGTTGTATGGTTACTCTCTTGGCATGGATAGCACAAAGGTTAGAGTCCTCAAGCATGGAGATGAGGTAGGCCTCAGCTGCCTCTTGAAGTGCTTCAAGTGCTATCCCTTGTATTCTTAGACCTGCTTGGTAGCTTTGTAGTTCCTCTTTCACTACCCTTGCAAAAGCTCTTCGTGGTATGAGTAGTTCAATGGACTTTTGGTAGTGTCGTATCTCTGCAAAAGCCCTGCAGTGCTTCCTTCGTCTTTGTGGAGCTCTTGTGTTGGGAGGTATGTTTGGCTGGCGTTGAGGTCGACGTCATGGTTGATAGTTTTTTTTTCTCCGATGTACACGATGTGAGGGCCTAGCTTCATCTTGCACATTTTGTTGTTGCTGTGGTTGTTTACTTCGCTCTCTTTCCTCCTCTGTTGGTATTTGCCCTTGTCCTTGTGGAAGTGTCTTACCTCCATGTGTCACCCTATGGCTCGTTGGAATTTGCATATCATTCCACAGTGGTTGATTGCTGCTTTCCTCGTTCGGGGATGACTCTTCTTTGCTCTCTGGTACACTCCTTCTGATCAACTTCTGTTTGGGTCTTGATTTGATGGGTGTCGTTGGTGGTGGCTCATCTTCTGAAATGGACTCTGATCGTCCTGGAGTGTAATACTCTTGTCTATTGGACACTTCATTTTCTCGCACTGAATGGCTCCCAGGTGGTGTGCCATCGTGTGACACAGGCACAGATGTGCTCTAGGAACCACTTCGAGGTCTTTGGGGGGGTTGCAACCATGGTGGGCGTTGTGTCCCTAGATGAGGGCTAGGAAAGAAGAGGTGATCTTTCCTTGCAGTTTGCTTGGTGCATGCCATTCTCTTGAGTTGCAAAAAGTGTGAAATGAAGTGAGTTCTCTCTATTTATAGAGTTTTTTAAAAAGTGTTTGTTCACACTAGAATGGACAAAACCTGTTTAAAATCATACAGAATATTATATATTAAATAATAACACATTGAAACCAAGATTACAATAATCATAGGTATTACCACATGATGGGAAATAACAAATTCACTTTACTTCCAAGCTGAGCCTTCTCGTTGTCTCCTTGCACGCCACTGAGCATGATGAAGAGGACCTAACAATGACTTCCATTTCTCACTGGCAATGTTGTGTTGCATCGTTCTTGCAAGTTTTGCCAATTTTGAATCCCTAAGTCGTTCCACAAAAAACTTTCTCGAGAATGTAGTGCGGTAAAACCAATTAAACATCTCCTCCATGTAGTTTGATTGCATTGGGCCACCACCATGTCGGGTGTTTTTGAAGTAGACACCCCTCGCTTTGTAGTGTGACTTTTCTATTCCTTGGGTACTGAAAATCTCTAATGAACCATATCGATGCATGAAAAAAGCTCCATGTGCAAACAAAATATGCTAAAAATTGTTAAGTACATTGGAAAAAGGTAAGTGCAATGAACACTTGTAGAAGAAGATTACACTTACAATGTAGTGTGTTATATTGCTCTCTCCCCAAGATTGAATGAAACACTTGGTGAACTCCACTAATGTTTCTTGAAACATTTGATGTTGAATAGCACTAGACCTAGTCAGACCCATTAAGCCTACCAACTTATCAAAGCTCGACCAAACTTTCTTTCTCTTATTACAAAGATCAACTTGAGAGTCATTGTCTGTTGTAATTATGCATAGGTCTTTCCACAGCTCATAACGTTCATTATTTTGAGCGATAGTACCTCTTCTAAAAAAATGTCTTGCTTTATTCCCTGTCACTGACACTTGTTGCAAGCTATCGTGAGATTCTCCAACTTTCTTAACAACTAGGGTTACATTTCCACCATGACAACCAATTGAATTAAGAAGTTCCTCCAATTTCTTTATAGCTTGAATAGATTTATCAACTGGCTTCATGGCAAATGCATATTCTATATGGAGCTTCAATAGTCTATCAAAAATTCTCATGAAGGCATGCAAGGTGCAAAAGTGGACATTGACTAAAGGGAATGGAATAATGGGATTCCAATCCTTATCTGACATGTCACGATTAGGTGTACCTAACATGGGACACCTCATTAAAGGTGTATCCCATTCAGCAGATGGAGTTGCATATGTGTCATCAACTAAATCATCTATGTTGTTTTGTTTTCTCTTTGTTTGTTTATAACCTCGTGTGCAATATGGACAAGGATAGAGAGTAGATGCACCTTGTTTGCACCCTAACATGCATTTGATAGTCTTTAAGTCTCCACCTAAGTGCCACTCTACTTCAAAATCACCAAGGCTTTCTACATTGATTTTGGCACCATGAATTTGAGAAGTTATCACCTCTGTGATCCATGGGGTCCTATTGAAAATCCATGTAAGAACATCATTGGATTCTTTAGGTACTTCAATAGCACCTAGCCACCATATATCTTTCTCGGATTGGACACTATATGTAAAGTGATGGGTAGATTCTTCACTATCATCAATAATAGCATGGGCCATAGCTTCGTTCATGAGTGTCACACTAAGTCTCTCCATATGGCGTCCCTTTATGATTTGACATTCGTCTAGCTTCAATACAAACTTGAGTTTGGAACCACAATCTACATCAAATAACAAACATTATATTATTAAAAATACTATAAATGTCATTATCAAAACAGTGGATATACCTTGAAGTGTGGATTTGTAAAATTTAACCATTTCCTTTTGAAGCCTCTCCAAATTGACAAATATGTTGTTGTACTTTGTGTAGATGAATCCCTTTCTAGATGTGTTTTTCAACTCTTTCTTTGATGTAGATGAATGATAAATGGATGCAGGCATAACATCTTCTATATGCAGGTAATTGCCAAGAGTATTGGCTACATCCTCATTGGTCATCTTCTTCTTCAGAGATACCTTGTAAGGGCATGGAAAAATGCTCTGGAAAATACCTTTGTTTTGTAGAGCCTGCTTCAAAAGATTGTACAATGCAGTGTACGCTCTAGTACTAACACCTGCTTCATCACATACCATCTGTACCTCACTAAGACTAATAATATCTTCTAAGTTGCCTGCAAAATCTTTAATCACTTGGGTTTTGATGTGATTTCCTATTGGTGAATCCAAAATCATAAGCACATGTTTGTTGCTAAGACAAGAATTCAGAAACTTCAATTGATCCTCCATTGTTGAGGAAGCACTCACATCTTCAACAAATGACCTGCACAATAAGAATCTCAATCTAAAAGTCTTTTAACATAACTAAACAAAGGAAATACATACCTAAGTGCGTAAACACGTCGCTTCCGTGCTCCATCACCAGTTGAAAGAGCTTGAAAGGATGATAATGGTCGTTTCCTAAATCTCATCCCAAGTGGAGTCTCTTTTAGTTGTGTAAGATTGGCTTTTAACTTTGTAATTGTGCTCTCCTTTTCTTCCACATCTTGTTGGAGTCTATTATTGTGCTCATCCAAAGATATGATAGCACTTTCTAAAGTGTGTATAACAATCTCTAAAGTGTGTATCTTGAAATGGTTGTGATGACATTGTTGCATCCAATAATTTGCTATAGATGTAGAATGGTTAGACAATCGCTTGTAATAGCCTAGCAGTCCATCTTCACCGCAACCAAGGAATTGTAGAAATGTGGAGATAGTATGGAATCTAGGATGAACATTAGCCATTGGATCCAAGGGATACAAAGCACCATGGACCCAAAGATCAATATTCTTCTCTCCAGCTGCACGTCGTGCATTTTGAGAATCTATGTCATTGCTACCTCTAGTTGTTGGTGCAAATTCTGTAGGAACACGAACATGTACACTCTTTGAGTGAGGAGCACGCGCTGGTGCTGGTGTCATGTTCGTAATACATGTGAGCACCATGATGTTCCAAAACTCCAGCACCGAATGGGAAGAAGCACAGAGATGGCTGGAATGGCTAGTACAGTACCTGTGTGCAAGAAAAAAAGTGTGTTTTGGTATGTGGATAGGTCAAAATGACTTTTTTCAGTATGTTAGAGGGAAAATGAGTTTTTTTTCAAAAATTCATGTTTTGGGGCAACCAAAGTTACGAGTTTGATGATGTGGCACTTAACTTTTGGAGGGATTTTGAAAAGTATGTTTTTAAAGTATTTTTTATAAAAATAAAACTAAAAAAATTAAGTTCTGACATATACATAAAAGTATGGGTCATTTTGAATAAAGAATAGCTGAAAAAGAGACTTTTTCTGAAAACTCATTTTTTTATTCATAAAGATGGACGGATTTGATGAGGTGGAAAGTGGTTTTTCTCTCTCTCTCTCTATGTGCAGAAGAGAGAGAAGGTCCTAGCTCAGCCTAAAAAAAAGCCTACTTCAGCCTACCAAAAAGTGCTCTACTAAATGCACTTTGTCCCCTTAACAAAGTACAAGATTCAGCTTAATCCCTAAAAATTAGGAATCCTTACAAGGCCCATGCAGGGTTCACTTTTTTTTCCTAATGGTAAGATCATTTTGACTACTGTTGATGGTAGTTCTTTCACTTTGTCAGATGCTTTATTTGTGCCAAGGATCAAACAGAACCTGTTATCAGTTTCTGCATTAGCCAAGATTGGCTTGGTTGTGAAATTTGTTGATGACAGGTGTACAGTTCATGATCTATCAAATGGCGATGTGATTATTGCTTCTGGCATTTTATGTCGTGGGCTGTATAAGCTCATAGACTATGAAAGATCTGTGAGTGATTTGGCATGTGCAGTTCATGATTCTCAAGCTATGTCAGATGCAAAGCTTTGGCATGCACACTTTGGTCATCTGAATTTTGCTAGTTTGCTACGCCTGCAGAAATCTGAAATGGTGTCCTCTTTGCCCAAACTTGAGGCACCTAGAAAACATGTTTGTGAGGGCTGTATTTTGGGCAACATGCAGCGTTCATCCTTTCCAAAAGATGGTTCAGTTCGGGCTACGCAGAAATTGTAGCTTGTACATAGTGATGTCTGTGGTCCTATGCAGACATCCTCTTTTGGAAATTACCTTTACTTCGTGACTTTCATTGATGATTTTTCCAGGCATGCATGGGTATATCCACTCAAAGCAAAGTCCGAAGTGTTCATGTGCTTCAAACAGTTTTTGGTTTTGGCTGAAAATCTGTCAGCATGTAAAATGGGCACCCTCCATTCTGATCAAGGGGGGGAATATATGTCTTCTGATTTTAATGCATTTCTAGCTGAACGTGGAATAAAACACCAGTGTACAGTGCCGTATACACCTCAGTAGAATGGAGTTGCTGAACAAAAGAACAGGTCACTCATGGAGATGGCGAGGTGCATGGTCAAGAGTCAGGCTTTACCTCATAGTTTCTGGCTTGAGGTTTTCATGTGTGCAGCATATGTACTTAACAGGTATCCCACTAAAGCGCTGCCGTCTATCACTCCATATGAGGCTTGGCATGACCGCAAGCCATCTGTTGCTCATATGCGTGTTTTTGGTTGTTTGGCATATGCACTAGTGCCAGAACAACATTGCAGAAAATTGGATGATAAGGCAGTAAGATGTATTTTTGTTGGGTACACATCTGAAAGTAAAGGCTATCGTCTGTATCATCCACAGACTAAACGCATTCTAGTTAGCCGTGATGTTGTGTTTGTGGAAGATGCTATTCATCCATTGCTTTCATGTACCAAGGAGACATCTGTTAGCTCCAAAGACATGTATAATACTTTGATGCCTCTTTTTACAGGTGGACAGTCTAGTGCTGGTCCTAATGAGGCAACTTCTCAGCCTTTGCAGGTTTCATATGATGATGCAGATCATTCTATTTCTGATGCAAATTTACATGATGCACTTGTTGATGAGAGAGCTGATATTGAGCAAGCAAAAACTATGCCAAAATGGCTGGTGCAGACTTTGCGTGACAGCAAATTAGATGCACCTTTGTCATATCGTACTGGTGCAGGCTCTCATAGTGCCTCCTTTGCATCAGATTGCTATGCTATGGCTATGTCTAGTCTCTGTGATGAGAATGAACCTGTTTCTTTTGATGAAGCACAAAATTCAAAAAATTGGATGGGTGTTATGCAATCTGAATATGATGCTATAATGAAGAATGGTACATGGTCTTTATGTGACTTGCCTCCTGGAAAGAAGGCCATTGGCACTAAGTGGGTATACAAGCTGAAGCGTAAACCTGATGGTACAATTGACATGTATAAGGCTAGGCTTGTTGCAAAGGGTTATGCACAGGAAAGAGGCATTGATTTTGATGAGACCTTTGCACCTACATGCCGTATGACTACTGTTCGGAGCATTTGTGCACTTGCAACCCATCATGGTTGGAATGTACATGAGTTGGACATTAAAACAGCATTTTTGAATGGTGACTTGCATGAAGAAGTGTATGTTTTTCAGCCCCGTGGCTTTGTGCAGAAAGGGCATGAAAACCAGGTGTGCAGTTTAAAGAAGGCATTATATGGTTTAAAGCAAGCACCACGTGCTTAGTATGAGAAGATACATGCCTATCTAGTTGCACATGGTTTTGAGAACAGTCCAACTGAAAGCACGTTATATGTTAAGCGTGCTAATGATGTGCTTCTGATCATTGTTGTCTATGTTGATGACATGCTGCTCACTGGTCCTATTGAGAAGCATATTGCTGATTTCAAGGCTGATTTGCATGCCTCATTTCAGATGTCTGATCTGGGGCATTTGCATCACTATTTGGGCATTCAGTTTATGCAAGTTGATGGTGGAATGGCTTTGTGTCAAATGAAATATATTGACACATTATTGCAACGTTTTGGCCTTGAAGACTGTAAACCTATTGGCACTCCTATGGAGACAGGTTTACGATTGAGTCTTCATGATGCTGGAGATGCATTTGATGTTGTTCTCTATCAGCAGGCTGTTGGATGCTTGATTTACTTATGCATTACTCCGCCAGATATTCAGTTTGCTGTCTCACAGATGAGCAGGTTTATGCATTGCCCAGGAGTCATGCATTGGAAGGTGGTTAAGCACATCTTTCGCTACTTGAGTGGTACTCGGCTACTTGGGTTGTTTTATCCCAAGGGGGGATCACTACCGCTAGATTTGCATGCTTTTTTTGACTCAGATTGGGCTGGTTGCTATGACACTCGTGTGTCCACCAGTGGTTTTTGCTTCATGCTTGGTAGCTCATGTATATCTTGGTTGAGTAAGAAGCAGCCTACTATGGCCACTTCCAGTTGTGAGGCTCAGTATAGGGCACCTTTCACAGCGACTGTTGAGTGTGTGTGGCTCAGACGCCTTATGGCTGATTTGGGTGTTGGCCAGTCTTCTGCCACCACCGTCTTCACTGACAGTCAGAGCGCATTGGCAGTTGCGAGGAACCCTGTGTTCCATGCTCGCACTAAGCACATTGAGGTGCATTATCACTATGTCAGGGAGAGGTTCTCTGCTGGGGAGATCAGCTTGGCATATATGCCCACGCAGGAGAACATAGCAGACCTTTTCACGAGGGCTCTGCCTAGGGAGAAGTTTGAAGCTTTCCGCAAAGCTTTGGGCTTACTTCCTTTTGTGGAGTGATTTCCACATAGCTTGGCACTTCCTTATACATGAGTGCCAGCTCCTTGTTCACCGCATCACTCCTAGGGGGGATTTGTTGATATATTTAGGTAGTGATGTGTGTGAACACACTAGGACCGCCGGGGCACTTTTTTCCCTCTTTAGGAGGTTTTTTTTTCCCCGGCTTGTATATACGCCTATTGCCCTAATGGGCTACTTATCTTTGTACATTCTCTAGTAATACATTCAGTATTGTGTGTTTGTGCTCCAAGCTTCTTCTTCCTCCTTGTGTTGTTCGCATGCTTCCGCAGACATCTATCTCCAACATATATATGTGTATATATGTGTATGTGTGTGTATATATACATATGTGCATATGTATGTGTATGTGTATAAACATATATAAGTGTATGTATATGCATGTCTATATGTATGAAACATGCATGTGCATGTGGATGCATTTTCATTTGCATCGATGTGCATGCATGTGAATGTGAATGCATGTGGATGTGCATATACATGTATTTAAGTATATGTTAATGTGTGTATGTGTACATATATGCAATAATGCATGCATGCAAGTCTTTTTATGTGGTTGTAGAAATGTTTGTGCATATGCATGTGTATGTGTGTGTATGTGTAAGTGTATGTGCACATGTGTGTGTGTGTATATATATGTGTGTATGTGCATGTGCATATCAATAAGTGTGAGTATACTAACTAATGAAAATAACACAATTCAAATGATTTACAAAGAATGGAAATTGTACTTACAATAGCTAGCCATATCTTTTGCTTGGTTGGCTTCTTGAATAACCTGCAATAAAGAGAGAGAGAGAGATAATTCAAAGAGAGAAAGAGGTAAAAAGAGACAAATAGAGACAGAGAGACACAATAAGATAGAGATTAGACAAAACAACAATTCTGCAAGCGATTGTTTCAGCTCGTAAGTGTAGCGTAATTGCGAACATTGGAGAACTCTTCGATCAGATGCGTGAAGCTGCCGATTGAAGATCCTCCGACGTTTTAATTTTTTTTGTCAAAAAACCATCGTGTAAGCGATGGTAAGGCATCGTAAAAAGCACTGCAATTGGCGTCGCATAAGCGACGTTAATTAGCGTCCCTTATACGATGCAAAAAAGCATCATTTATGCGATGCTTTTTTAAATCATCGCTTTAGTGATGCTCACTGCGAGCATCGCACATCCCGTCATGCCACACATCGATAAAAACATCGTTTTGCTCGTTGTTTAACTGACGGTCCGTGCTTGATGCTTCTTGCGATGCTTTTTGCAATTTTATAGTGACAAAATTATCTTGCCTTAACTCTCGCTATGTGCCCATATTCCTTGTAGTGAGACGGTGAAATTTTTAAATTATTAGGTATCCCCATGGGATTCAATGTCTCATTTAATCAAAGTTAGGATTGGTTTATGCAAAAGTTTAGGATAAAATCTTCAGATGGTATGCTTTTTAGTCCACTATGTCTCATAGAGTCTTCGTTCTTAATCACTTCACAATGCCTTGTTTATCCTATGTTCTTGCTTGTTAGAAGCCCTCTAAGAAGAAGCATACTTATGTTGTTTCTCTTGCTAGGAGATTTTTGTGGGGAGGTGACTGACACTCTGATGAGATTCCCAAGGTTGCTTGGGAGACATGTTGTTTGCCAGAAAAAGAAGGGGGTTTGAGAATAATTTGTAAGAAAGCTAGATTTAATGAAAAGGAAAGTTTTGAGTACGATGAAGAGTTCTTGATCATTTCCCTCACAAATAAGTGCTTCATTCATATAAAGATTTGTTGGCTACCAAAATCATTGATTTGCAAGACAATAAAAGAAATTGGGCTAGCTAAGGTGCTTGCTGATATGTTCATCCATGTCAAAAAGCACAAAGTCTCTATTATCAAGATCTTGGCTGAACTCAATAATAGCAATAGTGTTAACTGGGATGCCTCTGAGCGGAGATGCATGTTTTTGAGCCTTTGGGATTTCCCTTACTGTATAAAATATTCTCTCCTTCAATGGCTCATCATCTAGAGAGGTGTTTGGACTGGAAGCACGGCCAAAAAATATGAGGTTGGTCAAGGAGGGTGTACTATTTGTGATAGGGAGGAGCACTTTGTCCATCTCTGTATGCGTTGTGACCATGCTAAGAGATATTGGAAGCCTACTATAAGCAGTACAACATGCAGCTTTTAGGCTATTAGGAAATTCTCTTGGGTGTCTGCAATAGAATGGACATTGTTTTATGGCACTTATGGAGATCTCACACTTTGTGGAACATATGTATTAGTAGAAATAAGACTTGAACCAGGTATTTCCCTCGAAGATCTCCATAAACTGTGGAGATGGTAAGATTTGGGTACAGGAGGTTACTTACAAGAATTTGCCAAATGCATGCTTCCGCTGTGGACACCAAGGTCATAGGATCAAAGATTGCCCCTTGAAGGAAGGTACCAATAAAAACAAACTTAAACCAGATGGGATTCCGATCCCTCTCCCTCAAGTTGACACTGGGGGTTGCCCCCCTCTAATGGAGGAAGAAGAGGGAACTCGTGTTGCTGAGACAGATTCATAAGGATTCACTGAAGTAAGACGTAGGAGGAAAGTTAGCCCTCGAAGATCAGCAGCAAGAAACGTTATGACAATTGCTCCTTCAAATAATTTTTACTGTAACCTGGAAAAGGAGATTAATGAGGTCCACTTCCCAGGGGATAACAATTTTGATGAAGACCCTGCTAATAATACCCTTGGGTGCTCTACCAGCAAAGAAGACAACCAGGAAGGTTACACCACGAGTAAAGAGGAAGGCTTCACTACTAGCAATGAAGACAATCCAGACAGTGAAAGCTCCTTCCTCGGTCCTACTCTTCTGATTTGCATACCAAGCTTACCGCAACAAAAGGCAAAGCTTAAAGGGAAACAACCAACAGGCATGCCCTGGAAGAGCCCCCTCAAGAGTAGGATCCTAAGTCAAGAAGTTGGGAGGAAAAAAGAAGATCACAAGAAAAAAAAAGATCGGGTCCCTCCCCTCAAAGGGGGCAACCATCAATAATGAAACTCACATCGCTAAACGTCAATGGTCTATCTGACCCCTCAAGAGCGGCGATTCTTGGCCAATGGTTCAAAGACAATTGCCTCAACCCAGACTTTATCTCCTTACAAGAGATTAAAATTGATGCAGAGGATCTCCAGAAACGGCTCAAATGCATTTCTCCGAACCACCTTTGGTTCTCCACTTTGCACCCTAGGGGGACAAGGGGCACCGCGATTGGTATTAGTCACTCCTGGTCTGACAGATTGACCTCGACTTGTGAAGATCAGAATCATCGTTGGATTGCTGCCTCTATCGGGTTCCCTTGTCAGTTCACGGTGGTCTCAATGTATGCCCCTAATGTTGAAGCGGACCGTATTGATACGTGGGCTTCCCTCGACTCCCTCTCACACAATATTCTGATTTGTGGGGACTTCAACATGGTGGAGTTTCCTGAGGACCGATGGAAAAACAAGGGGAAAATTATTGACGGTCGGGAGAAAGAGATATGGGACAGAATCAAGCTCCATCTCGACTTGGTCGAGGTGAAAGACATGAAGGGGTTGTCTTGGTCAAATCCCGATTGGGGGACTCTCTGAGGAAAGCAAGACTTGATAGATGTTACATCGACCAAAACACCATCCTCCAGTGGGGTACTCCTTCGATTTCCCAACACATGGACCTAACTATCTCAGACCACTACCCGATTACTCTTTCTTTCAAACTGATTCCCATGCTCAAGAAAGCTCCTTGGTTTCATGCTTGTCAGACATCGTTTTCCCTCCCCTCTATCCACCAAGAAATTTCAACAGTGTGGGTGGAAGCCTTTGCCAACTATAATGAACCGGCTAAGTGTTGGAGAAACGTGGTGGAAAGGACTCGACAAATTCTGATCAGGACTAGTAAGGCTATAAGAGATATCCAGAAAAAAAGAAGAGAAACGGTGTACCGGAGGCTCTCACGTCTCGAAGAAGAAGTGAACAAAGGTAACTTGCAATGTCAAAAAGGTCTTTTGAAAATCAGGGGAAGACTAAGATTCGAGGAAGAGGTTCAAAGGAAAAATCTTCAAATATTCTTCAAAGATTGGTGGGTAGGGAAGGCCGACAAACCATCGAAAGAGATGTGTAACATCCGAAAAAAGAAACAAGCTAGGGAATCTATCCCCTTCTTGGTCGATAACAATGGGATCGAATGTAACACAGAAGTTGAGAACAGATCTATCATCGTTGAACACTTTACCCATCTTCTCGGGGTCTCGACTCCTCTTTCCCCACACAGGCGTGACTCCATGGCAACCATATCCAGGGTTTCTCAATCTAGAATCCCACAGAACATGAATTCTCTACTGGATTCTAACATTTCCGAGAAAGAAATTATCGAGGTTATTAATGCTCTTCCCAATGGGAAAAGTCCGGGTCCTGATGGCCTCACCAATGAGTTTTTCAAGTCCTTCAAGCATGAGGTGGCCACCCCACTGCGTTTGGTGTGGCAAGAGGCTCTCTCCTTCGGTGCCCTCCCTGAGTGCCTTAATAATGGTGTCATCAAGTTAATTCACAAAATGGGAGATAAGAACAAAATTGAAAACTCGCGGCCGATTACCATGCTCCAAACTGGATACAAGATAATTGCCAAAGTTATCGCCAACAAAATCTCTTGTCATTTAAAGTCTTGGCTTTGTGAGGACCAGAAAGGTTTTATCAAAGGTAGATCTATACTTGAAGCAATTGTCGATATTTGGGAAGGCCTTGCGTTTGCTGAGGAATCTGCACAAGATATAGTATTCATTAAGATTGACTTCGACAAAGTGTATGACAGATTGGAATGGGACTTTATTCTCCAATCAGTGAAAGACCTTGGATGCAGCCAAAAGTTCACGAAGATGGTTTCCACTCTTCTCGGAAATGCTTCAACTAGAATAAATATCAACGGTAAGCTCTCTGAGCCCATACGTTTAAAAAGATCTATTAGGCAAGGCTGCCCTCTGGCTCCACTTCTCTTCGCTATTGCCTCAAACGGCCTCAGTCGCCTATTAAAGCATCACATAGACTCTGGCAATCTCAAGGGTCTTTCCCTACCTCTAAATCACGACCAATTGATTGCAAGACTCTTTGTCGATGACATGAATGCCTTTGTACATAGTGATATGAACATCATTGAGGTGTTTTGGAATTGCCTCGACACCTTTTGTGTGGCGTCAGGTTCAAAAATCAACCATGCTAAAACTGCTTTCCGAGCAATCCGTGGACCTCCACCCCAATTGTTGTTAGATCAGGGGTGTCAAGTTATCCCTAGAGGTCAAGTCTTCCGTCTCCTCAGCATTCCGATGGGCTTTGACATCACAATGGACCAACGATGGAATTGGGTGCTTGCCAAGCTAGATAGCAAACTAAATCATTGGAAAGGTATGCAAGTCAACTTGGCAGGACGTGCTATGGTTGTTAACACATTTTTGATTTCAACGACTATTTAATTTATCTCGTGTTGGAGACCTAAGGAGAAAGAGATGGCCAAAGTGGAAAGAATCTGCAGAAACTTCCTTTGGACTGGGGACCCAATAGGAGGGGGATTCCCAAAATCAAATGGGAAACTTGCATTAGCTCGAAAGACTCAGGGGGCTTGGGTATCTTGGATATTGTTGGGTTGGCTGATAAGCTGGCGGCAAAGTGGCTTATCAAGGCTTGGAGCAATAGTGAGTCCTCTTGGGCTAAATCGATCTTCAGAAACATGGAAGGCCTTACCTTAGTTGGCCATCCTGGTTGGAAGGACATTGGGATCCTCATGCTTTTGTTCTCCCCCTACCCGGTATCCCCTAAAGGCTCTAGCCTCGTGTGTTCTTTATGGAAGAGTTGGAACAAGGCCAAACAATTCATCAGAATTAGTGATGAGTGGAAGTGGGTGGCTGGGATAAGACAAAATGACTCTATCTGGTTCCCGATCAGTGGCATTAGGGGGGTGGAGCCTTGGAACCTCCAAAATGCAAAGTGGTTATGGAACAAGGGGTTCAAACAGTGGAAACAACTCTGGAAACAAGAGACTAGCCAGTGGATTAGGTTCAAAGACTTAGACCCGAGACATAGAGTTACACTTGAGGAATGGACTCTTCTTCAAGCCAGGTGTTTAGCGTGGGACCGCTCAACCACCCGCCTTCTTTGTGGATAGGACGTTCCTTGCCTGGAGGGCCTCAAATGGAACAATGGTAAAAAAATATCCAGAATCCCCAACTTCAAAGAGAACTTAGATGTTCACCACACCCTCAACAAGCGGTGGTGCCTTTCTTGGACCAAACTTTGATGGGAACTAAAGTTCATGTCTATTTGGCACGCCCTAATTGAGATAAAAAAGTCCGTTCTCATGTGGCAGATCTTGCATAAGGGAATCTGGTCCAATGCAAGGGCTAACAAAATCTGTGGGGTGCCGCCATGGTGCAAGCGTTGCCATCGATGCATCGAAGATTTAGCTCACTTGTTCTTCAATTGCCCCAAGTCCCGTTGTCGTCGGGGTTCATGGAAAGGAGGGTGGAGGGAATGGAAACAGCTTTGCTTGGGGTACATGAGACCACTCAAGATGGAATAAAAATCCAAAGTCCCTCAAATGATTTCTAGAGATATAGAAATATATTGATAAATTTGTATATCAAAGACACAACGACTCTAAAGCTTTTAGAGATGATACGTTATGTTCTAGTAATCCTTTATAAAGCATGTAGTTTTTAAGATATAGAACTACAGAATTTAAAGGTTATATTATTAAACATCCTCAAGGATCTATAGTCGCATATCTATTTTGGAGGATTAATGTTTAACTTTAAGAGGAACAGTTATGTACCCGATTTGAGACCACAGCTCTAGTATTAGCACTAGAAATTTTAGCATTTATCTTTCATATGCCTGGCTGTCCAGATCACAGACGTGCACAATCGACTTAATATCTTCAGTGATGCTGGTTCTTCACCATATGCGCCAATGCTTCTTTCGATGAATATCTTTTATTTCCGAGTTCATCATTGAACTTTCATATTATAGCTCAGATATGATAGCGAGCAAAACAACTCTTGGGTATCTTTCGGCTTCATTCTTACTTACATCATCTGCCTGGTTGGTTGTCTCTCATAAGGAGGACATGGGTTCGATTCATCAGAGCATTAATAGAATCCAACTTCACAGTGACAAAGCGTATGTCAGGATCTAAAGAGTAACAGGCTAAGGTGGTGTCAGACTATCATGCACATCCATCAAAGCTTCATCATATCAAAGCACCATAATCAAAAGCTCATTACACATCAGAGAATACGTGAAAATCAAATGAAGGAGAATCTTCATCTTGTTCAGTTGTTCTTTTACAACCTTTAACATCTGAAATTCACCTTAAAAACTGAAGATTACAGGAAACTTCTGTTGCGCAGAGAAATAAGAACACAATTCCAAATCTATGCTATAAGTAGTCGGATATCTCCAAATCAATGCTATAAGTAGTCGTATATTTGCAAACACTTGATCTGTAGAGAATAATAATTATCGAAGATAAAACTAACCTGTGCATAGTTTAAATGTTCTACTTGGATATCTCTGTCATCAGAATATGTATAAAGTGCAGCTCATCTTTGGTCGGATATCTGTCTCCATAGCAGCATCAACATCGGTTGAGCATTCAATCAGATTTCCCTTCATCCTACCTGTCTCAGTATCCTTATCACGTTTATCCTGCAATGATTCATCAAATGCTGGCGGCAATGGACTGATATCCTTTCAAATAAATCGGAAGTCTGCCAGCACTGCTGATATGCTCTTCCATTATGTCATCAAGGAAGCACTGCTGATATGCTCTTAAAAGAGGAGCGCGCTCCTGTCTTTCAGAATAAGCACCAAAGCTCGGTTTCATAGCACGTGAACGCTTTTGGATGCCATGATGAGCATGAATGGACCACGAAAACTATTTCCAGTAGCTCCGGAATGATGCTGTCTCCAAAAGAAAGGGGCACTGTCCTGTCCTCCTCAAGAAAAATCAGCACAAATCATGCCCTTCTCTGCAGAATATCATCATCCATATTGATCAAGATCTGCACAGTTTTCAAATAATCTTGGAGCCGTCGACAAATTCCACTCCAACAACGATCAATTTCATGCCGGAGCGAAGCATAGCCGATAATCCTCCGAATTGCCCCATTCTTCTTTTAGATCTATATTCCTGCATAGATCATCAAATCGACCCCACCACAGATGTGTGTCCCTAAATAGGTTGCAGGATCCGAATTTCGCCGTCACGCTATGGTCCTTCCTACCACGTCCAAAAGTTCCCCCTTCTGACCGCAGCTTCCCCAGGTTCAAGGGGGCATCTTCCCTCTTTACCTTTTCGCAGTGCTTGTTGCCATAGATGTGAACCATTCTTGTAACGTCGAGGCCATTCCTTTTTTACGGTAAGCAGCCATCATGGCCTTCTCATGACGATTCCCTACGAAATCACAAAAAGAGAGGCCCACCATTCCTTTCTCAAATCTCAGATGTAATGCCATGTATGGATGTAATATGCCGGTTCGATTTCTCATCCTTGCAATCAAAACATCCGCCATCTCTTCAACCTCCGGCAAAAATTTGAGGGCATGATAATTAACTTTACACCGTAACATGTTGATCTCTGGAGGGACATTATCATACCCAAGCCTGTCAACAAAAGGCTTTAGTGCCATAATTCTCTTTTCCTTGATTCTTGGTAGGACATTATCCAAATAAAACTGTGCCGATGCATACTTTGGGATATTTTTAACTGTCTGTCTGATGCTAGTGTACAACTCTGCCTTTTCTGTAAACCATGAAGGAATTTCTTTCACAATCCGCACATCATCTTTCAAGTAATTTATAAAGAGATCAACATCAAAGACGTCCTCAAATCGTGTCTGATCTTTCCAAATTTGATCCTGCTTCATCAATGGGATGATCAAAGTCACATTCATGATCTTTGCCACAGCAACAACATTGCATATAGCAATGCGTTGTTGATTAAGCCCTCCTTCCGCATGTACAGCAAGATACCCATTTGTTTCATTCTCAGCTGGCGGCACCCAACTGCTCTTCCTATCTGCACAAGGTTTCCAAGAAGTTGTTGCTGAATATGGATTTTCCCAAAGAGAGGGTGTCTCTCGCACATGCATATATTTATTTCTGAGTCTTGATTCTTGATCACGACGATGTCCACCCCAACGTATGCATCATCTAGATGCATCAACCTCCAGATGACTTTAAACAGATGTGTCATATTTGATTCTCGTTCTTCAATTTCGGATCGCGACCACATCCACCCCCTCTGAACCTGTGCATCCTCCGGATGCACCACCATCGATCTCGGTATCTGCAAGTCTTCAAGAATCCAAATGTGAGTGAAATCAAGTGCACGGGTTAAAACAAATGTGCCTATGCACGGCCATGTAATGAGCCCTACATATGCATACTCTAAGTGCATAAAAAACAGCATGGTGCAAATAGGGGAGGTATCAGGCATTCGGTGTTGAGGATTTACACTCAATTTTTATCATGGATATACAATTCAATACAAGTGCAATCACTCGTGCAACTATGGGTTTTAACCAAAATATCACTCGTGCTCTTTACATTTCATTTATGCATGTTTTAGGTGCATGAAGAGAAACAAAATGGTGTGAAAAATCGAGGGTTTTATGGTATCTAAACAACGCTCACATCACTCACAACTCTACTCTCTTACAAATGCAATCACTCTCCCTTAGTCAGAACTATTCTCTCTTATCACTCAAAACTTGCTTTATTATTTTTCAATGATATTTACCTATCTAATTGTGCAGATGGACGTGCTTCTACGGAATTTCAAAGACGTGTTTCTATATATTTTTACATGCATATTTGGCATGCAATGCATCTCAAAGATGGTGCAAAGAAAAGATCAGGGTTAAAGCATGATAGCTAATGAAAAAGATTTTCACGGCTTTGTTCTTTAGTCATCATCTCCGTTGGCTTCGCTTGATCATTCCTGCACTCATAGAAACTAAACAAATCATGAGAAACATCACATCAAAATGACATTATATACATATGCAGTTCATGAAAGAACTTCAAAAACCATTTGCAATAAAACATAAGCATGCAGCTCGAAAGTGGTTGCCTCTATACAATCTCTCAAAACTCTAGATCTTCGATCAGCTCCACATCAACACCTGTTCTCAAAACTGTATAAGAGAAATTAGTAGCATCACATTCAAGAATCACATATTAAAAAACTTCATTCATTTGAACATTAAAATATCTATTTAAATTATTTTGACTTCAAACCACTCATCCAACATGCATTTATTACCATAGGTGTTCCCACTTTAATTTCTTGCATTTTTAGTTTTATTTGGTTTCTTCTATCTATCTTAAGATTAAAGCAAAAAACACAAGTTATATACATTTTTATTTACAAATTTCCTTTTGGTATTATTAATTCTCATTTATTAGGGTTTTTCCCTTCAGACCCATCTCCCTTGATATATGGTCACCAAAGAAACTGTGCTTCTTAACAAGCCACCTTTGGATCGCATCAATCCGTGAATCATTTTTAAAAAGATTAGATATGTGGACAAGCCATTTCATTTGCTCGTCCATTCCTTGTAGGCTCAACTGGCATACATAGCTTTTAGAAAATTCAAACATCCATGTTTCAATCGTTTGGGCATAGTCTCCTTTATTCATGATCCTCTCATGTGAGGTTACTCTCGATGAGTCAAACACACATGAATATAGAGTGTTGATTTTTAATATGCTTAAATCATTTTTAAAAATTCCGTGCAAGCATGGATTTTGATTCATTTCATGCTTGGGATCATTTGAGGAAATATCTTCAATTGCATCATTTCGAATATGTTCTTCATCTTCATCGAAATAAACGTATTGATTAGATTCATTCAATTCCTTCATCAAGTAGAAGTGAGCATCATGCTCAGATGATATTACATAATCATTTTTATCTTCCAATCTATCACGATTCCTTTCTACTTGAGTCCCATTAATTATGGTATCTCTTTCTTGTTCTAGTCTTTCCAGGAACTCTTCATCATTGTCTTTGTTATGTTCCCAGAATTTTTCTCCCTCAATGTGAATGGAATCCATATCCTCATAATCAACAAAATCTTGATCTTCAACTTCTTTATCCAAAATGCCATCATAGGATTCTACATCCATCTCCATCAATTCTTTCTCGTTCTCTTCAGAGGATGTACTTATTCCACCTTCTTCAATTATTGATTCTTCAATCACTGATTCTTGCTCAAGAATCTCATCATGTATGAGAATCTCAAGATACGCATCCAAATCAACTTGAGCTTCATCGTTGCAATCGTTTGACTCAATAGTTTTACATTGGATATTCTTCAATGCTATACACGCATCAGATTTATCATATGTCACAATAAACATTTCATCTGCCACTTTATGCTCAATTTCTTCAACGTGTGGACTCAACTCAACATGATTATTTTTGACATACATATCAGTATTTAGAGGAATGATCAATGGTATTTTCCCATCCTCCTCATGTTCATTCATATTTCTCTCTTCATGGAATGTGGCATCATTTACATACATATCATTATTTTGAACTCCATCCAACTTATCCTCCTTTTTATGTGTAGGATCTTTGCCCAATGTGACATTGCTCAAAAGAATATCAGTATCTTGATCTTGATCTAGACTATCGGTAGGATTAGGATCATGCTTATCACCATCGCCATACATATCACTATCTAGAGGACTTATCATTTGTACATCCTCTAGATTAGCATCATACTCATCTTCGTCATCACACATTTCAATCTCTAGAGGACTCATTATTTGCATGTCCTCCTTCATATAAGTAAGTTCGTTTTCTTGCATCTCTGTATGCATGTATAATGTGGATTCCTGCATATCCATTTTCTTACCCATCGGATCTTTTATTGACAGGTCCTTAGATTCAACATCATGTTCCATGGGAGTTCCTTCATGTAATTCAGTCATTAGATCAGAAGTTCTATCCGAATCTTGTGTTAGAAAAGGATCATCACCATCAAGTGACATCCAATCATACTCCACATCTTGCCCGATGTCATCATGTAAGGATGCATCTCGAGCTCGATCTTCAGACATATTTATTAGGTTCTCTATTTGTATCTCATCTTTTATCTCCATTTGGTCACCTATGAGCCTTCTAGATATCTCTATCTCTTTGTTTGTATCTTGATATGTTTCTTGATTTGTTTGATTATCTTTTATTCGATGTGAGGAATTTATCGGAGTAGAGGAAGCTTCATCTTGATTTCTTGTTGGGGTTTGTTGGTTTTTGTTTTGTTTAATGTTTGTTGTTTGTTTGGTTTGATGTTGGTTTAGTTTGGTTTGATTTTGATTAGCTTCCACTTGCTCCTTTGATCCTCCCATCTTCGGGCTTTGTCCACTTATGGCACCTAAAGATATAATCATTGTAAAGAAGTCTAGGGGCTCTTGGCACCTTGTAACCTTTGAGGTTACATCGATCGCACTTTTAGAAGTTTCTTCATATTTCCCATCATCACTATGGATATTAAGCCCATGCATATCTACTTCATGCCCAAATGGGGTCTCTACAACCTCATGGACTTGAACATTATCCAGGATTGGTAAAATGCTTGGAACATGGTTATAATTTTCCTCTGTCTGAAGATCTGTTCTCCAATCATTTAGAAATTTCTCTATTGTTTGTTGTTTCTTTACGTATTTCATCACAGCTTCATGGACGAGCATCCAATCCTCTATGAGCCCCGAGTCCGAGTCTATATCTTGTAGAAGCGGAATTAGTTCTTCTCGGGCATTAACATCGATTGTTCGAAGAAACAACGAAACCCTTTCATGACTTATGCACCTCTTATCGTGCTCAGAAAGATCATCATATTGTCGCTCAAACTCTTCTTTGATCTCAAGAATTGGTTGGTCTTTGGGCATATGAACCCACCTCAGGAAAGATCTACGAGTTACTTTATCAAGATCCTCTAGCATTAACTGCTTGAGGAGTGTCGCTTTGTATTGGGACCATGTCGTTTGATTTATTCGCATTATTTGGTCTCGCATGTCGTATCCCGACACATAGATAAAGTTTTCACATAATTCTTTTTCCGTCATCGGACTTAATCCGACACCTAGATATTTGGCCTCGAGTTCATATTCTTTGCAGAACTTTGAGACATTCTTTCCATTGAAAAAGCCACACCGATTGACTAGACGTTCATGAAGTGATTGGATGGCTTTTTGACGCCTATCTTCTTCTTGAAAGCGTAGGAATTGAGCTAGGATCTCTTCCATTTTGATTATGCTAATCTTTGTGGCTCTATAACTCACTCACCTCCTCCTTTCACGTCGGGTTCACCAGGTATGTCGTCGGGGTTCATGGAAAGGAGGGTGGAGGGAATGGAAACAGCTTTGCTTGGGGTACATGAGACCACTCAAGATGGAATAAAAATCCAAAGTCCCTCAAATGATTTCTAGAGATATAGAAATATATTGATAAATTTGTATATCAAAGACACAACGACTCTAAAGCTTTTAGAGATGATACGTTATGTTCTAGTAATCCTTTATAAAGCATGTAGTTTTTAAGATATAGAACTACAGAATTTAAAGGTTATATTATTAAACATCCTCAAGGATCTATAGTCGCATATCTATTTTGGAGGATTAATGTTTAACTTTAAGAGGAACAGTTATGTACCCGATTTGAGACCACAGCTCTAGTATTAGCACTAGAAATTTTAGCATTTATCTTTCATATGCCTGACTGTCCAGATCACAGACGTGCACAATCGACTTAATATCTTCAGTGATGCTGGTTCTTCACCATATGCGCCAATGCTTCTTTCGATGAATATCTTTTATTTCTGAGTTCATCATTGAACTTTCATATTATAGCTCAGATATGATAGCGAGCAAAACAACTCTTGGGTATCTTTCGGCTTCATTCTTACTTACATCATCTGCCTGGTTGGTTGTCTCTCATAAGGAGGACATGGGTTCGATTCATCAGAGCATTAATAGAATCCAACTTCAGAGTGACAAAGCGTATGTCAGGATCTAAAGAGTAACAGGCTAAGGTGGTGTCAGACTATCATGCACATCCATCAAAGCTTCATCATATCAAAGCACCATAATCAAAAGCTCATTACACATCAGAGAATACGTGAAAATCAAATGAAGGAGAATCTTCATCTTGTTCAGTTGTTCTTTTACAACCTTTAACATCTGAAATTCACCTTAAAAACTGAAGATTACAGGAAACTTCTGTTGCGCAGGGAAATAAGAACACAATTCCAAATCTATGCTATAAGTAGTCGGATATCTCCAAATCAATGCTATAAGTAGTCGTATATTTGCAAACACTTGATCTGTAGAGAATAATAATTATCGAAGATAAAACTAACCTGTGCATAGTTTAAATGTTCTACTTGGATATCTCTGTCATCAGAATATGTATAAAGTGCAGCTCATCTTTGGTCGGATATCTGTCTCCATAGCAGCATCAACATCGGTTGAGCATTCAATCAGATTTCCCTTCATCCTACCTGTCTCAGTATCCTTATCACGTTTATCCTGCAATGATTCATCAAATGCTGGCGGCAATGGACTGATATCCTTTCAAATAAATCGGAAGTCTGCCAGCACTGCTGATATGCTCTTCCATTATGTCATCAAGGAAGCACTGCTGATATGCTCTTAAAAGAGGAGCGCGCTCCTGTCTTTCAGAATAAGCGCCAAAGCTCGGTTTCATAGCACGTGAACGCTTTTGGATGCCATGATGAGCATGACTGGACCACGAAAACTATTTCCAGTAGCTCCGGAATGATGCTGTCTCCAAAAGAAAGGGGCACTGTCCTGTCCTCCTCAAGAAAAATCAGCACAAATCATGCCCTTCTCTGCAGAATATCATCATCCATATTGATCAAGATCTGCACAGTTTTCAAATCATCTTGGAGCCGTCGACAAATTCCACTCCAACAACGATCAATTTCATGCCGGAGCGAAGCATAGCCGATAATCCTCCGAATTGCCCCATTCTTCTTTTAGATCTATATTCCGGCATAGATCATCAAATCGACCCCACCACAGATGTGTGTCCCTAAACAGGTTGCAGGATCCGAATTTCGCCCTCACGCTATGGTCCTTCCTGCCACGTCCAAAAGTTCCCCCTTCTGACAGCAGCTTCCCCAGGTTCAAGGGGGCATCTTCCCTCTTTACCTTTTCGCAGTGCTTGTTGCCATAGATGTGAACCATTCTTGTAACGTCGAGGCCATTCCTTTTTTACGGTAAGCAGCCATCATGACCTTCTCATGACGATTCCCTACGAAATCACAAAAAGAGAGGCCCACCATTCCTTTCTCAAATCTCAGATGTAATGCCATGTATGGATGTAGTATGCCGGTTCGATTTCTCATCCTTGCAATCAAAACATCCGCCATCTCTTCAACCTCCGGCAAAAATTTGAGGGCATGATAATTAACTTTACACCGTAACATGTTGATCTCTGGAGGGACATTATCATACCCAAGCCTGTCAACAAAAGGCTTTAGTGCCATAATTCTCTTTTCCTTGATTCTTGGTAGGACATTATCCAAATAAAACTGTGCCGATGCATACTTTGGGATATTTTTAACTGTCCGTCTGATGCTAGTGTACAGCTCTGCCTTTTCTGTAAACCATGAAGGAATTTCTTTCACAATCCGCACATCATCTTTCAAGTAATTTATAAAGAGATCAACATCAAAGACGTCCTCAAATCGTGTCTGATCTTTCCAAATTTGATCCTGCTTCATCAATGGGATGATCAAAGTCACATTCATGATCTTTGCCACAGCAACAGCATTGCATATAGCAATGCGTTGTTGATTAAGCCCTCCTTCCGCATGTACAGCAAGATACCCATTTGTTTCATTCTCAGCTGGCGGCACCCAACTGCTCTTCCTATCTGCACAAGGTTTCCAAGAAGTTGTTGCTGAATATGGATTTTCCCAAAGAGAGGGTGTCTCTCGCACATGCATATATTTATTTCCGAGTCTTGATTCTTGATCACGACGATGTCCACCCCAACGTATGCATCATCTAGATGCATCAACCTCCAGATGACTTTAAACAGATGCGTCATATTTGATTCTCGTGCTTCAATTTCGGATCGCGACCACACCGTGTTATCTGGCATCAAGTGATGCATGTATTGAGACTAACGAATCAAATCAATTGGCAACAAGTGTTGTTGGGTGAGGCGGTCGGCTGCTCATCGAGGCTGTGGAATGCCATGAGGGGTGAGACTCTTTGGAAGATTTGGAGGGAGCGATGTGCTGTCAATTTTGGCCAAACTCCTAAGGAATGGTCAATCGAGAAATCCTTGTTTCTTCTAGGTAAAAGAATCTCCCGAGATAAGAGATCTCCACCTTTTAGACATCACTGTATTTATCTCCTCGAAAACAATAGGTTAAAACCCAAGTGGGTCCCACATGAGGGAGATGATAGATTTATCGGCCTCATTTGTAATGCCCTTTAGATTGCCATACTCCTCCCCTGTTTTGTGGGATTTGGGGGGTCCCATGGGCACTAGTCCCATTCACTTGTAACTTTTTTTCTTTATTTTAATTAAAGTCCGGGAGAATAGGCTAAGGCCGAACTTCCTTAAAAAAAAAAAGAGTATCTTTAATGCTTGCTGGAAAGAGAGATCACTTGTATTCTTTCAAGAAAGGTATTCAAAAGATTGGTTTCAAGTGCATTAACTCTATATGTGGTGCGGAGATGTCTTCTATTCTCAAGAAGAACCCCCCTAATAAATAGAAAGACCTTTTATTATCATTGTATTTTCCAACAAGATATGCAATGTATTACACCCCTTGGTTTTATCTGTACCTACGATCATGCCTTTCCTTGGTGGATCACTCCATCCCCTATTATCTTGTATGCTCTCAAATGTTCTCATGAACTCTACTGTTCCTATGGTTAGATTTGACCTGTCCTAGATGTATATTGTTCAAAATCTGAGATGTTGTGTATGATGGAGTCTTGCCCCTTGTACTCTTTGTAACACTCCTTCATTAATATTATATAGTCTTGTTCTAAAAAGAAACCAACCGTCTTATTGTGACGTACTTTAATTGTCATCTATTCTCTATGCCTTTTAGTATCAAACGTCAAAACTATCCCTTTTTTTTTTTGAACTTTGGACGTCGATCTACATCCACATTTAGAAGATCACAACGAAGTGATCCGTAGATCCTACTAGACGTTAGACCTTCACTTGAAGGCGCTACAAATACACGAGGCACCCTACATCCTAAGCACGACACAAAACATACGACACGCTTAGGAAAGGCTTCAAGCGTATTTAGAATTTTACAATGTGCAAGCGGCTAAAAACGGTGTACCGGAGGTTCTCACGGCTTGAAGAAGAGGTGAACATAGGTAAGTTACATTGCCAACAAGGTCTTTTGAAAATCAGGGGAAGACTACGATTAGAGGAGGAGGTTCAAAGGAAAAATCTTCAAATTTTCTTCAAAGACTGGTGGGCGGGGAAGGCCGACAAACCATCGAAAGAGATGGGTAACATCCTCAAAAGGAAACAAGCTAGGGAATCCATCCCCCTATTGGTCGATAACAATGGAACCGAATGCTGCATGAAAGTGGAGAATAGATCTATCATCGTCGAGCACTTTACCAATCTTCTCGAGGTCTCGACCCCTCCTTCCCCCCACAGGCCCGACTCCATGGCAACCATCTCAAGGGTTGCTCAAACTAGAATCCCACAGAACTTGATTGCTCTGCTGGATGCTAACATCTCCAAGAATGAAATTATCGAGGTTATTGATGCCCTTCCCAATGGGAAAAGTCCGGGTCCGAATGGCCTCACCAATGAGTTTTTCAAGTCCTTCAAACATGAGGTGGCCACCCCACTACGTCTCGTGTGGCAAGAGGCTCTCTCATTCGGTGCCCTCCCTGAGTGTCTTAATAATGGCGTCATCAAGTTAATCCACAAAAGGGAAGATAAGAACAAAATTGAAAACTAGTGTCCGATTACCATGCTCCAAACAGGATACAAGATAATTGCAAAAGTTATCGCCAACATAATCTCTTGTCATTTAAAGTCATGGCTGTGTGAGGATCAGAAAGGTTTTATCAAAGGTAAATCTATACTTGAAGCAATTGTCGATATTTGGGAAGGCCTTGCTTTTGCGCAGGAGTCTGCTCAAGGTCTGGTATTCATTAAGATTGACTTCGACAAAGCGTATGACAAATTGGAATGGGACTTTATTCTTCAATCATTGAAAGACCTCGGATGTAGCCAAAAGTTCACGAAGATGGTTTCCACTCTTCTTGGAAATGCTTCAACTAGAATAAATATCAATGGTAAGCTCTCTGAGCCCATTCGTTTAAACAAATCAATTAGGCAAGGCTGCCCTCTGGCTCCATTACTATTCGCTATCGCCTTGAATGGACTCAATTGCCTATTAAAGAATCACATGGATGCTGGCAATCTCAAGGGTCTTTCCCTACCTCTAAATCATGGCCAAATGATTGCGAGACTTTTTGCTGATGACATGAATGCCTTTGTGCATAACGATATAAATAGCATTGAGGTGTTTTGGTGGTGCCTCAACACCTTTTGTGTGGCGTCAGGTTCAAAAATCAACCATGCTAAAACTGCTTTTAGAGCAATCAGCGGACCTACTCCCCAATTGTTGGTGGATCAAGGGTGTCAGGTTATCCCTAGCAGTCAAGTCTTCCGTCTCCTTGGCATTCCGATGGGATTAAACATCTCAATGGACCAACGCTAGAACTGGGTGCTATTCAAGCTGGATAGCAAGCTGAATAGCAAGCTGAATCATTGGAAAGGTATGCAAGTCAACTTGGTAGGGCGTGCTATGGTTGTTAACACATTTATGTTGTCTACAATTATTTACGTTATCTCATGTTGGAGACCTAAGGAGAAAGACTTGGCCAAAGTGGAAAGAAACTGCAGAAACTTCCTTTGGACTGGGGACCACAACAGGAGGGAGATTCCCAAAATCAAATGGGAAACTTGCACTAGCCCTAAAGACTCAGGGGGCTTGGGAATTTTGGATATTGTTGGGTTGGCTGACAAGCTGGCGGCAAAGTGGCTTATCAAGGCTTGGAGCAATACGGAGTCCTCTTGGACTAAATTGATCTTCAGAAACACGAAAGACCTTACCTTAGTTGGCCATCCTGGTTGGAAGGACATAGGGATTCTCATGCTTTTGTTCTCCCCCCACCCGGTGTCCCCTAAAGGCTCAAGCCTCGTGTGTTCCTTATGGAAGAATTGGAACAAGGCCAAACAGTTCATCAAAATCAATGATGAGTGGAAGTGGGCAGCTGGGATAAGACAAAATGACTCTATTTGGTTCCCAATCAGCGGCATTAGGGGGGTGGAGTCTTGGAACCTCCAAAATGCAAAGCAGCTATGGAACAACGGGTTCAAATAGTGGAAACAACTTTGGAAACAAGAGACCAGCCAGTGGATTAGGTTCGAAGAATTGGATCCGAGACTTAGAGTCACCTTTGAGGAATGGACTCTTCTTCAAAGCAGGTGTTTAGCATGGGATCGCTCAACTACCCGCCTTCTCTGCGGTCAGGACCTTCCTTGCCTGGAGGGCCTCAAATGGAGCAATGGTAAGAAGCTTTCTAGAACCCCCAACTTCAAAGAGGATTTAGATGTTCACCACACTCTTAACAAGAGATGGTGCCTTTCTAGGACCAAACGTCGGTGGGAACTAAAATTCATGTCTATTGGGGACCCCCTAATTGAGATAAAAAAGTATGTTCTCATGTGGCAGATCTTGCATAAAGGTATCTGGTCCAATGCAAGGTCTAACAAAATCTGTGGTGTGCCGCCATGGTGCAAGCGTTGCCATCGGTGCATCGAAGATTTAGCTCACCTGTTCTTCGACTGCCCCAAGTCCCGTGTTATTTGGCGTCACGTGACCCGAGTATTGAGACTGACGAACCAAATCAACTGGCAACAGGTGATGTTGGGTGAGGCGGTCGGCTGCTCATCGAGGTTGTGGAATGCCATCAGAGGTGAGACTCTGTGGAAGATTTGGAAGGAGCGATGTGCTGTCAATTTTGGCCAAACTCCTAAGGAATGGTCGATCGAGAAATCCTTGTTTCTCCTAGGAAAAAGAACCTCCCGAGATAAGAGATCTCCACCATTTAGACATCACTGTATTTATCTTCTTGAAAACAACAAGTTGAAACCCAAATGGGTCCCACATGAGGGTGATGATAAATTTATCCGCCTTATTTGTAATGCCCTCTAGCTTGCCATACTTCTCCCCTGCATTGTGGGATTTGGGGGTCTCATGGGCACTAGTGCCATCCACTTGTAACTTTTTTTCTTTATTTTAATTAAATTCCGGGAGATTAGGCTAAAGCCGAACTTCCTTTTACTAAAAAAAAAAAAACTTGCCCGGTGTGCACACTACACGTGGTACGAAATAGGATAGTGCGAGAAACCCATGCGCCCTGGTAAGATATATATATACTTTTTATAAATATGATGTACCTCTCTACCTCGTTAGGTATACATTGCTTGTTCGGTGGGTAGTACATTGCTTCTCATCTACTAGATGTTGTACACCTTCCTTGAATAAAATAGAGATTCCCCTTTATTTCTGTCTTATCGTTTAGGGCTTTTGTCTCTCTCTCTCTCTCTCTCTCGTTGCAAAAGCGTTTCATATACAAGATATGTGTGGGGAGCCACATCTTATGTAACCTTTTTGAAAGATGTTCATGGTATTACCTTCATCCAATCCCCTCTTATGTAATCAAAAGCTGTGTATAGAAGATATGCGTGGGAACCACATCCTATATTACTTTTTGTGAAAGATGTTCACGGTGCAACCTTCATAAACTCCCCTGCCATATCCTTTTCTTCATGGACCATGGTGTTTCTTGACGTCAACCCCCCGTTAGGTGATGGAATATGACATGCAATCCATCGTTTGAATGCAGTACAAAGCTAAATTTTGTGGATTCTTTTGGCGTGCCAAAGAGGTGACCATTATC
Source organism: Ceratopteris richardii (assembly GCA_020310875.1). Taxonomy (NCBI): domain Eukaryota; kingdom Viridiplantae; phylum Streptophyta; class Polypodiopsida; order Polypodiales; family Pteridaceae; genus Ceratopteris; species Ceratopteris richardii. The sequence continues at coordinate 14,054,445 of CM035418.1, read as the reverse complement.
AAATGAAAAAGTGGGAGCCATGCTTCTAATAACATCCCCACTCCATGAAATAAACATCATGATTGAGTCATACAAGAAATTCTCAAGTGCCCACAAGGCAACCTCCCTAAAGGGCTCTCAAAGAGCTTGTAGAAGGTCTTAATAACATCAGTAATACCAACACGAAAGAGCTCTGTCTACTATATACATGGGTGGCCGCCCTAATGATAAGTGGTGCTTATCTCCTCCCTATCAAATTGCAAAAAGATATTCTTATTCAAAAAGATATGATCTTTGAATTCCGCCAAGGCTACCAAGCCTTTTTGTCTATATCGTTTCTCGATCTATAGTGAAGATTATGTGGGATCCACATCTTCTTTAACATGTGTGAGAAATAAACGTTGGAGCAAACTACGTTAGGTGATGGACAGGGACACAATATAAAGCTTTTTTGGAAATTGTAGAAATGTAGAGGTCTTTGACCCGAGAAAATGTGAGCATTCTCACACGAGAAGAAGACATGCCCTATGGAATAGACCTTCAAGTGTGTCCAATAAGGCACCTCCATAGTTATCCGAAAAATTATAATATAACTTCTTTGAAGAGTCACATGAGCTAGCAAGCCCCCAAAGCTCCCCACATGAGTTCATGGATTCTTTTAACAACATCAACATATACAAAGAAAGCTATCTAATCGAGATACCTATTTTAAGTAAACCTATTTGAGAAAGCTTGTGTGGAAACAACATGAGTCCATAGGCTTTCTTACACATATTACTCCCGTAGAAACTATTCCGTAGATGATCATCTTTGCATCTATTTCTCCATATGGCATTTCCCTCACACACAACCGTTGATGAGTACATCTAGGATTCAAACTCCTTTTCTTTCTCACGTACCTCCTTCTAATCAACAATGTTTCTAAATTAGTTTTCTTTATTAATTCTGAGAGGTATCCTCGATGTCTCTCCTATCTTGAAAAGTACTTTTCGTTTATTAATTCTGAGAGGTGCCCTCGACGTCTCTCCTATCTTGAAAATACTTTGATTTGCAGTTAGAGAAAAAAAAAAGATCGCTTATCCTAATGAGATCATGATCTTGGAACCTCCTAACCATAATCCTATAGATGAGTCATTTTGTAACCCTAGATGTGGTCTCTCTCCTCGCCACGTAGGTCCCTATACCATATCAGGCCGCCTCTGTAGGTGATCCTTTGAGGCCTACGACTTTACACATGCAATTCAACAAATACGCTGTACAACTCTTCTTTGAGAAATAAAAGGCAGCTTTAGGATCTCTCTAGAGCATCTGAACATGGCTATGTGAATAGCTTCCAGTAATATATGAACAATGTAAAAGATTAAGAAACTTAACATATCTGTATTATGTCTTATATAAAAAAAATATGATCTCCACCAAGCAATCCAAGCGACTACACAAACTAGGATAAAAAAGAAAATGACACAATAGAGTATCTCATTATTTTGATAATTTAGATCTCCTGTTTTGGGTTATCTTGAATCGATTTGAGAATACAATGAATGGCGAGCATAGTACTCATGGAACCCTCCAAAGGGCCGCTAAGGTAGACACTAAAACGAAACCAAATGTGATAATTGTTTTGAATTGGGAAGATCGAAGGCCCAATGGTTTCCCGAAGGGTCTGGATTAACATCACACCACCCAAGTGGTGAATGATATCTAGTCGTAATCCACAAGGGTTGAATCCCCAATCCTAATCTTGAGTGCCAAAGGGTGCAACCATCTCAGCTAAGGCACATGGACCAAATGTCTGAACTTGAAGGCAAAGAAAGATGAGCCTTGAGTACACATAAATGTTATGAATTAGTGTCCATGAGGTTAGAGAGGATTGTTTATGAGCACAACTACATAATACTTGTAGAGGCATAATGCAATCTTTTATCAAATGTCCTTTTCGGTAACAATTATAACAAGCGTTGGGGAGGTTTCTATAAGTTAAATCTTGCACATGTAACATTCTACCATTGGAATCCTTGATAGTAAGGGAAGTTTTAATCGGTTTGGCCATGTCCACTTCCACCATAACTTGAGGATCCCATTTAGGGTTTATATTGCCATGATTTTTTTGTTCTAACACCCTGCCAATAAGTCCACAAAGGTTATCTATCCATGGGTAAAACACTATAGGCAGATCTAGTAATTCTACCCAAACGAGGGCCTTAGTAGATTTAGGTCCCGTTGGGTTGTACCGTTTGAAGAATGTGATAGCGGTATACTTAATAATCCACTGCACTTCCCCAATAACTTTCAAAGCACTGTTAGAATCTTTGAAATAAAATAGAAAGTAGTTATTAGGTAGAAATTGTATATGCTTTACATACAATCCTCTACCTTCCCAATTTATCTTGACCCATTGCCTAAGGACATCAAGAGCAGGTCTTGGGCCATGGCATAACCCTATAGCTATCTTATCAGAAAACTGATTATGCCAATTCTTAAATGAGTTAGAGTTGATTACTAGCATGTCTTCTTCATCCTCACTCATGTGTGTATCAACGTTGAGACTATGAGCATCTTCCCCCTCAAGGATTTTCTATTTACCCCTATCTGAACTCCTAGTAGAAAGTGGAGGGATATTACCTTGAAGATCTTGTTTATTGAACAATGGGTTCTTGAAAGGTTGATGATTCTTCACTACCTCAACAAAGGACTTCATAGGAGAATTCAACCTTGAAGCATCCGGTCCACCCAAGGAGGTACCTTCTTGTACTTTGCCATTGCTGGATGCAGCAACTCCACCATTACCAATTTTCATAGCAATAGAAGGGCCTGTTGCAAAAGAGAAACCATTCTAGATAGCATCTTGCAAAAGAAGTGTATGTTTTTCAGCCCCGTGGCTTTGTGCAAAAAAAATCATGAAAACCAAGCGTGGAGCATTGACATCACAAATTGGAGGAGATATATGTTTTATCACTTATCAAAGTCCTTGTTGAGGGTGATGTTGATATATTTAGGTAGTGATGTGTGTGAACACACTAGGACTGCCGGGGCACTTTTTTCCCTCTTTAGGAGGTTTTTTTCCCCCAGCTTGTATATACGCCTATTGCCCTAATGGGCTACTTATCTTTGTACATTCTCTAGTAATACATTCAGTAATGTGTGTTTGTGCTCCAAGCTTCTTCTTCTTCCTTGTGCTGTTCGCGTGCTTCCGCAAGCATCTATCTCCAGCAATTGGTATCAGAGCAGGTCGTCGCTTCATCTAGGGCGCCGTCGACACTCCTCCGTTTGCAGTCTCAAAATCGCACGAATTTTGGTGAGCATACTCAACGTGTTTCCGAGATCAAAACGGCTTCGCTCTGTGGTGTCGAAATTGCGATCTGAGCTCGTTTCGGCCTCCGAACGCACTATCGCAGTGCTTGTGCAGGCTATTTTGTCTTTTTGTGCCAAAGGTATATACCAATTTCTGTTCGCCAGTATAAGCATCTCGAAGTCTACTACAGGTTTAGCAAAACTCGTCTGGGCAGTTCCGTTCAACTTTTTGAGATACAGTCAATTTTCTGCATCAAGGTATTTTACTCACCGGCCATGGCTGAAAGCAGTGATGTATTCCGTATGTTGGTTGTTGAGGATAAGTTGGATGGTACCAACTACCCATTATGGGCTTATATGATGCGACATGTTTTGGTTGCAAAAGGATTGTGGAACATTGTGCAAGGTGTTGAAAGATGTCTTGTTACACCTGTAACAACAAGTACTACAAATACAGCTGTTGGAGCTGATGAAGATGGTGTCGAAGATGATATTCCGCAGATTCCTGTTCGTGTTGCTGTTTCTGCTGCACCTATTGCAGAGCAGGTTCGTTGGGATGGCAGAGATGCCCAGACACATGCATTGATAGCTTTGTCTGTCAAACGTGCAATTATTCCTCACATTCGCTCTTGTAGAACAGCTAGGGATGCTTGGGATACGCTTACCACATTGTACCAAGCTAGGAATGAGGCTCGTGTTGCTTATCTCCGAAAACAATTGGAGAGTGAGCACATGAATGAAGGGATGCATGTAAAATGGGCACCCTCTGTTTTGATCGAGGGGGGGAATATATGTCTTTTGATTTTAATGCATTTCTGGCTGAACGTGGGATTAAACACCAGTGTACAGTGCCGTATACACCTCAACAAAATGGAGTTGCTGAACGAAATAATAGGTCACTCATGGAGATGGCGAGGTGCATGGTCAAAAGTCAGGCTTTACCACATAGTTTCAGGCTTGAGGCTGTCATGTGTGCAGCATATGTACTGAACAGGTGTCCCACTAAAGCGCTGCACTCTATCACTCCATATGAGGCTTGGCATGACCGCAAGCCATCTGTTGCTCATCTGCGTGTTTTTGATTGTTTGGCATATGCACTAGTGCCTGAACAACATCGTAGAAAATTTGATGATAAGGTAGTAAAATGTATTTTTGTTGGGTACAATTCTGAAAGTCAAGGCTATGGTCTGTATCATCCACAGACTAAACGCATTCTCGTTAGCCGTGATGTTTTCTTTGTGGAAGATGCTATTCAGCCATTGCTTTCATGTACTAAGGAGACATCTGTTAGCTCCAAAGACATGTATGATACTTTGATGCCACTTTTTACAGGTGGATAGTCTAGTGCTGGTCCTAATGAGGCAACTTCTCAGCCGTTGCAGGTTTCGTATGATGATGCAGTTCATTCCATTTCTGATGCAGATTTACATGATGCACTTGTTGATGAGAGAGCTGATTTTGAGCAGGCAAAAACTATGCCAAAATGGCTGGTGCAGACTGTGCGTGACAGCAAATTAGATGCACCTTTGTCATATCGTACTCGTTCAGGCTCTCATAGTGCCTCCTTTGCATCAGATTGCTATGCTATGGCTGCGTCTAGTCTCTGTGATGAGAATGAGCCTGTTTCTTTTGATGAAGCACAGAATTCAGAAAATTGGATGGCTGCTATGCAATCTGAATATGATGCTATAATGAAGAATGGTACATGGTCTTTATGTGACTTGCCTCCTGGCAAGAAGGCCATTGGCACTAAGTGGGTATAGAAGCTGAAGCGTAAACTTGATGGTACAATTGACAGGTATAAGGCTAGGCTTGTTGCAAAGGGTTATGCGCAGGAAAGAGGCATTGATTTTGATGAGACCTTTGCACCTACATGCCGTATGACTACTGTTCAGAGCATTTGTGCACTTGCAGCCCATCATGGTTGGAATGTACATCAGTTGGACATTAAAACAACATTTTTGAATGGTGACTTGCATGAAGAAGTGTATGTTTTTCAGCCCCATGGCTTTGTGCAGAAAGGGCATGAAAACCAGGTGTGCAGGTTAAAGAAGGCATTATATGGTTTAAAGCAAGCACCACGTGCTTGGTATGAGAAGATACATGCCTATCTAGTTGCACATGGTTTTGAGAACAGTCCAACTGAAAGCACGTTATATGTTAAGCGTGCTAATGATGTGCTTCTGATCATTGTTATCTATGTTGATGACATGCTGCTCACTGTTCCTATTGAGAAGCATATTGCTGATTTCAAGGCTGATTTGCATGCCTCATTTGAGATGTCTGATTTGGGGCATTTGCATCACTATTTGGGCATTCACTTTATGCAAGTTGATGGTGGAATGGCTTTGTGTCAAATGAAATATATTGACACATTATTGCAGCATTTTGGTCTTGAAGACTGTAAGCCTATTGCAACTCCTATGGAGACAGGTTTACGATTGAGTCTTCATGATGCTGGAGATGCATTTGATGTTGTTTTTCTATCAGCAGGCTGTTGGATGCTTGATTTACTTATGCATTACTCCGCCAGATATTCAGTGTGCTGTCTCACAGATGAGCAGGTTTATGCATTGCCCAGGAGTCACGCATTGGAAGGCGGTTAAGCGCATCTTTCGCTACTTGAGTGGTACTCGGCTACTTGGGTTATTTTATCCCAAGGGGGGATCACTACCGCCAGATTTGCATGCTTTTTCTGACTCAGATTGGGCTGGTTGCTATGACACTCGTGTGTCCACCAGTGGTTTTTGCTTCATGCTTGGTAGCTCATGTATATCTTGGCTGAGCAAGAAGCAGCCTACTGTGGCCACTTCGAGTTGTGAGGCAGAGTATAGGGCAGCTTTCACAGCGACTGTTGAGTGTGTGTGGCTCAGACACCTTATGGCTGATTTGGGTGTTGGCCAGTCTTTTGCCACCACCATCTTCACTGACAGTCAGAGCGCATTTGCAGTTGCGAGGAACCCTTTGTTCCATGCTCGCACTAAGCACATTGAGGTGCATTATCACTTTGTCACGGAGAGGTTCTCTGCTGGGGAGATCAGCTTGGCATATGTGCCCACGCAGGAGAACATTGCAGACCTTTTCACGAAGGCTCTGCCTAGGGAGAAGTTTTAAGCTTTCCGCAAACCTTTGGGCTTAATTCCTTTTGTGGAGTGATTTCCACATAGCTTGGCACTTCCTTATACATGAGTGCCAACTCCTTGTTCACCGCATCACTCCCAGGGGGGATTTGTTGATATATTTAGGTAGTTATGTGTGTGAACACACTAGGACTGCCGGGGCACTTTTTTCCCTCTTTAGGAGGTTTTTTTCCCTTGGCTTGTATATACGCCTATTGCCCTAATGGGCAACTTATCTTTGTACATTCTCTAGTAATACATTCAGTATTGTGTGTTTGTGCTCCAAGCTTCTTCTTCTTCCTTGTGCTGTTCGCGTGCTTCCGCAGGCATCTATCTCCAACAGGTGATAAATGTGGTAAACCATTTTGTATTGCAAAAGTTCTAGATGTTATTAGGGGATATAAATCAAGATAGAATAACACTTAGAATAACCCTTATAGCAGTTCATTGATGCTATGCTAAAATTAGTAATTCGTTTACATGCAAACACATTTAGAGATGGTATAAAATACCAAACAAATAGGTTCAAAGAGGAAAAATAATAGTTGTAGCACATCTATTGGGGTTTGAGGTCTACAAAAGCATGCAAACAACATAAGGAAGAAGAAGAAGAAGAAGCTTGGAGCACAAGACAACACTGAAAACTTTACCAAAATGAATGTACAAAGATAAGTAAATCGTTAGGATTGTAGGCGTATATACAAGCTAGGGGCAAAAACCTCCTAAAGAGGGAAAGAAGTGCCTCGACAGTCCTAAGTGTGTTCACACACATCACTACCAAAATAATTAGCTTATATACCCATTTAGTGCCAATGGCCTTTTTGCTTAGAGGCAAATTACACAAGGTACCATTCTTCATAATAGTATCATATTCTGATTGCATATCAACCATCCAATTTTTTGAGTTTTGTGCTTCATGAAAATAAATAGGCTCATTCTCATCACTAAGACTAGAGGCATCCATTGCACAATCTGATGCAAAGGAAGCACTATGAGCGCTTGAACGAGTATAGTATGACCGATGCACATCTAATTTGCTATCTCTCAAAGTCTGCACCATCCCTTTAGGCATAGTTTTTGCCTCCTCTATATCAGCCATCTCATCAAGAAATGCATCATGTAAATCTGCATCGAAAATGGAATGATTTGCATCATCATGTGGAACCCTAAAAGGGTTGAAAAATTTCCTCATTTAAATTTGACAACAAAGCCAATCTTGGTTAATGCTAAAACTGACAATAGATTTTTCTTGACCCCTCACATAAACAAAGAATTCTACAATGTAAAAGAAGTACAATCAATAGTAGTTAGAGTGATCTTATAAACTCCCATTATAACATAAGAGGATTTGTTAGCACATGTGGTAGTATTCCCTGCATGGGTACACTCAAATGAACTCAAGAAACTATGCTACAAGGTAATATGTTTGGTTGCCCCACTATCAAAGTAACAAACATCTAAGTCTTCTATAGACATACACTGCTCATGAGAAGATGGGTCATAATTGCATACAATGTTAAATGCCCATTCCTCATTCTAAGGATTAGAAGGGGTTCTTCTTGTTGCAGTTAGATGTTTGCGAAGCACGTGAACAACACAAGGAAGAAGAAGAAACTTGGAGCACAACACACATTACTAAATGTATTGCCACTAGAATGTACAAAGATAAGTAACATGTTAGGGCTATAGGAATATATATAAGACGAGGGAAAAAAACCTCCTACAGAGGGAAAAAAGTGCCCCGGTGGTCCTAGTGTGTTCACTTACATCACTACCTAAATATATCAATAAATCCCCCCTTAGAGTGATGCAATGAACAAGGATCTGGCACTCATGTATAAGGAAGTGCCAAGCTATGTGGAATCAATCCACAAAATGAAGTAAGCCCAAAGCTTTGCGGAAAGCTTCAAAGTTCTCCCCAAGCAGAGCCTTCATGAAAAGGTCTACAATGTTCTCCTGCATGGGCACATATGCCAAGCTGATCTCTAAAGTAGAGAACCTCTCCCTGACATAATGATAATGCACCTCAATGTGCTTAGTGTGAGCATGGAACACAGGGTTCCTCGTAATTGCCAATGTGCTCTGACTGTCAGTGAAGATGGTAGTGGCAAAAGACTGACCAACACCCAAATCAGCCATAAGGTGTCTGAGCCACACACACACTCAATAGTTGTGAAAGCTGCCCTATACTCAACCTCACATCTAGAAGTGGCCACATACACTGCTTCTTGCTCCACCAAGATATGCATGAGCTACCAAGCATGAAGCAAAAACCACTAGTGGACACACGATGTCATAGCAACTAGCCGAGTCAGAGTCAGAAAAAGCATGAAAATCTGGCGGTAGTGATCCCCCTTGGGATAAAACAACCCACATAGCTAGGTACTACTCAAGTAGCAAAAGATGCACTTAACTGCCTGCCAATGCTTGACACCTGGGCAATGCATAAACCTGCTCATCTGTGAGACAACAAATTGAATATCTAGCCAAGTAATGCATAAGTAAATCAAGCATCCAATAGCCTACGGATAGAGAATAGCACCAAATGCATCCTAGTATCATGAAGGATCAATCCTAAACCTGTCTCCATAGGAGTGGCAATAGGTTTATAGTCCTCTAGGCCAAAACATTGCGATAATGTGTCAATATATTTTGTTTGACACAAAGCCATTCCACCATCAACGTGTATAAATTGAATGCCCAAATAATGGTGCAAATGCCCCAAATCAGACATCTCAAATGAGGAATGTAAATCAACCTTAAAATCAGCAATATGCTTCTCATGAGGACGAGTGAGCAGCATGTCATCAACATACACAAGAATGATCAGAAGTACATCATTAGCATGCTTAACATATAAGATGCTTTCAGTTGGACTGTTCTCAAAACCATGTGAAAAATCAGATAGGCATGTATCTTTTCATACCAAGCACGTGGTGCTTGCTTTGAACGATATAATGCCTTCTTAACCTGCACACCTGGTTTTCATGCCCTTTCTACACAAAGCCACGGGGCTGAAAAACATACACTTCTTCATGCAAGTCCCCATTCAAAAATGTTGTTTTAATGTCCAACTGATGTACATTCCAAGCATGATGAGTTGCAAGTGCACAGATGCTATGAACATTATTCATTCGGCAAGTAGGAGCAAAAGTCTCATCAAAATCAATGCCTCTTTCCTGAGCATAACCCTTTGCAATAAGTCTAGCCTTATACCTTCAACGGTTCCATCACCTTTAGGCTTCAGCTTGTATACCCACCTAGTGCCAATGGCCTTCTTGCCAAGAGGAAAGTCATAGAAAGACCTGGTACCAATTTTCATGATAGTAGGGTTATCGTTAGTGTCCATGTGAAAGGCCAAATGGCCACCCAACACTTCTTTGTATATGTTCTTTAATAAAACATATAGTGGCCTGGTCAGTCACGGACTGTAAGTTCGATCGCATTTGTAAAACCTAAGAGTCTTGTCTTCTGTAAGACAATAGTTATGCAATATAACACAGGAGCAATAGCAGAGAAGATAACAGATATAGAAGAATCTCAACAATTTTCTACTAGCAACAAGTACAAAGATGATGGCATTGTCCACATGTGTGCTCTCAAGGTAGAGCTTAAATGGTGATCTAGACAAATCTAGATAGGGAGATACAAGGTAGAGGTATGCTGGCTCAATTCGATGTCTCAGGTAGTGCAGAAGTCATGTATATGTAGGATCATGGATGGCCTTCCATGGACGGCTATACATGGGTGGTAGAGCGTGGGTGGCCACCGCTCGCGTAATTGCCATACATGGGTTAGGCCGGTTGAACCAACCTAACAAATATAAATGATTTTTGACTCCCATAGGTAATATTCCATGGAATATTCCTTTTACCATCGCCTCGGGGGTGCTACCCCCAGACCCCCACCAGGGGGCCTGCTGGCCCCCTTGGACCCCCCAGCGGGGCTGCTCCCCACTACCCCGGACCCCACAATTGGGGACCCTGGTAACTCCCTTTCCTTCCAATATCTTACTATGACCTTCATCCAACATGCAAGCTGGGATTCCCATCAATTGGGTAATGCGTGCTTGGCTTCTCCTCATAATGGGGGCATTACAAAATGTGCATACATTCATGAGAGGTAGACATTGATCATATACTAAACCCCCCTCAATGTTTACCGATGAAAAATCAAGTAGGTTTTGGTCCTATGCCCATCTGTTGAAGATGCTATTGAGCTGCACTCTTCCAAGTGCTTTAGTGAATATGTCAACACAATTTGCCTTAGTTGGGCAATATTCTAGCTCCACAATTTCATCTTCAATTAGCTCATGAATGTAATGGTACTATACTTCTATGTGATTCGTGCGAGCATGAAATACTAGGTTCTTTGCAATAGCCATACAACTTTGATTATCACACTTGAATATAGTCGCCATATTTGATGGAAAGCCTAGATCTACAAGAATTCTCCTTAACTGGACTGCCTCACAAGAAGCAAAACAAGTTGCTTTGTACTCTGCTTCAGTGGAGGAGAGTGCGAGAGTTGGTTGCTTTCTACTTACCCAAGAAAATATGACTGAACCAAGTGAGAAACAATATCCAGAAATTGATTTTCTAGAATCACAATCTTCAGCCCAATCTGAATCACAATATCCTTGGAGTGTATCACCTGTGGTATAAAAAATACCAAAATCCAAGGTTCCCGCAATGTACCTTAGAATTTGCATTCCAGCATTGCAGTGACTCTCCTTAGGTTTGTTGGAAAACGTGCTTAATACTCCAACAGCATAGCAAATGTCTGGTCTAGTGTTGCACAGAAAAATAAGACTTCCAACGAGCTTCCTATACTTCTTAGCATCTACATCAGGCATGTTATCATCCATAGATAGCTTATGATTTACCTCCATAGGTGTGCTAGTTGGCTTGCAGTCCATCATTCCAAATGCCTTGAGAATTTCTTTGGCATATTTTTGTTGTGAGATGAAAATGCCATCCTTCCTTTGCCATACTTCAGTTCCCAGACAAAAATGGAGTGACCTAAGTCTGTCGTTTCAAACTCAGTTGCCAAGTTGATCCGAGTTTGATTGATGAGTTCCTGATGATCTCCTGTAATGATCAAATCATCTACATATACAATGACAACAACTAGCTTGCTATCCCTTTTCGTTACATACAAGTTAGCATCAGAAGTACTTCTTTCAAAGCCCATATTTTTGAAAAAATTATCTATCCATTGTTACCAAGCCCATGGAGCTTGCTTAAGTCCATACCAAGCTTTTCTCAACCTGCAAACTTTATTTTCTGAATTAGGCACCTCAAAACCTCGTGGTTGAGATACATATACCTCCTCCTTGAGGTGACCATTCAAAAATGAAGATTTGACATCCATCTGGAAAATAGGCCAGGCCTCTTGTGCAGCTACTGCAAGTACCATCCGAATAGTTGTCATGCGTGCTGTTGGTGCAAAAGTTTCTTGAACATCAAATCCTTCAATCTATGAAAAACCCTGTGCAACTAATCTTGCCTTATACTTTTCTAATGTTCCATCTGCTTTATACTTAGCTTTCCAAATCCATTTAGTACCTATTACCTTCTTCTTTGGCGGCAAGTCGACTAGATCCCATGTATCATTTTTGAGTATACTATCATACTCAGAATGCATTGCCGCTCTCCAACCTGGATCATCAAGGGCTTCTTCAATGGTGCTAGGTTCCTTTATCGAGCCCATGATATCTGCCATTAGAGCCATGTTAACAATGTGTTCTGAGGCTCTTCTTTGCTCCTCTATTCTCTTTGATCTTCGTAATCCATCCGAGGATGATTCTGGTACATCTACATGTGGATTGTGGTCATCAAAGAGCTTTTGTGCCCACCGGTAGTGGTTTACACTGTGCAGTTACAACTGCTTGGCTTTTTATTGAGGAAATTTCTTCATCAGATGTTTCCTCCTCCTCAGCTTTAACCTGTCTTTTGATAGGCACATGGTGAGATATTTCTCTGTTTGATGAGATAGTAGATTTACCTTTATCTTATACTAAGTGGAGTCGTTCATCAAACACCACATCTCGGTTGACAAAAATCTTCCTTGCATCAGGATCCCACAACCTATATGCTTTAGACTCTTCACTATATCCTAGGAAGACACACTTTTTGCTTTTTGAATCCAACTTTGATCTTGTTGAATCAGGAATATGTGCATAACAGAAACAACCAAAAATTCTGAAATGCAAAACTGAAGGCTTTTTACCAGAATCTGATTCTTGAGGAGTCATCCCCTTCAGTGCTTTTGTGTAGCTTTGATTGAGGATGTAGACTGCTGTATTGACTGCTTCTGCCTAGAATGAATCAGGCATGTCTTGAGCCTTTAGCATACAATGGGCCATTTCAACTACTGTCCTGTTCCTGCGCTCAACAACGCAATTTTGTTGAGGTGTATGAGCTGTGGTAAGTTGCCTTTTCACACCATGCTCCTTACAGTAATTATTGAATTCTATTGACAAGAATTCACCTCTTCTATCTATTCTGAATTTCTTCAGTTTCCTTCCTGATTCATTTTCCACATACTTATGCCACGTTTTAAATTTTTCAAAAGCATCAACCTTCTCTCGAATGAAATAAACCCACATATTTCTACTATAATCGTCGACTAACAGCAAAAAGTAGAAAGATCCTCCTAAAGCAGGTGTAGACATTTTACCGCAAAAATCAGCATGTACCAACTCTAGATGAGCTTGAGATCGATTTCTAGTCTCTCTTGGAAATGCCTTTCGTTGTTGCTTGCCCATCATACAAGCTTCACAAGGTTCCTGAAACTCTGAAAATGCAAGCAAATGAGCAACCATCCCTGTTCTTTGCATCTCCTTCAAAACTGCAAATCCGAGATGCCCAAATCGTTGGTGCCATAACTTGCTTACATCTTTATCTTCTGTAGCAGTTAAAGCACTTTACTCATACAAGTTATCCCATCGTATGCCTTTACCTACAACATTACCTGATGAATCCATGATTTCTGCACGACTCTTATTGAAGTGAACTTTGAGTCCACGGTCTGTTATTGCAGAAACTGATAACAAATTTCTTTTAAGTGTAGGTACATAGAGAATATCGGATAACTTTTTCTCAACACCTAGAGAAGTGATAAAAGAGATGGTTTCAGTTCCTTCAGCTGGACACTTGGAGTCATCTCCCACCACTACATTGATGGATTCCCGCAGAGGCACTAGGGAACTATACCAATCCTGTTTACTGGTCATATGGCAAGAAGCTCCACTATCTAAAATCCATGGTTCATTAACATGAGCTTGAGCAAATGAGCATACCTCTTCAATAGCTACCCAAAGTTCCAGCTCTGTGTTGTTTGCAGACTCTTTGTTCTTCCAGATAATTTTACAATCCCATTCCATTCATTAGTTTGCTTCTTTCTGCAATCCTTGATGGCATGGCCTTTCTTTTCACAATAGAAGCAACTTCCTATGAACTTTTTCTTCTTTGGCTTCTTCTTTGATCCATTAGAAGAGCCTTTACCTTTTGCATTTGCTGAGAATGCAACATCACTTGTACTTTGCGGATTCTTCAACCGCATCTCTTCTTCTAAAAGCATCACACAAAACTCTTCAAATGTAAGGGGATTTGGTCTTACCTAAGTGTTATGGGTTGTTACTAATCCATCATACTTTGTTGGAAGAACACATACACATCTTCAAGCCAGCTCTTCTGGTGTTATAACAACACCAACTGCAGCCAATTGATCTTGAAGATGTTTTATCCGTTTGATAAATCTTCAGCCTTTTCAATATGAGAATGCTTTTCATTTGCCAATTGATTTTCTAAATTCTATATCCTAGTGTGGTTCTTGCTCTCATATTGACGAGCCAATATGCCCCAAGCCTCATGTGCTTTAGCAGTATGTTGAACTAAAGTAAGCACATAATCACTTACACTAGTGACAATTGCACATAATGCATCAGCATTCCGCCTCTTCCAAGCTCGTGGAAGATCTAGATCTGGCTGAATCAATCTTGAATTTGCTGGATCTTCAACTGGTATAGGCTCTGGATCTAATCCCATCGGTCCCACGACAGTGTCAAGTAATTCATAGGAGTCCAAAATTGCAAAAAATTTGAACTTCCAGAGTGTATAGTTAGTTCCATCCAGCTTCCCTTCAGTGAATGCAAGTGGGCGAATTCGAATCGGTGCAGCATTAACATTAGCTGAAGCACTAAGACTAGTGTTCAACGATGAAGCCATCATGTAATCACTCGAATAATCTATTGATATTCTAGTCTTCTAGTAGGCTAAAATAGTGATACTTCTCAAGCTATTCAAACCCTATGGCTCTGATACCATGTAAGACAATAGTTACGCAATATAACAAAGGAGCAATAGAAGAGAATATAAAAGATATAGGAGAATCTCAACAATTTTCTACTAGCAGCAAGTACAAAGATGATGGCATTGTCCACCCGTGCGCTCTCAAGGTAGAGCTTAAATGGTGATCTAGACAACTCTAGATAGGGAGATACAAGGTAGAGGTATGCTGGCTCAATTTGATGTCTCAGGTAGTACAAAAGTCATGTATATATAGGATCATGGATGGCCTTCCATGCACGGCTATACATGGGCGGTAGAGCGTGGGTGGCTACCGCTCACGTAATTGCCATACACGGCTTAAGCCGGTTGAACCAACCTAACAAATATAAATGATTTCTGACTCTGATAGGGAATATTCCATGGAATATTCCTTTTATCGTTGTGCTGGGGGCACTACCCTTAGTCC
This sequence comes from Ceratopteris richardii, assembly GCA_020310875.1. NCBI lineage: Eukaryota > Viridiplantae > Streptophyta > Polypodiopsida > Polypodiales > Pteridaceae > Ceratopteris > Ceratopteris richardii. Next base: position 14,039,296 of record CM035418.1, on the reverse strand, counting down.
CCCACCAGGGGGCCCGCTCGCCCCCTGGGACCCCCCAGCCAAGGAGCTCGCTGGCCACCTTGGAACCCCCAGCCGGGGCTACTCCCCACGGCCCCGAACCCCACAATTTAGGACCCTGGTAACTCCCTTTCCTTACAATATCTTACATGGTCCAATATGACCTTCATCCAACATGCAAGCTGGGATTCCCATCAATTGGGTAATGCATGCTTGGCTTCTCCTCATAATGGGGGCCTTACAAAATGTGCATACATTCATGAGGGGTAGACATTGATCATATACTAACATCTTTGTGCTCCCTGTGTACTGTGATTTTTGCGTATTCTGCATTCTCTGTGCGGAGTACCATGTGCGGCCTTAGGAGGTCCGTTTTCTACTCCGAGGATATCATATCAAGGAATATAGAGGTTCCCGGTAGTTCCCTGGAGGTCATCCATCCGAGTACTGTTCCCCCAAAAGCTCGCTTAACCATGGCAATCTCTTGCCACTAAGTTACACTCTTGTGGTATCTCAGGAAGGGGAAAGACTAAGGTTGACATTACCTTGAACATGTTTTGGTCCCTCAAAGCTTCATCCTTTGCTTTCAAAGCCTTTTTTTAAAGCATTTTTGGGGTGTCTTTTGGAGCCATTTTGGAGTACTTCCACACATAGTTCTCTTCACATAGGTCCAAGAACATCAAGAAGAGTGTTCTTTGTACCTCTCTGACAATAAATATCAACCTTTGGGGATGTTATCTACCACACTCGTAAAACTATAGGTTTCTTGAAAGGTTTCAGTTTTGGTGGGAGTAGCTGTTGCAAAATTTATGCAGGTTTTTTGAGCGTAAAACATCAAAGTTGACAAACACTTGTAGGTGTTATTGGCTAGTTTTTGGGTTGTGTATTCAGCCTTTTAGTGTCATTTTACTACATATATTGAGCACATACACAACATGTGCACTTCTATGGATATCGCTTATGTACGTCCATGTGTTCATTGATATAGCGGTTACATTCTTTGCATAAAGCCTTTTACGTTTGATAAAGAGGGTCGTGGTGAGGTTTTCTTAACTGGGAGCCACCCAGATGTCGGGGTCTCTTTGGTGATGCTGGTGGAAGACTTACCCAGCCTCACCATAGGAGATGTATGATAGTTGTTCATAGGTGCTCGATAAGCCTAGTTGGCTTATGTTGGGTAAATGGTTATATACAGTGGAGTCAGTGATTCACTATGCAGGTAAAAAACATGTGAGTACTTGCAATTTTATGATATTTTGACATTGGTCATATGCTCATTTTGCAGAGTATACTATGGCAAAATTTTTCCAGATTTTTGGTTTTGTCAACTATAAAATGATCAATTTACTCCTTGATACACTTATTCATTGGTTTTCGGACTCTTCTAGCTCCATTATCATTCTATTCAGTTCTCTACCATCATGGCATCAGAGGTCTCAGGCACATCTGGTGGATCAGGGTCTAGTGCTAGTGTTCCAAGGAGGAGCTATAACTTGCAGGTCAAAGGCCATTTTGAGATCTGAAAATTTAATGGCACAAACTTTGCTCTATGGAAGAATCAGATTAAAGATGTGCTGATTCAAAGGAGGCAATGGAAGCCAGTAAATGGGATTTCAAAGAAGCCTGCTAACATGGATGAAGATGATTGGGATGAGTTAGATGAAATGGCCAGGTCTACCATTCGCTTGCACCTGGCAGATAATGTTTAATTTACAATATTAGACTGTGAAAGTGCAGAGGAGCTTTGCAAGAAGTTATGCAATACATATGAAAAAGAGACGGTATCAAATAAAGTGTATCTGATGAGAAAATCATATGACCTTTGCATGTAGGACACAGATTGTGTTGCTGCTCATCAAAATGAGTTTGATGCTATATTCTCCCAGTTACAGGTTCAGAAAATGGTTATGGATAATGAGATGAAAGCAGTATTGCTGTTATGCACCCTGCCATCATCATGGGATACGTTCTGCATAGTTATTAGCAATAGTGCACCTGGTGGTAAACTTGTCTATGATGACATATGTGGAGCACTCTTGAGTGAGGAGATTCGTAGAAAATCTATGGTTGGCACTCAGAGTGAAGATGCATATAATGTTCGTGATTCTTACCAAGGAAAGAATCAGCAACATGGAAGGAGCAAGAACAAGGAAAAGAATGGTCAATGAAATAAGAGTAGAAGTAAATCAATGAAGAGGGATATGGAATGCCATTATTGTCATAAGAACATATGAAGAAAGACTGTTATGCATTAAAGAATGCTAAAGGTAAAGGACATAATGTTGATGGGCATGTTAAACAATTACCTGCACCATCTACTTCAACTGTGAAGATTGAAGAAATTAGTGCTATTTTTTATGATGCTGATGTGCGGACACTTGATAGTCCTGTGCCAACTGAGGCACTTATGCCTGATGCTCTTTCCCACACTTGGCTGTTAGATTCTGGTGCTTCTTTCCATGTGACACCACACAGAGTATGGTTGTCTAATTATGCCACAAAGTCTCTTGGTACCATGAGACTTGGTGATTCTTACTAGTGTGACATTGTGGGGATTGGAGATGTGGTTGTGCAGTTCATTGATGGTTAAAAATTTACTATGCATAATGTATGCCATGTACCTCAATTATCATGCAATTTGATGTCAGTCGGTCAACTTGATGACCTTGGTTGCAAGGTGGTTTTCTATGCATAGTCCTTTCGTATATCAAAGGGCAATATGGTTATTGCAAAAGAAAGCAAAGTTGGCTCACTTTATCCTTGATTTGTATCACAGAAAGAACACTTGTTAGCTGTTACTGAACAGCCTATGGCTTGTATTTGGCATGGTCATTTGGGCCATATATCTCGTAGTGGAATGGAAAATCATTCTCGTTCTGGCTACTTACTTGTGTTATCTTTCTCTGATTTTTCATTTTGTGAGCATTGTCAATATGGAAAGCAAACCAGAAATGTGCATAGAATGCAAATTGACTCTTCAATTAAGCCTTTAGATCTCGTCCATACAGATGTGTGTGGTCCTATGCCCACTAGGTCCTTAGGTGGTTCTCTTTACTTTGTCACTTTCATAGATGATGCTACTAAAAAATTCTGGGTATATCCTATCAAATCGAAGGATGAGGTATTCCCTACTTTTAGAAATTGGCTTGCTTCAGTTGAGACTGAAAAAGGAACTAAGCTTAAGGCTTTACGTTCAGATAATGGGGATGAGTATACCTCACATGAATTCAGCCTTTTCTGTCAGTCTAGAGGGATTCGTAGAGAGTTTAGAGCTCCTTATACCCCAATACAGAATGGTGTAGCTGAAAGGATGAATAGAACTATTCAAGATAGATTAGTTTCTATGTTGCATCATGCAAACCTCTCACAAGGCTTTTGGGTAGAAGCAATATTGATTGCAGTTCATGTGATTAACCTTTCACCTCATACTACCAAAGGTCTAAAAGTGGCACAAGATTTATGGACAGGGAAGCCACCATATTATGATCATCTTCGAGTTTTTGGGTGTGAAGCATATGTTCATATACCCAAGATTCTTAGACAAAAGTTGGACCATAAGTCAAAGAAATGCATTTTTCTTGGATATGGTCGAGAAGGACAATTTGGATATCGCTTATGGGATCTTGAAACACGGTCAGTGATCAGAAGTAGTGATGTCATTTTCAATGAGTCTAATAAGGAGGTTGAAGTGAGAAGAGTGGTGTTTGAGGATACTAGTCCTCCAGCTAGCATGCATAAAAATGCTGTACATAGGGATGTTCAAGAGAATGTTCGATCAGATCAGTCTACACATGTTCCTGTTGAGCAACCATTGAGATGCTCTACACGTGTCTCACATCCACCTGATGGATATGTTCCAGGTTCAGAATTTGTTATGCTAACAGATGCTGGTGAGCCTTCTTGCTACAAAAAGGCTATGCAAACAGAGGATCATGTCAAGTGGGAGTGTGCCATGAAGAGTGAGTTGGATTCTACTCACAAGAATGGTACTTGGGATTTAGTACCCTTGCCAAATGGCAGGAAAGCTTTACCATGTAAATGGGTATATAAGTTGAAATTCACATCAGATAGTGCTTCTCCAAAGTATAAAGCACGCCTTTTTGCAAAGGGTTTTAAGCAACAACATGGTGTTGATTTCAAGGAAATATTCTCTCTAGTGGTCAAGATGAGTACCCTGCGCATGTTTCTTGGATTTGTTGAAGTGGAGGACTAAGAGTTAGTCCAAATGGATGTGAAAACTGCTTTCTTGCATGGAGATCTTACAGATGATATCTATATGGAACAACTAGAGGGTTATGTAGTTCCTGGCAAGGATAGTCTAGTTTGTAAGCGAAAGAAGAGCTTGTATGGACTTAAACAGTCCCCTAGACAATGGTACCAAAAGTTTGATGCTTTTATGAAGTCTCAAGGCTATTCTCGAAGCAATGAGGATCATTGTCTCTACACAAAGAGATGTTCAGATGGAAGCTTGATATGTTTGATACTTTATGTCGATGATATGTTGATTGTTGGGAAGTCCTCTTATGACTTGTCGATTCTCAAAAAGAAGTTGAGTCAGACATTTGATATGAAGGATTTGGTGGATCCCAAACATATTCTTGGCATGCACATTACTCGTGATAGGAGTAAAAGATGCATATATTTTTCTCAAAGTGAGTACATATCCAAAGTACTTCACAGGTTCAATATGCAGGGTGGAAAGGCATTGAGTACACCTTTACCCACATATGTGAAATTCAGCAAGGATGATTGCCCCAAATCAGATGAGGAAAAGGAATTCATGACCAAAATTCCCTATCAGTCTGCTATTGGTAGTCTCATGTATGCTATGGTAGCTATGAGACTAGATATTGCATTTGCAGTGGGAGTTGTGAGCAAATATATGTCTAATCCTAGCAAGAAACATTGGGAAGCTGTCAAGATGATTTTGAGATATCTGAGTGGCACTAAGGACAAGTGTCTATGCTTAGGTAGAGGGAAGGCATCCATTATTGGTTACACAAATTCTGACTATGCTGGTTCTGTAGACCATTATAAGTCTACATCAGGGTACATTTTTCATTTTGTTGGAGGTGCTATCTCTTGGAGATCTCGTCTTCAAGAATGTACAATTGTTTCCACCACAGATGCAAAGTATGTTGCAGCAAGTGAGTCATATAAGGAAGCATTGTGGCTTTCTCGTCTTGCTTGTGATATGGGTTTACCTCAACATGTACCTTGTTTGCTCAGTGATAGTTAGAATGCCATTGCTTTGGCTAAGAATCTGGTCTATCATGCAAACACCAAGCACATTGAGGTGAGATATCACTTCATTAGAGATTTCTTAGCGACTGAGCACATTGTTCTTGAGAAGGTTCACACTTGAGATAATGTTGCAGATGCTTTGAATAAAGCTCTACCATAGGATAGCTTTTGACACTGTTGTCACTTGATGGGGGTTACTTGATTATTGATCTTACACAATCACTTGTATAATGTGTAACATGCCCATCAGGTGGGAGGTATAGTTTGTATACTTACAGTCAGGTATTCTTTATTTTTCTCTCATAGTTACTTTGGCCATATTGGCCTTTAGTGGGAGATTATTATCGTTAGTGACCATGTGAAAGGCAAAATGGCCACCAGACACTTCTTTGTATATGTTCTTTAATAAAACATATAGTGGCCTGGTCAGCCACGGATTGTAAGTTCGACCGCATTTGTAAAACCTAAGAGGCATGTCTTTGTGCTCCTTGTGTACTGTGTTTTTTACGTATTCTGCAGTCTTTGTGTGGAGTACCATGTGCGGCCTTAGGGGGTTCGTTTTCTACTCCCAGGATATCATCGTGGAGCTCTCGATAAGGAGAGCGCACGATGGTGCATCGCCATTGAAATACTTCAAGCAGCATATTCAGATTGTAGTGCAGCCATCCAATGTTCATAATTTTGTGCTTCATCAAACAAAACAGGCTCAGTCTCATCACAAAGACCAGAGGCAACAATAACATAGCAATTTGATGCAAAAGAGGCACTATGAGAGCCTGAACGAGTACAGTATGACAGAGGTGCATCTAATTTGCTGTCATGCAAAGTCTGCACCAACCATTTTGGCATAGTTTTTGCCTCCTCAATATCAACTCTATCATCAACAAGTGCATCATGTAAATCTGCATAAAAAATAGAATGATTTGCATCATCACATGAAACCTGTAAAGGTTGAGAAGTTGCCTCAATAGGACTGGCACTAGACTATCCACTTCTAAAAAGAGGTAGCAAAGTATCATACATGTCTTTAGAGCTAACATATGTCTCTTTTGTACATGAAAGTAAAGGCTGAATTGCATCTTCCACAAAAGCAACATCATGGCTAACCAAAATACATTTAGTCTGTGGATGATACAGATGATAGCCTTTGCTTTCAGAACTGTACCCAACAAAAATACATTTTACTACTTTATCGCCCAATTTCTTGTGATGTTGTTCATGCACTATTCCATATGCCAGACAACCAAAAACACACAAATGAGCAATAGATAGCTTGTAGCCATGCCAAGCCTCATATGAAGTGATAGATTGCAGTGCTTTAGTGGGACACATCTTAAGTACATATGCTGCACACATGACAGCCTCAAGCTAGAAACCATGTGGTAAAGCCTGACTCTTTACTGTACACCTCACCATCTCCATGAGTGGCCTATTCTTTTATTTAGCAACTCCATTATATTGAGGTGTATATGACACTATACATTGATGTTTTATCCCACGTTCAGCCAAAAATGCATTAAATTCAGAAGACATATATTCCCCCCTTGATTAGAACAAAGGGTGCCCATTTTACATGTTGATAGATTTTTAGCCAAAACCAAAAACTGTTTGAAGCACATAAACACTTTGGACTTTGCTTTGAGTGGATATACCCATGCATACCTAGAAAATTCATCAATGAAAGTCACGAAGTAAAGATAGTTTCCAAAAGAAGGTGTCTAAATAGGACCACAGACATCACTATGTACAAGCTTCAATTTTTGAGTAGCCCGAATTGAACCATCTTTTGGAAAGGAGGAATGCTACATTTTGCCCAAAATACAGCCTTCTTAGACATTTTTTCCTAGTGCCTCAAGTTTAGGCAAAGAGGACACCATTTCATATTTTTGTAGGCATAGCAAAGTAGCAAAATTCAGATGACCAAAGTGTGCATGCCAAAGCTTTGCATCTGACATAGCCTGAGAATCATGTACTACACATGCTGAATCACTCATAGATTTTTCATAGTCTATGAGCTTATACAGCCCATGACATAAAATGCCAGAAGCAATAATCATGTCACCATTTGATAGATCATGAACTATACACGTGTCATCAACAAATTTCACAATCAAGCCAATCTTGGCTAATGTTCAAGCTGATAATAGATTTTTCTTGATCCCTAGCACAAATAAAGCATCTAATAAGGTGAAAGAACTACCATCAACAGTAGTCAGAATGATCTTACCAACTCCCATGATAGAATAAGAGCAGTTGTTGGTTTATGTGAAAGTATTCCTTGTAGGGGTGGGCTTAAGTGAAGTGGAGAAACTATGCTCCGAGGTAATATGTTTGGTTGCCCCACTATCAAAATACCAAACATATGAGTCTACTGCAGACATACACTACTCATGAGAAGATGGGTCAAAACTCACACAGTAGTAAATGCCCATTCTTCATTTTGCACAAGATTTGCAAACTTTGTTTTGGTGTAGAGACCTCTACAACAACTATTCCAGCCTCTTTTTTCTTTGCCTCTTTTGCAGCGAGTTTTGGACAGTTCTTTATGACATGATCGTTTCCTTTACAATACTTACAAAAGAATTTCTGCCTTTGTCATCTTTGTCTTCCTTCTTCAAATGTGCGGCATTTGAAGATTTCTGCTTACTAGTAGATGGGCTCCATTTTCCTTCGCCCTTCTGACTATCGAGGAGAACATGATCTGCAATATGCATAATGGACATGTTCTGCCTAGAGTGATCTTTGTGTAATAGAACATAGATGGACTCCTCAAATGACAAGGAATTTGGATCGCCCTTCATCATCAAACAAAGAGTAGATGCAAAAATCTAATATGAAAGAGGAAGAACATTCAAAACATTCTGCACAAGTGAGCTATCTGGTATAACTTCATCAATAGAAATTAACTGTTCCTTCAAGTCTTTGATATTTGTTAGAAAACTTTCCATAGAATCACCTTCATTCATATGCTTACTCTCCAACTGTTTTCAAAGGTAAGCAACATGAGCCTCATTCCTAGCCTGGTACAATGTGGTAAGTGTATCCCAAGCATCCTTAGCTATTTTGCAAGAGCGAATGTGAGGGATAATGGCATGTTTCACAGACAAGGCTGTCAATGCATGTGCTTGAGCATCTATGCCATCCCAACAAATTTGCTCTGCAGTAGGTGTAGCAAAAACCGTAGCAAGAACAGGAATTTGAAGAATATCAACATCTTCAACACCATTTGCATGAGTTTCAATACATGTATTTGCAAGTGTAATAGGAAGTTTTTTAACACCCTACACAATGTTCCATAGTTGTTTTGCAACCAATACATGTCGCATCATATAATCCCAGAATGGGTAATTTCTACCGTCCAACTTATCCTCAACAGTCAACATGTAGAATACATCACTACTTTGAGCCATGGCCATTGACTAAAATACCATGATGCACAAAAATGACATTATCTGAAAAAGTTGAACAAACTACCCTGATGAGTTCTACTAAACCTGTAGTACACTTTGAGATACATATACCGGCGAACCAAAACCTGTATATATCTTTGGCACAAAGAGACAAAATAGACTGCACAAGCACTGTGATAGTGCATTCGGAGGTCGAAACGAGCTTAGATCATGATTTCGGCACCACATAGCAAAGATGTTTTGATCTCCTAATCACCCTGAGCATGCTCACCAAATTTTGTGCAATTCTAAGACTGACTAGAGGGGTTTCGACGATGCCCTAGATGAAGCAACAACTGCTCTGATACCATTTATTGGAGTTAGATGTCTATGGAAGCACACAAACCTCAGAAGGAAGAAGAAGAAGCTTGGATCAACACACAATACTGAATGTATTACCACTAGAATGTACAAAGATAAGTTACCCATTAGGGCTATAGGTGTATATACAAGCTAGGGAAAAAACCCTCTTAAAGAGGAAAAAAAGTGCCTCGATGGTCATAGTGTGTTCATACACATCACTGCCTAAATATATCAACACTTCTTTGCCTCTTTTGCAACCAGTTTTGGACAACACTTTATGACATGGTAATTACCCTTGTGTTATTTGCAAAAATGTTTTTGGTTTTCTATTTTCTTTCCATCTTTGTCTTCCTTCTTTGACTGTGCAACATTAGTAGATTTCTACTTACTGGTAGATGAGCTCAATTTACCTTTTCCCTTCTGAATAGCTAGGAAAGCTTGATCTACAACATGCATAATGGGCCTTTTGTGCTTGGAGTGATCTTTCTAGAACAAAACCGAGACTAACTCCTTGAACTGCAAGGAATTCGGATTCCCTTTCATCATCAGTTGAAGAGTAGAAACGAAACTTTGATATGAATATGGAACACCATTCAAAACATTTTACACAAGTGAACTGTCTAGAAAGACTATCTTTAATCTTTGTGAAAGACTCTCCATAGAATCGTCTTCATTCATATGCTCATTGTCCAACTATTTTTGGAGGTAAGCAAAAGGAGCACCATTTCTTGCATGGTATAAAAGGATAAGTGTATCCCAAGCATCTACTTCGACTATGAAGATAGAAGAAATTAATGCTATTTTTAATCAGGTTGATGTGTAGACACATGACAATACTATGCCTAGTGAGTTTCTTATGGCTCATTCTCTTTCCCATACCCTAAGACTTGGTGATTATTACCAGTGTTATTTTGTTGGGATTAGAGATGTGGTTGTGTAGTTTATTGATGTTTCATACGTTACTATCATAATGTAGGTCATGCACCTCAGTTATCATGCCGTTTGATGTGAGTTGCTCAATTTGATGACCTCAGTTACAAAGTGGTCCTCTATACTGAGTCCTTTCACATATCAAAGGGAAATATGATTATTGCAAAAGGACGCAAAGTTGGCTCAATTTATCTTTTATTTGTATAATAGAATGAAGACATTAGTTGTGAAAATCCTTCTTGCTGTATCTACTTAATTGCATTATCTTACTTGGTTGTTTCATTTTGTTAGCGTTTTCAATATGTAAAGCAAAATAGAAATGTGCATAAAATGCACATTGGCTCTTCAATTCAGCCTTTAGATCTCCTTCATATAGATGTGTGTGGTCCTATTCCCACAAGATTATTAAGTAGTTCTCTTTACTTTGTCACTTTTAGAGATGATGCTACTAGAAAAGTTTGGGTATATTCTATCAAGTTGAAGGATTAGGTATTCCATACTTTCACAAAATGGCTTGCTTCACTGAGACTGAAAAAGGAAAGCTCAAGGATTTATGTTTAGATAATGGAGTAGAGTATACATGAATTCAATCTTTATATTAGTCTAGAGGAATTTTTAGAGAGTTCATAACTCCTTATAGCCTATTATACAATGGTGTAGCTGAGAGGATATTCAAGATAGAGTAGTTTCTATTTTTCATCATGCAAATCTTTCACAAGGCTTTTGGGCAGAAGAAGTGTTTATTGTAGTCCATGTGATTAATCTTTCACCTAATACTTCAAAAGCTCTAAAAGTGGCACAAGAGTGATAAAGATGCAACCAAGCAAATGCATTTTTCCTGGATATGGTCAAGATGGTCAATTTGAATATCGCTTATGGGATCTTGAAATATAGATAATGATTAGAAATAGTGATGTGGTTTCCAATGATTCTAAGATGCATACACATCCCGTTCAGGAGGTTCAAGTGAGAAGATTGGTGTTTGAGGATATTAGTCCTCTAGTTAGCATGCATAAGAATGCTACACATAGGATGATGAGGGCAATGTCCAATTAGGTTAGTCTATAGATGTTCCTATTCAAGAAACATTGAGAGATTATGCATGTGTCTTGCATCCACCTCATAGATATGTTGCAAGTTTGACTTTTTTTATGTTGATAGATGGTGGTGAGCCTTCTTGCTACAAAGAGGCTCTACAAACAAAGGACCATGTCAAGTGGGAGCATTCCATGAACAATGAATTGGATTCTATTCACAAGAATGGTAGAGTGGGATTTGATACCTCTCCCAGGAGAGGAAAGCTTTACCATGTAAATAGGTATACATGTTGAAATTCACATTAGATAGTGCTCTCCAAAGTATAAATCATGACTATTTGCAAATAAGTTTAGGAAATATGGTGTTGATCTTGAGGAAATGTTCTCTCTGGTAGTCAAGATGACTACATTGTGCTACTATCTGGACTCATTGCAGTGGAGGACATAGAGGTAGTCCAAATGAATGGGAAAACTACTTTCTTGCATGGAGATCTTATAGAAGAGATCTATATGGGACAACAAGAGGGTTACACATTTTTGGGTAAAGAGGGTCTAGTTTGTAAGTTGAAGAAGAGATTATATGGACTTAAAATGTCCTCTAGATAATGGTACCAAAAGTTTGATGCTTTATGAAGTCTCAAGGCTATTCTTGAAGCAATGAGGAGCATTGTCTCATAAGAGATGCTTAAATGGCAACTTGATATGCTTGATACTTTATGTCGATGATATGGAGAATGGAAAGGCATTGAGTACACCTTTACCTAGATATGTGAATTTGAGCAAGGATGATGACCCCAAATCAAATGACAAAAAAGAATTCATGAACAAAATTCCTTATTAGTTTTCTATTGGTAGTCTTTTGTATGCTATGGTTCCTATGAGACCAGACATTGCATTTGTAGAGGGAGTTGTGAGTAAGTATAGTATAATCCTAGAAGATGCATTGGGAAGTGGTCGAGATGGATTTGAGATATCTTAGTGATACTAAGAACAATTATCTATGGTTGGGTGGAAGAGAGGCCTCCAATGTTGGTTACACAAATTCTGAGTATGCTACTTGTGTAGTCAATCAAAGTCTACACCAGGGCTACATTTTTTACTTTGGTGGAGGTGCTATCTCTTAGGGATGTCATCTTTGAGAAAATACAGTTGTTCCCATTACAAAAACAGAGTATGTTTTAGTAAATGAGGGATGTAAGGAAGCATTGTGGTTTCCTCGCCTTGCTTGTGATATGGGTTTATCTCAACATGTACCTTATTTGCTTAGTGATAGTCAAAATGTATTTCTTTAGCTAAGAATCTGGTCTATCATGCAAAGACCAAGCACATTAAGGTTAGGTATCACTTCATTAGAGATTTCTTAGCTAGTGAGCACATTATTCTTGAGAGTGTTCATCATCAAAATAATGTTGTAGATGCTTTGATGAAAGCTCTACCATAAGATAGCTTTCAACACTTTTGTCACTTGATGGGGGTTACTTGATTCACGATCTTGCATAGTTAGTTATACATTGTGTAATATGCCCATTAGGTGGGAGGTATAGTTTGTCTACTTGCACTAAGGTATCCTTTAGTTTGTATACTTACACTCAAGTATCCTTTATCATTCTTTATTTTTTTCTCCCATAGCTTACTTTAGCAATATTAGCCTTTAGTGGGAGATTGATATTGTTGGTGTCCATGTGAAAGGCCAAATGGCCACTTGAATCTTTTTCATATGTTCTTTAATAAAACATATAGTGGCATATCAACAAAATATTGTAAGTCCGATGACATTTGTAAGACCAAGAAATCTATGTTCAAGGTCTCTATGTACTATGTAGTTTTAGCATCTTCAACACGTCTATGTAGAGTACCATGGAGCATAATCTTCAAGCTCTCTTTAAGGGGAATCCACTGTGGTGTATCACCATTACTCCATTTCATAGCTAAACATGCCCACATGGTGGATGGTCTTGAAGAGGACAAGGATGGTAAATTTTTAAAGGAGAATTTCTTTGATCCAATGAAGTGGTGGATGTAAATAGTATTATTTCTTAGTACTTGCAAACCAGACATGTCCCCACCATGATCAATTTGGTGATAGTTCTACAAGAAGACCAACCTAAGGAGTATCTATTGGATAGTTTAGACTAGGAAGAATTTTAGTTTAGCATACGTGTAATGGTGGATCAGTTGGAATCATATAACATTGGAACCATCAAGAAGTCTACAAATGGTTAAGATTTCAGAGGACTTACCTCAAGAATTCATATCAGATTTATTGTCTTTATTATAACAATATAAGGATCTATTTTCATGGGAATATAAAATTATGCAAGGACTAGATTCCCAACTATACCAACACAGTTCGAGTTAGATGTTTGTGGAAGCACGCAAACAACACAAGGAACAAGAAAAAGCTTGGAGCACAACATAGAATACTGAATGTATTACCACTAGAATGTATAAAGATAAGTAACCCGTTAGGGCTATAGGAGTATATACTGTTGAGAGTTCCATGCTCCACCCTTTCGTCCAAGTCTTGGTTCACTCACATGCAAGTCCATTTATCCCACATGCAAGGGAATTCTCCCAAACTCCATATAAGCAAGGCCTCCCTTCCACTCCAAACAAGTCATTCCACTCTAGCTCATTGCCAAGAGTGTGCTTCCTCTCCTCATGGAGGCTCCATGCTCATAGGGCATCTTATGTACGTCATTTCCATTTCTTCTTTAATTCATCCATCATGTTTTGTTATCTTTTGTTCCTTCCTCCTTAGCTTGTTAGATGTGTGCATGTGAGTAGAGTAGGAGTAGTCCTTTTTCATTTCAACATGGTATCAGAGCATAGGTTCATTATTCATTAAGTTGATGTTTTCTTTTTTTGTTCATCACCTTTAGCATAGATGCACTTTTCTTTCTTAATCCCTCCCTCCCTTTACAATAAGGGTGCTTCTAAGCACTATTTTCCTTCTTCATTAAGCATTATAATCTAGTTTCTTTTGTTAATATCATGTATCTCCTATTCAATAACTTATTTTGGTTTGCAAAGTGGCATTTCATGCATTGTATTTGCATGTCATGGGTCTCCATTATGTAAATCTGCTCTTTAGTGCTATGATTTGAATAACAGTGCTTATTCGCACTCCATCTAGCTTTATACTACCCTAGCAGATGAACTACAATGATAGAGTCGACTGGCAACATCTAGTAGATTCTGATCTTAAAGAGGATGCATGAATGAAGACAACGCTCGTGAGGATGTATAGTCTGTCAAGACTTGGAGGTGATGAACGCATGACTATCAGAGAGATGAGTGAGTGATATCTCTCTCAACAAAGGCAGCAAGGGTGACAAACAGAAAATGTGCTTCAGCTCATTGTTTCAAAGAACGGGCTACTTCTATTTGGATGATGACATACAGAGGAATGCTAAACGAGGCTTGCTGCTAAAGCATTCAGACGACTGAAGCACTCCATGCGGAGAAATACATGGCTCGAAGCGCTGAAGAAATGCCCCATGAGTAACAATACATGGAGATTTAAGAAGATATGCAAGAAACTCTTCTAAAAGCACTGCCCAGCAGGATAAGGAGCTCTGCACACTTTAAAGATTGCTCTCATACACATTTTGTGAGCAACGCGTAGTGCAAGAAAGCAAGCATATACCTCCTACATTTGGGAGATGATGTGCAACACATGTATACCAACAGAGGCTAGTCTATATTAAGATCTCATGTTCATCCAGAACAATATATCTTTAAGATGCAAGGTAGTCGCTGTTACTTACTCTAGAAGCACTTCAGCTCTCTGCATGTTACGCAGAACCTGAAAGAAAGAGAGAAGAAAATTCTGTCTGCTTCGAGCAAGAGAGATGTGGCATCGCACTTGGCTAAAATCCATAGACATGGAGAAAATAAGGGACTTCGGTGGTTTTCAACCCTTCTAAGATCTCCTAAATCCTGAGGCAACAAATGCTTGCCTCTAGTCGGAGATAGAGATAGAGAGATATGGACAGACTGTGCATAGATGTTCAGCGCCACTTTTCGAACAGAGAAAGAGTGTTCCCGCCTCATGTGAAGAGGCTAGTCTGAGTGCTGAGATGTGCAAGAGTCTCCTCTAGCACATCCGATGTTCAAAGAGAAGGGGAGATTGAAGCTTTGCTCACATCTGTCCTTCGCTTAGTGCTCAATTGCAATAAACAGAGAAGATTAGCCATTGCACAAGAAACTGTGATTGGTATTTTGGTTACCTTTATTGCTGTTCCATGCGACAGAAGGGAAGAGCCCATCATATTTGAATGCCCGCGTCAACTTAGCAGAGAAAGATAGAGAAAATAAAACGTGGCATAGTTGTAGTTCATTTGAAGTCTGAGGGAAATGATGTGCAGACTTCAACGGTCAACCTCGCCAAGTTGCAGATATTTGGCAGCTACCATCTCCTCTGACCCGCGCAAAGATAGGAAGGTGGCAGCCATGGCTGGCAATGCACAAAGATAGGAAGCAGGTGCGCATGGCTCGCAAATTCCCTATACGAAAATTGGAGGCCCAACAATGAATTCTTTGGACATCACTAGTGATGTCATGACTACCTCTGAGATCTCCAAAAAGCGGTGTCAAGTGAGCACTCCTTTCTAGATTTCTTCAGTGAGTTTTGGAACAGCACTCTCGAAGTAAGCACAATAGCACTCTCGGACTCCTTTTTAGATTGGTTCGGTGAACTTGCAACACCACCCTCGGTTTGTCGCTTTATATGTGCAGACTTGAAATAGATTTATAATCATATGCACACATGGCTGTTTGTATGGGATTAGACACCACCTTGTTATAAAGTCATCAAGAACTTCCCAAAGCCATCAAGTCTTGAAGCCATGTATAAATATCAAGAGATCTCCCTAAAGACAAGATGGATCAACTCTCTCCAAGATTTAATTGTATGAGTATCCTTAACTTCCAACTTTTTTTCAAGCCCTATGTAAAGGGATTAGACATTGCTCTTTAAAAGAGTAAGACCTTCCCTATGGCTTGAACACATCACATTGAAAACCGAAGACCACTCTCAAAATCAATAACAAGGAGTCCATAAGAAAGAAGAGGACCCTACCAAAGATCCCATCAATGGATCTCATGAAGATTACAAATAACAACGCTCAAAAGGGGGTGAATGGTTCCATAAGCACTACCTACCCCATGATGTAAACCCTTTGATATGTCCTCAACTTGGATCCCATATGTCCAAGGTATCAGAAATCAATTGTTCCTTCAAGTCTTTGATCTTTGTTAGAAAATTGTCCATAGAATCATCTTCATTCATATGCTCGCTCTCCAACTGTTTTTCGGAGGTAAGCACCATGAGCCTCATTCGTAGCTTGGTACAATGTGGTAAGTGTATCCCAAGCATCCTTAGCTATTTTGCAAGAGTGAATGTGAGGAATAATAGCACGTTTGATAGACAAAGCTATCAATGCATGTGCTTGAGCATCTTTGCCATCCCAATGAATTTGCTCTATAGTAGGTGCAACAAAAACCACAACACGAATAGGAATCTGAAGAATATGAGCATCTTCAATGCCATTTGCATCAACTTCAATACCTATATTTGCAGGTGTAATAGGACGTTTTTCAACACCCTACACAAAGTTCCATAGTCCTTTTGCAACCAATACATGTTGCATCATATAATTGCATAATGGATAATTGGTACTCTCCAATTTATCCTCAACAACCAACATACAGAATACATCACTACTTTTAGCCATGGCCACTAACGAAAATCCCCTGATGCAAAAAAATTACCCTATCTGAAAAAGTTGAACAGAACTGCCTTGATAAGTTCTGCTAAACCTGTAGCAGATTTTAAGACATTTATACTGGCGAACCAAAACTTGTATATATATTTGGCACAAACAGACAAAATTGCCTATACAAGCACTATGATAATGCATTCGGAGGCTGAAACGAGCTCATATCGTGATTTCGGCACCACAAAGCGAAGCAGTTTTGATCTCCTAATCACCCTCAGTATGCTCACCAAATTTCGTGTGATTCTAAGACTATGACCGGAGGGGTCAACGATAACCTAGATGAAGCGACGACCTGCTTTGATACCAATTGATGGAGTTAAATGTCTGCGGAAGCATGCGAACAACACAAGGAAGAAGAAGAAGCTTGGAGCATAACACACAATACTGAATGTATTACCACTAGGATGTAGAAAGATAAGTAACCCCTTAGGGCTATAGGCGTACATATAAGCCGAGGGGAAAAAACCTCCTAAACAGGGAAAAAAGTGCCCTGGTGGTCCTAGTGTGTTCACACACATCACTACCTAAATATATCATTAAACAGTGCATAAAATTGAAATATGATGTCATACATATAGTGCCATAGTGGTATTGCATGGACCCCAATCACATGAAGCAAGTGAATGTGGAGATCAACCAATGGATAAGTATCATGCATATAAAGTATGGAGAATGGGTATCTTCCATAGTATTGTATGAAAGAAGAAGAAATAGCTTAGCATACATGTAAATTATAAGAAATTGAACATTAGCATGATAATAAATTCTTTCTCCTTACCATTTTGGAAATAATGTTAGATTAAGTCACAAGTAGGGAAATGCATTCTTTTTTGGATTATTTCAATGGATGTGACTAGGTCTAAATGGAAGAATGGATAGTTTCAAGCCTACATCATCACTAACTAGCATTATATGCTTGTACGATCATGTGGTTTGAATGGAAGAATGCTCCTAGTACATTCCAAAGGTATATGCAAGAGATCTTCATGTTGTATCTCACATAGTTCATCATGGTGTTTCTTGATGATTTCTTAGTATCTATATCCATGCCTAAACACTTGACACATATGAGGGTTTATTTCATAGTGTGGAGAATCTCTTCTATGTATCGATACGGCCAATTCAATCATCAAAGTTAAATGTAGAAATTTAGTAGGCCACATTATCTCAAAGCAAGGCATTTCTATGGCCCAAACAAGATGAAAGTAGTGTTGCAAGCACTTGTTTTGGCTACACCAAAGGTGCTTTTATGACTCCTAGGGCGGATCTAGTGGCATGGTTGATATCTTATGTGTTTAGCCCATATAGAAATACTCTTAAATCAAATAGTTCATGTTCCATTGCATGATACTTAGTGGAGCTTGAAGACTGGATCGATGTTTAAAGGATTGGCACCTATCTTGCTAGCACTAGACTAGGCTAAAGTGTCCCATGTATTTGTTCATGCATCTGATAGTGCTATTGGCAATCTGCTATTGTAGAAAGCATGGAGGACCTAGTATAGGCTAGTATACTATGTGAGTAATAGATTGTCTACAGTAGAAAAAAATTACCCAATGTTAGAGTGAGAGTGTGTTGACTTGATTTATGTTGTAAAGAAATTCAAGCCCTACCTTTTGGTAGAAAATTAAACTTCCATCTCGACCATTTTTCTTTGTTGTACTTGGTTAAGTAGCAAACACAAGTGGATCATTCTGCTTCTTAGATCTTGATTTTATAAGAGTTAGATTATGATGTGATGATTCATAATCCTAGTAGCTTACACATATTCATAAATTTCTTATAAAGACTAGACTCTATGCAACCTCTAGATGGATTAAATGATCAATTTCTAGATGTGGATCTTTACGTAGCATGAATAGATTTTGATCTTCACCCTAAAAGGCCAACAACATGATGCACATATACTTGTCAAAAGCAAAAAGTGAAGAAACTGGCCTACTAGAGTCAATGGTTTCAGCTAATCTTGGATCAAATATATTTTAAAGATATGAATAGAGCCTTGCTCTAGTGTGTCTAAAAGCATGAAATTCCATCGATAATAGTAAAATCCAACTCAAGGGCAGTAGGGGGCATTTTGGAGGTGATCTCTCTACTCAAAAAAAGTACAAAATGGATTCTGGTGACCTGCACTCCATACAGATGTTCGAGGTGCAGTAATGAAGTGTGACCCATGTTAACATTTTGGTGAAACATAGGCCATTCACCACTTTCCTTTGTAGTCAATCTTTCCCTTAGATCCATTCCAAAAATGGATTTTTGTCTTCATTAGAAATATCTAGAGTCCAATAGAACACTTAGGGAAAAAATTCATCTTCACCTGTATAGACCATTATGTGCACCAAGCTGAAGCTTTGGTGTTAAGTCATGCTAATGGCTAGTGTTTCTTCCATACTGGTGCAAAAGATCTTTCCATGGTTTGGTTTATTATTTTAACTCATCTCAATTAAGTCATACATTTCTTGAATGAGCTAATTAGAGCCATTACATACTATTATCAAATAAACCATAAGTTTACTATATCATACTATGCAAGAAAAAATGTACTGGAGGAGAGCACCAACAAAGTTGCACCATATCTTGCAAAAGATGGTATTGGAACACCTAGATCAATAGGAGCATTTCTTTTTTCTCGATGTCGTTCAAGGCATACTAGATTACATACATAGTGGTAGTATTTATGCCTTTCGACTAGCTTATGATCTTGAAGCAATAGAACTATTACAACTGGTGGTAGTGATTCTGTGCATTATTCTTCAAGATAGGTTTCTACTAGAGAATTCTATGGAGTATCAGGTGGAGGCCTTATGCAAACTAGAGGTAGACAAATATAACATTTTTTTGTTATTACAAAAAGTGCAAGTAGGATAATGCCACTCGCACGACGAGAATCTCCACACTCTCATGTTTTGAGTGGGAGATATTGTTCTATTTTTTAATTCAAATATGAAACATAAGGTAAGAAAAATTACCACTTTCAATGGTGCTAAATGGGTCCAAGTTGCATTCCTAAAAAAGAGATTAAAAAAAGGACATGTAGCAATTATGCACATGTATCATTCACTCCTAGTTAATTCCAAAATTGATGGTAGGGCACCTAAGTGTGATATGATGACCCTAGTGTATATAGATAGGGTGGCCAACATGCTATGATGAGCCACAAGCTAGCAGAAGGAGAACAAAGTATTCATGATGGTACATATGAGGTCATGAAATGATAGTGCCAAATTTTAGGAGCACAATACATGCATGTAATACATGTTGAAATTTGTAACTTAGCATCATGGTAGATCTTGAGTAATGGCGTATGGTGGCTCACATGTGGATCAAGCATGATTACTTGCTTGATAGGATGCCATGGATTTGATTACAAGATTTCTAATGTTGTCAATTACAAGTATGATCTCCACCTAATTGAGAGTTCAAGGGGAGGATTTTAACCACGTTCCATTGTTTGATGTGTTGGACTCAAAAAGCTATACAAACCCAAGGCAAAGGAACTCACAACTTTTATTTTCTCTTTGAGCAATTGCACCCTTGCAAAGCTTTGTCTTAGAGCTTTAATAATGATGGAAGATACTCATAACACTTCAATCCTCACTGTCATGAAAGTCATTGCTCCACTTTTGATGTAGCTACATAGAATCTTATGGATTGTCTCTAGACATGGAGATTTCTCCATTCACCATGATTGATTTAGAGTTGATAGAGCCGCACTCCTAGAGTCGCTACTTATTAGAGAAAATTGAATGATGATCAATGAATGTAGAAGAGATGTGGGGCTAGATGGAGAGGGAGGAGCTTATCAACCCAACCAATATTACTCAAGCTATTTTGCCACTAAGCAATGCCATGGTGGTGTTAGAGGCAATATATCCTCAAGAGCCAACTGACTTAGAGAAGATTTTCAGTAAAGTAGTAAGGTATGTGTACAAACTATTGGCCATAAATCGATCGACTTCCCTCACCTATGCTTTGGAATTCACAATAAAAGCACTCAATATCCAGATGAAGCACTTCAATATCTCTAGATGGTTTTACTCATACCTCAAGAATGCCCAAACTTGTCTTGTTATTTGGGAATATTCTCTTTGTTGATACTGCATAATGAAGCTCAGTAGGTGACCAACTGGAGAGAGTGGAGCTGCAAACAACTCAGATTGGGTTAACTTTTTTAGTTTCTTTCCTTGAGGAGGTAAACTCATGCCTTGAATAGGCACCACATCATCCTAAACTTGTAGTTGTATGGGAAAAGAAGGCTGCTACCCAAAGTAGAGAGAGCAAGAAGAGGAGAGATGTGGAGGATACAAGTACCCAGATTAAATCTAATCACGAGAAAGAGATGATTGGGGAAAGAAATGCGGGGATCTCCGAAGACTCGAACCTAGATGAGCAATGGATAGATGCCAAAGAACTAGAGAAAGTAGAATGAACCCTATGGGAGAAGGAAGATAATATATGGCATTAAAAGAAAGCTGATCGAGGATTTATATAGAAGCTATGTTGCCAAGAAGATGAACTGTGCTAGTGACATGAGGCAAAGAAGAAGGTTGAGGAGTAGAGATGGTCTATTAAGGAAGAGAAGAAGAAGAAGAAGAAGAAGAAGAAGAAGAAGAAGAAGAAGAAGAAGAAGAAGAAGAAGAAGAAGAAGAAGAAGAAGAAGAAGAAGAAGAAGATCAAAGATCAGTAGTGACCGTTGCAATAACAATAGAAGCAACAACAACAAATAAAAAAAGAACTATCAACACAAGCGACCATAGGGAGGAAGGGTGGAGAGAAAAGTTCAAAGTTAAAAAGTGACTTAAAAAGTCTAGCTCGCATGTGTAGCTGATGGAGAGACTATGGTGGCATTGGTAGTTGTAGAAGTGATGTTTGTGACCTTCTTTTAGAAGAGGTACAACATAGTTCCTAGGACTCCTACTCAAGGGGGTTCCTTCCTTATGGAACTATACCTTGTAACATGCCTATGTGTAGCGAGACAAAGCAATTGAAGAATACATTGAGCCGAGTGTATGAAAACATGCATTCAAATGATGATCAATGCAAATGAATTACTCAAAGAGTGCAAACAAGGCAAAGACTAATCCAAACAAGCTTCAACTGTCAGTTATGGTGTCACGATACTTGGTGTAGCAGCCAACAGTAAATCGAGCTTTTCTCTCAGCTCCGAACTCCAAATATACCAAATAGCATATGCGTTTCCAAGCTCTTGAGAAGACGCATCCAATGGTGGTATTTTCACTCGATTCTGATGCTTGTACTTCAAGTTATGAGCAAAATACTGAGTCATGGGAATGCCCATCCTACACTTCAGCACTTCCTACACTTCACACACACCTTAACCATAGCAAACAAACACTTTCATGGATAGAAAACACTTCCTAACACTCTTTCCAAGCATCACACATGCATACAAACTCACAAAGAAGATGATACAGAGAGGAGAAGACACAAATTCGAATTTTTGTGCTCTTGATTCTCACAATGGCAAAAAGTCTTTACAAAGAGTCACAAATTGACTTATATACTTGTGCCCTAAAAATGGTCCTTTCATACAAGAGACCGACACTTTATTCACTAAAAGACTAATTTCCTACTAATTTACATGGGTAAGCTTCTAATCTTTTGCGGGGATGCATCTAGAGGACTCCTCTAGTGCATTTACGTCGGGAAATATATTACAAGAATGGTTATAATACAAACATTGGGTGTCCAAATCGGAAAATTTTGGGGCCCGTCTTTTTCTCTACCTGGTGTTCTCTTTAGCTCTACAACACTCTCCCCCTCTTTGTCTCTGTCGTCCCTTGACAGGCTTTACTTCTTGTTTGTCTTTGTCATCGCATGCATCCCTTGGTCAGTTCTGCCTGTTCATCAGTCTTGCATTATGTTTTAGTGGTCCTCTGATTTGTCCTGGTTGCACACATCAGACCCTGTTGTTTTACTTAAGCCTATTCACCTTCTTTTCCCTGCGTGCAACCCTTGGTCAGTTTTGCCTGTCGGTCAGACTGGCGTTCCGTTTTAAAGGCCCTGTTCGATATTTGTCTTGATATCCTCTAGGCCTGATGCATTTGGTTTGCCTGTTAATTCGGGTTGCCACGCACTCCATTTGTAGACATATGAGGATGTAGCTCTTCAGCCTTGATCTGAACCTTCTGTTGTTCAAGAGGTTGAAGCACCCTCATGTGGCTATGGAACCGCTGAATATCTTCGTGCACTTCTTCATGGATACTTTCCTAGCCCTGTTTCCTCCTTCCAGCTGCGTGCTTTTCCTTGGTGTGTGTGCCCCTGTGGGGCTTCTTGCAAAGATGTAAACTTTTGTCTTCATATAGTATCGTTTTAGTGAAGCTTTTTTCTTTGTCTTCTTCTTTTCTTCTTCTTGCTTGATTCTCCCTCAACACTGCCCCCCTCCTGGACTCTGTCGTCCCCGATAGGCTTTGACAAGCGACGGGCGTATGTTCTATATACTTTTTGCTCTGTGTTATTGAGCAGATTGGCTTCACGTACCATTAACTGTTTCCACTGTTCTGCCTTTACGCCATCGTTAGGTGGCTGTCTGTGGTCGGCGAAGAAACTCAGTTCATATGCCACTAATCTGGCATTCAAATTAGATGACATCTTTAAAAAGATTTCGGAATCTATCTCAAAAAATCCTGTAAAAAATGCTTCCTCGAACGTTTGCATATATATACTTGGCAAGAACATGAGCCTGGAAGAATAAGCCATTATGGTTGGTCGGCTAGGCATAACAGACAGATCAAAAATGAGTATGTCCGTTCCTTGATTAATACCAATGAAATTCAAAAATGTGTAGGCTGCATGTTTCAAAAGCTTCAATACTGTAAGTATCATACTGAGTATTTTATTTGTCATCTTTACAGTTAAATCGGGTACTGTTGCATAACTTTGCAGCCAAAATTCGATGGTCTTGACCATGTACTCCTCTGTTGGAAGATAATTATGTGGTGGACTTGGAAGTAGTGGGTAATTCAGCCACTGGTTATTTATGGCACCGTTCTTTTGCATTTCCAAAAATTCCCTGGTTTCTCTACGACGTGGTATAGGACAAAATGAAGGGTTTACCTGTAGGAAATATGGTGCTGCTTGCCAATGCACCCGTAGTGTGGGATGTTTCTCCAAAAATTTCCTTCTCCAAATAGGTTGTGCAGCTTCAAATTCTTCTTGAGTGTAAGTGAATGTGTCATGTTTAAAGTTTAGCTGCTCGTCTAGACTTGTCTTTGTAATCTTCTTTATATAATGTCTTGTTTTCTCTTTCAATAATCCATACGGGATGTTGAAAGGCTTCATGATCTTTTCCAAGTCTTTACCCTTGATCTTTGCTTCTTTCATGACCTTGATCACTTCGTTCTCAAAATTTTTTGTCAATCGGGACACCACTAGTGCCCGTTCTTTCCGACTTATGTCTGCAGTATATGGCATTGGATGATCATCATGTATGTCCGCCATCTGCTCGTGTATTGGAGAATTATAAATCGGGGGAGATAGAGGACGTACCTCTACCTCGTTAGTAGGATTTTCCTTTGCTGGCTCTACTAGTGTCCCGATGGGTGCTTTCTCTTTTACTTTGGTCTCTAATTGTTCTATGCGCTCAGTCTTTGAGGCGGTCTAGGCATCACTGGAAAAATTGGTCTCCCTATGGGTATACCAGGTCCTCTTGCTACAGGTGGTCTGACTGGGGCAGGACTTCCATGTCTTGGATCCACAGATGGTTGAGGTCGGTAATTAGGGTTATTTGCAGGCATTGCAAACTGCACATGTGGTCTGACCGGGATTTGTGTTTGTTGTGTTTGTTGGGTTTGTTGTGTTTGTCCTGACTGCTGATATGAGTCATTTTGAGATGTTCCAAGTGGGTTTCGTGAAGCAGTGGCTTGGTCCCTAGGGGGAAACACAGGAATATTCTGATATTTCAACTCGGCTCTTTCTGACACTGTTAGGGGCCAATACCTTCTCTAATTCTTATCCAAATATGTGATGATGGTGGGGAAGTCAGGATCTTGTAACTCATATATGGTAACTGGATTGGGGGCTTCTTCCTATATTGATGAGTGGGCTCTAAGGAGGTGTTCCATTCCATTGATCAAATACACATCCATTAAGGAGTCGTCTTGGGGAACCAAGTCTCCTCTCCAAACCCTAACAACAGTAGATCTCCCTCTAGGTGTGGTCACTTGCTCTTCATTTCCTTCTCCATTAGGGTTATGAACATTGTTTTCCTCCCCAAGTTCATTAATGTTTTCCGGATGCTCCGTAACCACATACTGGATGTCCCTTTTATCCATATAAAATCCTCCGGTATACTTGACTGCTGGCCTAGGCACTATGTAAGCCTCTGAAGCTTTCTGTCACGCCACTGGTCGGTTTAGTCCATCTAGGTATATGGGGATCTCATGTTGATTGGTGGTCACATATTCTAAAGATGTCCGATATTCTCCCTCAATAATTGACATCATGCCAATCATTGGTACAGTGTTTTGCATATCCTCTGAAGCCATAGGAATTTCTTCCTCTGACTCACTAGAGGTTTCAGAGTAATGAGTGCGGCTACTTGGTTCAGCTACACTTCCTACAGAAGAGATCACACTCCTTTGGCTTCCTAGGGTTCTTGCGGATCTCAGGTTCATCCACTTAACAGCTCTGATCAGCCCTCGCTAACCTCTATCTTCTAGAACTCTTTACTATGGGTCAGAATTCTAGACAAATTTGGCTGGAAGATGACTGAAAAAGAAAATCTCTAGTCACAATACTTGACTCCAAAGCTTCATGATACTTGACCTCCTAACCAGACGATACACGATACCCGAATAGGACGATACTCGATACTTGTAGAACACGATACACGATAATTGGTCAGGAATCACGATACACGATATCTGAGTTCTCACGATACTGGATACCTGAGTGAAACGATACTCGATACACGATAATTGATACGTATCGCGATCGGGAACCATACGATACTCGATACCTTAGAAATCACCATACACGATACACGATACTTGATCCAGGAACACGATACACGATACCTGAGTACGCGATACTCGATATCTGGACACAGACGATACTCAATACCTCAGAAATCATGATACACGATACATGATACACGACACTTGGTGGAGTATCGCGATCAATAGAACGCGATACACGATATACGATCTCTAGCAAGTATCACGATCGATAGAACACAATACACGATACTCGGAGACACACGATACTCGATACATGATACTTGGTGAAGTATCGCGATCGGGCAACCACGATACACAATCTCAGGGAAGTGTCGCGATACTCAACCACAGGAGATCACGATACTTGTCAGGTATCGCGATACTCGACCGCGGGAGAACACGATACTTGACCCCTTTTTCAAATTTTTTGCTAGATTTTTTGGGGTTTTGATTGAATACAATTGTTTTCTTGGTTCATCTACCCTCTCCTCACTCTCTGTATCACCCAAAACACACTTTCTACCCCTTGTAAGTCCTCCACGATACCTAACGCAGATCGTTTTTTTCTAAACTAGTGAATTTAAGTGGTAAGCATGAGTGTGCTCACCTCAAGTCCTCGCTCTCAACCCTTTAATCACACCACACTTGCTCTGCGCAGCTCCCACGACCTGGACTGTAGCTCGCGATACTCAACAACTCCTCTCACGATACTTGTTTAAAATACAAGTGACTTCCAAATGACATTTTTAGCTTTTACACTTTTGAATTTTCCTATTCACTGAAAATAGAACAACACTACAAGGATTGAATGCTACTCTCACTATCTAACCTACTCCCTTACTTCTCCTACTCTACTCATTCCACTCACTTCCGTAGACTAACAACTCACTACACACACTCCAAGAGTGAGAAGTAGTAAGTGCGGCTAAAAGTGACTTACCAAAGAAGAGAAAATCACCACCCCTCCTCTCGCTTCAATGCAAAAAGCTACTTACCATCACACGAATGCCTCGGTTTGATTCGACACTCCCCGGAAACGGCGCCAGAAAACGTGTGTACCTAAGAACCAACTTAGGGACTTGTGGAGAAAAAGACTATACCTCAATCCCCCTCAAGTGCATATAGTGGGGATTCACGCTTTAATTATCAATCCGATGAGTATACAAACCTAGCCGAGTGTATGAAGACATGCATTCAAATGACAATCAATGCAAATGAATTACTCAAAGAGTGCAAACAAGGCAAAGACTAATCCAAACAATCTTTAACTGTCAGTTATGGTGTCACGATACTTGGTGCAGCAGCCAACAATAAATCGAGCTTTTCTCTCAGCTCTGAACTCCAAATATAGCAAATAGCATATGCGTTTCGAAGCCCTCAAGAAGGCGCATCCAATGGTGGTATTTTCACTCGATTCTAATGCTTCCACTTCAAGTTATGAGAAAAACACTGAGTCGCGGGAATGACCTTCCTACACTTCAGCACTTCTTACACTTCACACACACCTTAACCACATCAAACAAACACTTTCATGGATAGACAACACTTCCTAACACTCTTTCCAAGCATCACACATACATACAAGCTCACAAAGAAGATGATACAGAGAGGAGAAGACACAAATTAGAATTTCTGTGCTCTTCATTCTCACAATGGCAAAAAGTCTTTACAAAGAGTCACAAATTGACTTATATACTTGTGCCCTAAAAATGGTCCTTTCATACAAGAGACCGGCACTTTATTCACTAAAAGACTAATTTCCTACTAATTTACATGGGTAAGCTTCTAATCTTCTGTGGGGATGCATCTAGAGGACTCCTCTAGTGCATTTACATCGAGAAATATATTACAAGAATGGTTATAATACAAAAATTGGGTGTCCAAATCAGAAAATTTTGGGGCCCGTCTTTTTCTCTGCCTTGTGTTCTCTTTAGCTCTGCAACACTCTCCCCCTCTTTGTCTCTGTCGTCCCTTGACAGGCTTTACTTCTTGTTTATCTCTGTCATCGCACGCATCCCTTGGTCAGTTTTGCCTGTTCATCAGTCTTGCATTACGTTTTAGTGGTCCTTTGATTTGTCCTGGTTGCACACATCGGACCGTGCTATTTTACTTAAGCCTGTTCACCTTCTTTTCCCTGTGCGCAACCCTTGGTCAGTTTTGCCTGTCGGTCAGACTGGCGTTCCGTTTTAAAGGCCATGTTCGATATTTGTCTTGACATCCTCTAGGCCTGATGCATTTGGTTTGCTCGTTAATTCGGGTTGCCACGCATGCCATTTGTAGACATATGAGGATGTAGCTCTTCAGCCTTGATCTGAACCTTCTGTTGGCCAAGAGGTTGAAGCACCCTCATGTGGCTATGGAACCGCTGAATATCTTCGTGCACTTCTTCATGGATACTTTCCTAGCCCTGGTTCCTCCTTCCATCTGCGTGCTTTTCCTTGGTGTGTGTGCCCCTGCGGGGCTTCTTGCAGAGATATAAACTTTTGTCTTCATATAGTATCGTTTTAGTGAAGCTTTTTTCTTCGTCTTCTTCTTTTCTTCTTCTTGCTTGATTCTCCCTCAACATGAGTGTTACAAGCAGGCTAGTAACCATTCATGAAATAATACTGATCAAACAACATCAACGATAAAAGTGCCTAAAACAAGTCTTCTTTGCAACTAAAACAAAACTAACCAAAGGCTACCTGATTACATTGATAGGCTATCTATCACACAGATAAGTAGCCAAGGCTATCTATAATCACCAGAGAGCCACCACAACACACAATGACCAGAAAAAGAGTTAGCTCAGAAGGGGGTATGAACATATGGGATAGATTTATCAGATTAGGCAATCAAATGGAGAAAATGAGTGCCCGGATTCTTCTTATATAGACTTCAGAGGGCCAAGTTGAGTGGCCTCTATGGTTCCAATAATTAACTATTGCACACTGCAAATGACATGATTGTTGGTAGAGATGAGTTTTTTTGGCAATGGTCACCAAGCCACCTTTAGGCCTTTCATTGGAGTTTTTGACATGTTTTCTTCTGTAATTATTGACCTTTTCCTCTTACTAACGAGTCTTGGGAGAATTCACCTTTTATCCTAGATAACATCAATTTCCCGGACTCGGGTGGTCACACTGTCACCTCATGTTGTCATGCCAAAAATAGGTAGACAAGATGCCTTAATTTGGAAGTGCCAAAAATAGGTGGAGGTGATGCCTTGTTTTGTAGTGTGTACCAACCTTGGGTTTCATGAAGCATTAATCCTTGAGTTCTCATTCCCATGAGTCTACCATGCCATTACCATCATAAAATTAGTCTTGGTTATGAGTGTATCATTCTAGACTTTTAGGAGCCTTTCGATAAAGTTTCCTTGTGAGTGGAGAAGAGTAGTTTCCCTTAATCTAGAAAGGAGTTAAATTGACCTACTCTAGTGAATTTTCCTCCCCCTTTGCATTTTACTTAGCTCAAAAGGTACCATTCACTGTGGTTAATCACCTTCTACCAAGAGTGCAGTGATGATGGGGGTGCCCAATTGGGTGCCTAGCAAGAGTACATAATTTCACCTACAAGCAATGGATGAGCAAAAAAATTGATGCAGTCCAAGGAGATTGTCAATGGACTACAAAATTTCAAAGTTGAAAAAATGCAAAAGGTATGTGCATCGTGTCAATTTGGTAAACAGTCAAGAGCATCATTTTCACATGACAAGAATGTTAGTGAGAATGTACTAGAAATAGTACATACAAATGTTTGAGGTCGTGCAAAGACCACATCTATGGGTGGCTCTAGGTTTTATGTTACTTTCATTGATGACCATACATGAAAAAGTATGGGTATATTTCATGAAAGAGAAGAGTGAGGTGTTCACTCACTTCCAAATTTTAAGGCCATGGTGGAAAAGCAGATAGGAAAGTATATTCAGATATTAAGGTCTGATGGAGGAGGTGAATACATATCAAATGATTTCAACAAATTTCTTAAAATTCATGGAATTCAACGACAATTTTCATGTAGGTATACATCACAACAAAATGGCATTGCTGAACGCAAAAATAGACATGTTGGAAAAATAGCAAGAGCTTTGATGGTTGAGAAGAATATGCCTCATTGTTATTGGGCAGAAGCTATGCATACTTCTGTATACATCATGAATAGAACTCCATCTACTGATGTACATCAAGTTACACTTGAAGAGAAGTTTACAGGTAAAAAGCCAAACTTATCACATACGAAAGTATTTGGAGGTATTGCATATCTACATGTTTGAGATGAGTTGAGGATGAAGCTTGATCCCAAAGTAGAAAAATGTATCTTCATTGGATACTCCCTTGAGCAAAAGGGGTGTAAATTTCATAACCCACTCACATTATAGGTGAAGGTAAGTAGAGATGTGGTGTTTTCTGAAATTCCAAGCTTCTATGCAGATGCAAAAGATGGACTTGATCTTGAACCAAATGACAAAGAAAATGCTGAAAAATCAAGTGCAAAATCTCAAGTTGCGAGTGGACAAGATGCATCACCAAGTAATAGTCCCAACTCAAATCCATGGAGTGGAAGATTGCGTGGAAATTTCAGTCTAGCAAATTCATCAACTACATCAAAGAAAGGTAAAGAAAAGATTTCTAGTGGTAGTAAAACATCTACATGCTTTGAAGACATTGATGGAGATTCAAGCGGTTCACAGAAGAGCCTTGATGAGGAACTTGGATTGCCCTCTGTGAAGACTCCAAGAGTTAGAAAGGCACATGCAGATGATACAAGGAGAAGTGGTCTCGGACTAAGAAGATCTAGAACGATGGGGAATTTTGTGCAATGATTGACGTATGATAGTTATATGGCTGTTCATTGTGCCTAAATGACCAAAGTAATACAAGATGCTGAATCTTATTGTTTTGAAGATGCAATTGGAAATGTAGATTGAGAAAAAGCTATTGATGAGGAGATGGCTGCACTTTATGGAAACAATACATGAAAGTTGGTTCCATTTTTGCAAGGAAAGAAATCCATATGCTACAAGTGGGTTTACAAGGTAAAGCACAATGTTGATCGTAGCATAAGCAAGTACAAAGCACGATTGGTAGCAAAAGGATATGCGTAGACATATGGCATTGATTATGGGGAAATGTTCAGCCCTATAGCCAAAATGTCTATTGTTAGAACACTTGTTGCATTAGCTACAATAGAAGGATGGAGTTTCCATTAGATGGATGTAACTAATGCTTTCCTACATGGTGAGTTATAGGAAGAAGTATACATGGACCAACCACAAGGATATGAAGACTCAAAGCACCTAGAATATGTTTGCAGGTTGCAAAAGGCTTTGTATGGGCTTAAACAAGCCCCTCATTCTTGGCATGCAAGGATTCTTGACTACTTAACCACCATTGGGTTTTCTATGTGTGATGAAAATCATCCACTATATGTAAGGAACGATGATGATGGCATCACAATTGTGGCTATTTATGTTGATGACTTGATTGTAGGAGGCAACAATGAAGCAAGCATTAAAGAGGTAACGGAACTCCTTATGCAGGAATTTGACATGAAAGATCTTGGTGTGCTGCACTATTGCTTGGGCATTGAGTTTATACATACAAAAACAGGTATATGGATGTCACAAAGGCAATATGCCTTGAATATGTTGCAAAAGTATGGTATGGCTGATTGTAAGCCAATTTCTATACCATTAGATCAGAATTTGAAGTTGGATACTACATCAGGTGAAGCATTGGAAAATGCTACTATGTATAAGAAAATTGTGGGAAGTTTGATATATCTCACAATTACAAGACTTGATCTAAGCTACACTGTTGGAATTGAAAGTCAATTTATGTAGGTTCCCAAGAAGCCACATTTAGATGTTGTGAGGTGCACTCTACATTATGTGAGTGCTTCTTTGGATTATGCATTACTTATGAAGCTAGTGTAGATTTGCAGGTTCATGGATAAACTGATGCAGATTGGGGTAGTAGCATTCCAGATAGAAGATCTACTAGTGGCCTTTTATTCTCACTTGGAAGTGCAGCTATTACATGGAGTATTAAGAAGCAACCCACTATTGCTTTGTTGAGTACAAAGGCTAAGTATAGAGGTGCTGCAATGGCACCATGTGAGGCATCATGGCTAGAGATGCTACTCACAGATTTAGGTGTGGAAGTGCAAAAGCCTTTCACCATCTATTGTCATAATCTTAGTAGCATACAATTAGCATGGAATCTTGTTTCTCATGCTAGAACAAAGCATATCAAGGTACATTATCACTTCATCAGAGAGAAGGTATTAGTAGGTGATATTGATGTTGTTTATGTGAGAACAGATGAGCAGGTTGCTAATATTTTCACTAAAGCACTTGGAGCAGAGAAGCTGAAGAAGTTTCGAAAGATGCTTAGATTACAAGACATGAAGTTGAGCTCGAGGGGAGTGTTGAGATATAAGCTCAACATGTGATGATCCAAGATGACGCGTATCACTTTTTCATTTCTCTGATATGTATAGTGGTCATGCCTATATATGTCAAGGATACTTCATTGAGCGTTACTAGGTTTATCTATCGAGAGTGATGACACATTTGTTCCCTGCAATCTCACTCATTCAAAAACATTAGGATTTCCCCTTATGTACTATTCTTTATATATTGCACTTGTTGTATTATTGTTTTTAGGTCATTCTTGAACATTCCTTTTATGAAATAGAAGAAAAAGAAGAAGATCATGCTTCCTTGTCTCAATCTGTGTGTGTGCTCCTCTTTAAGTGTGAGAGTGTGTGTGTGAGCTCTCTTTCTTATCTCTTTCCTCATGATAGTAGATACCATAGCATACATGTGACTATCAACACCAACCTGATAAGGAATTTTGTTCATGAATTCCTTTTCCTCATTTAATTTGGGGTAATCATCCTTGCTCAAATTCCCTATGTGGGTAAAGGTGTACTCAATGCCTTTCCACCCTACATATTGAACTTGTGAAGTAATTTGGATATGTACTCACTTTGAGACAATTATATGCATCTTTTACTCCTATCATGAGTAATGTGCATGCCTAGAATATGTTTGGCATCCCCCAAATCCTTCATATCAAATGCCCAAGTCAACTTCTTTTTGCAAAATCACAAGTCATAAGAGGACTTCCCAACAATCAACATACCATTGACATAAAGTATCAAGCACATCAAGCTACCATCTGAGCATCTCTTTGTAGAAAATGGTCCTCATTGCTTTGAGAATAGCCTTGAGACTTCATAAAAGCATCAAACTTTTGGTACCATTTTCTAGGGGAATGTTTAAGTCCATAGCTCTTCTTCAACTTATAAACTAGACTTTCTTTGCTAGGAACTACACAAGGCTCTGATTGTTCCATATAGATCTCATTTGTAAGATCTCCATGCAAGAAATCAGTTTTCACATCCATTTGGACTAGCTCTAAGTCCTCAATTGCAATGAATCCAAGCAACATGTTTCTCGCTCGTCAAACACCATAAGAGTGTAGCTTAGTAGAAAGATACTTCTAGTTAAACGACATCTAGGGGGGAATAATACTGGTTTGCATGACCTCTTGAGAAGTATAGGGAACCTCCATCTTGCTTGATAATTGAGATCCTCCCTCACATGCACCCAATGGCACCAATGGTGAACTAGGTGACTCAGATAACAAGTTATGATAAGGTCTATGCCTTAGTCATCACCTTATTGATAAGCCTTGGAGAAAGCCTTGGGTGGGCAAGCAGGTGCTCCCTTTGCTCGCAAAAAAGCAAGAAAGCTCTAATACCAATGAAGCATTGCAATGTTGGTGCACCATGGTGGACTCTCCTTCTTGAGAGATCCACGGGGATACCCTTGTAGTAGAAGACCAATCTCCAGATGTTGTAGACAATAATTTGCATAGGGGCTATAGAATATGCAAAAAACACATAGTATGTAGAGAGCATGAATGTGGGAATTGAACTCATGACATACCGGCTAGAAGTATGATGGGCTAACCACCTACCCCAAAAGCCATGGTTGAGGATTGATTCCTAATCCTCCCTCTTCGGGTGTGGTTCAACCATCTCTTTCCTGTCATATCTTGAGTCTAACACTCTCTTCCCCTTCTAGAGATCATTGTCCTCAATGATCAATCTTTGATCTCCCCTTGAGTTGATGTTCTCACCCTTGCATAGTCTCTTGAACCTTCTTGTTCTCAACCTTGGTCTCTTGAACCCTTGATCTCAACCTTGGTCTCTTGAACCTTGCACTTTCGTTTCTTGACCACGTGCCTATGGGCTTGCCTTGCTTGCAACCTTGGTCCCTTGAGCCCCTTGTTCTCAACCTCAATATCTTGAACCTAGTTCTTACCCATGCTAGGCATCTTGGATCCTTAATCTAATGCTTCCATTTGAAAATTTGGTCTGAGAGTTTACTGATGGAATCTTATACATCTAAATCCAACCTATGGATTGGGAGATACACTGTAATCTTTGTTGGGATAATTTTTGAAGCGACACACATGCCTTCCATCCACCTTTCCCAAGCCTACTTCCTAGGCTCTAATACCAATTGTGGGAATTGAGCACATGATCTACTAGGTAGGAGTATGATGGGATAACTAGTTGCCTCAAAAGCCATGGTTGAGGATTACTTCCTAATCCTCCCTCTTAGGGTGTGGTTCAACCATCTCTTGCTTGTCATATCTTGAGTCTAACAATAAGGCCACTATATGTTTTATTAAATAACATATACAAAAGTTTCATGTGGTCATTTGGCCTTTTGCATGGACACTAATGGTAATAGTTTGCACCAACCATTTAGGCATAGTTTTTGCCTACACTATATGACCTCTCTCATTGACAAGTGCATGATTTAAATATGCATAAAAAATGGAATGATGTGCATCATTATTTGAAATTTGTAAAGGCTAAGAGATTGCCTCATTTGTTCTAGCACTTGACTATGCACCTTTAAAAAGAGACAACAAAGTGGCATGCTTATCTTTAGAGCTAAATGGTTTCTCCTTAGTACATGAAAGTATTGCTAAATTGCATCTTCCACAACAACAACATCTGAGCTAACAAAAATGTGTTTAATGTGTGAATGATATAGAGAATAGGCTTTGCTCTCCTAAATGTATCCAACTAAAATACATTTTACTACTTTATCATCAAACTTTCTACGTTGTTGTTCGGGCACTAATATATATGCCAAATAATAAGAGACACGCAAATGCACAACAGATGGCTTTCCACCACACCAAGCCTCATATGGAGTGTTCCAACGTAGTCCTTTGGTGGGACACCTATTAAGTACATATGTTGTTGTTTTCTGGCTTTATCTTCTATAGAAAAAGAAGGTTCAGGGAACGGGGTTTATCGAAATGAATCCAATGCATTTCTATTCCTAAGTACATAGATTACATAGATACTATCAAAAAGAAAAGTTTGAGTACACATAATTCTGAAATAAAATACACAAACAATGGAATAGGAAGCCAATCCTTCATTATAGAATATAACAGATTACAACCATATTATAGAGATGAGGTTTTGTCTCTCTGGGTCTCTCTTTCTATCAATAGGTTCTCTCTCTTAGTCTCTTAACTACTCTCTTTAACTCACCGAATCCATTACAAAATGTGCTGCCTAACAGATGATATTCCTGGGAAATTCTAAGGTCACTATATTACAAAATACAGTATTTGGATAATTACAAAATTGGGTGTACTAGTGGAAGCCTAATTGCTACTATTGTTGCTGCTATTATTGTTGCTCCTCCATCACTCTTCTTTGCTTGACTCCATCTTTTGTAGCCTTACAGTGTCTTTGAGCTTCTTCAACTGTAGCAAGATTGTCTTGTTGCTGCCTTCGTTATTCGGCTTGCATCTGTTCCTGCATACAACAAAGTCTCTCTTCTTCTACATGTCTTAGTGCTTGTTGTACAAGATGTATTTTAGCCCTTTTTTTGCATTCAATGGGTTGTTATCATCTAGGGAAAGTCGCTTACTTGGTTATTTACTCTCTTGCAGAAAAACCAATTCATTGACTACTTCGAAAACCCTTCGATTAGGAAGAGGTCTTGCCATAGTTGATAAAGAGAACAAAATTCTAACTTTCATATCGAATTGTTGCACCTTCTTTTTTGGATGAAAAAGATGCCAAACCGTCTTGTTTAGTGATCAATATATGATTTTGACCTAATTTATGTGATCATTTTCCACTGTAGCATCAACCATTAATAAAGAGTTTGTGAAACATCGTAATGCTTACTTTGGATGTTAATGGCCAATGTGGCGAGGTGCAACCCAAACTTCCAAGGATTCATGTCTGGGAGTCTCACATATTTGTACCCTCCTGAGCACCATTTCCCAAGCAGGCACTTCATTTCATAAGTTGATACTAGGGTTATGAGGGTAGTAATTCCATAGTTGCTAACCCACATGTGTGCTACAATGTATTTGAGATCGATGACAAGGTGCACATCAGACCCAATCCAAAATTTCAAAAATGCACAGTGCTTGTCGACTACTTCCAACTGAATGTTGCACTGTTGGATAAAGGAGTTGTTCCTCAGATGACTCTATAGACTAGTCCATTCGATTTGTGCATAATTTAGCAGACCTTGTTGTCGAAAAAAATCGGCATGAGATTGCAAGAGATGTTTAGGAATCTCTAGCAGGCTCATGTCGGTTAGCTTAAGTGTATTAGGCACCACTGTTCCGATCATGGTTGCAAGAAAGTGTAGCACATGAGCGTAAAGTAGTAAAAAGTAACAAGTAAAAAAAGGAGGTGGTTTGCTCATCGATTTCAGTAGATAATTGTCAAGGCTGTTGCAAATATGCATGTGCTTGAATAGCATGCATGCTGTTGAATCTTGAATCCTTTGTCAAATGATTACAAATCCACGCAATCTGGTCTTGATTTCCCTTCATTGATGCACATCTAATCATGCAAATTTG
Organism: Ceratopteris richardii; assembly: GCA_020310875.1. Taxonomy (NCBI): domain Eukaryota; kingdom Viridiplantae; phylum Streptophyta; class Polypodiopsida; order Polypodiales; family Pteridaceae; genus Ceratopteris; species Ceratopteris richardii. Next base: position 14,002,680 of record CM035418.1, on the reverse strand, counting down.
TGAGCAAATCTTTATTTGATTGCATCACTATGCCACTTATTAAGAAGAAAATTATATACATTATAATGCAATCAGTGATACTCCACTACATGTGGTATGGTCCAAGCTTGGACCCATTGATTGGAGTCCATAAAATCTCTCTACCCAATGTTTCTAACCAAAAAGTATTTGAATCATTGGCATGAATCTGAAATGGATTTTCCTTCTTGTCGTTTCATTTTAGAATTAAAAAATAATACAAAATCTCCTACCCAAAAAATAGGTGTCCATAAATGCCAATCATGCCAATCATGCTAGTGTTGTTATCGATGCTGAACTTCTTGCATAAGCTATTATATCTATGTTCCTCCAATTGCCATAAATTATCCATCTAAAATATGAGAGACTCTTTTGATAATAAGTGATTTTGCACTACAATGCGTAAACTAGGCACCGTAAATTCCATGGGTGCTATGGATTCCATACCCTAAGCTAACTTGAGAGGGGTAAATCTAGTTGAAACTTTATAAGATGTATGATAAGATCCTAAGACCAAAGGTAAATACTATTCCCACTTAGTTGGATATTTGAGAAGAAATTTTTCGAAGCATTGTAAGTAAAACTTTGTTAGTACTTTCTGCCAAACCATTTGCTTGAGGATAATATGGGGAACTCAACTTATGTTCAATATGAAAATACTCAGTGATGGACTTAATGAGCCGATTCAAAAAATGAGTGCCACGATCTAAAAATAATTCTAGTAGGAGTCCAAAATCAGGAAATAATTCAATGATCAAAACTATAGTGACACTTCCTACGGTTGAAGGTCTCAAGCTCCAAGCTTCCACCCATTTGGATACAATAATCAGTGGAAGTCAGGATGAAATTTTTACGCGAACTAGTTGGAGGATGAATAGGACCAATGAACTCCAACCCCCATTTCTAGAAAGGTTCAAAAGGAAGATTGGGTTGTGGAGGAAAAGGGTGTATATGCTCACTTGTGCATTGACAAGGAGCACAGAGCTGTACATGATCTCGAACATGCTTGTGAATGGTTGGCCACCATAGCCCACTTTGAAAAATCTTCTTCATTGTTAAGTATGTTCTGCGATGACCACCAAAAATTATAGAATGAGCTTTGGTAATGACACCTTTGACCTCATGAGGTGACACACATTGAATCCAAACTCCACTAATATCCCTTTAATAAAGATGATCTAAAATAATAGAGAATTGTTGAATTCATAAAGCTAGCTTTTTCTTGGCTATAGATCATAAATTCAAAGGAGGAACACACGTTGCAAGAAAAGACATCAACTCATCATACCAAGTAGGGGTTCCTAAGTTTGGTTCAATGTTATCTATGACATCGAATATGTCTGCATCTGAAAAAGAATCATCAATCCCATCTGGAGGTTCACCGTTATCTAATCGTGATAATAAATCTACAATAATATGCAAAGAACCTGGTTGATGGATGACATCATAATCATATTCTTGTAATAATAAAACCCATCTAGCCAATCATCCAAGTAAATTGTGTTGTTTTAGTAAATAAGCCAGAGAAAAGTGGTCCACATGGAAAGTAAAGGAACGACCCAACAAATAATGTCAGAATTTCTTAATAGAATAAGAATAAATAAGTCCTAAACATTCCCATTCTATAACTGACTAGTTGAGTTCAACCTCAGTACGGTGTCTACAAGCATAATAGATAGGCCTAAACCAAGAACGGTATGCCTTCTGCATTAAGAACAAACCAATAGCAATATTCAAAGCATCAACAAAGACATGGAAAGGTTGAGGCCAATCCGAAGCTTGAAGTATGGGTGCCTATGTGAGTAATGTTTTTAATCTCCAAAAAGCTAGATCACTTCTAGAGTCCATTGTAAAGGTGTGGATTTCACATGAGCGAGAGCATTCAAGGGCAGTGCAATATGAGCTAAATAACATAAGTGTCCACCATGTCAGTAGATTTGGCCCAAAAATCATAATACCTCCTTAGGAGAATGTGGTAGGGGTGCTTCCAATATGACTTTAACTTTATCCGGATCTACTGCAATTCCAATACTGGAGATTACATGTCCAAATAATTTGCCACATATTACTAATTTAGTTGTGTTTAGACTCAAATGTACTTCTCTGCACTTAGTAAAGCACAACCTTAAATGTTGCAAATGATCAACTTATTGTCCAAATACTAAAAAAGCATCCAAAAGTACCCCCATGAAACTGGTTAAATATGGGGTAAAAATTTGTTGCATACACCGCTTGAAAGTAGTAGGAGCAGTAAATAATCCAAACCATATGACTGTACATGCAAATACTCCCCAATTATTAATAAAAGCTATCTTCAGTATATGAGAATCCAACATTCTAACCTGATTGTATCCACTAAATCCATCTAAAAATCAATAGATTTCTCTGCCAATAATTTCATCAAGCATTGTGTCTAAAATGGTAGCAGGAATGGGTTTGGAATTGTTGTTGCATTCAACTTACAATAATCTACACAAATTCATAACTGCTTATTCTTCTTAGGCACTATTACAATAGCAGATACCCACTCTAGATATTCAATAGGTATAATAAATCCCACCTTTAGTAGTCTATCCAACTCTTTCTTGACTTGTTTGGAAAAACTTGGGTTCAAGCAATACCACTGTTGAATTATTGGAGAAGCATCTGGTTTTAACACAACTTTATGCTGATAAAATCTAGGGTCTAATCCACGCATATCATAGTAATTCCAAGCAAACACATCCTTAAATTTGGACAAGAACACAAGTAATGCCTTTCAAAATCCTTCAAACAAACTAGCACCTATTTTTACTTTATGAGGTATACTGTGACCCTAAATTTAATTGCTTGATTTGATCTTCTTGAATGTGGACATTGGTATGAGTAAAAAGATTTTCCTTCAAAAGCCATGATGTCTCCTCTTCAGATTGGAAAAGCTCAGATTCAAGGTGTACGACAACTACAATAGGGTCTTGCTAGAATTGTGACAATATTTTAGCTATATCAGTGAGACCTATAGGCCACAAATCTCAATTAGCTTCTAGAAATTGGAGCTCTTCATCTTCCTCTAAGCTTGCCATCATGTGTGGTGGTTCTACAATTGAGGGCAATTGAACCTTCGGATATGATGTTTATCTTCTAGAGGGTTAGAATGTTTCTTGTAACCTTTCTTAAAAGTGATTGCTTGGGGTCCACAATCTTGCTGAACTTTTGCGTGTTTTAGCCATGTTTGTCCAAGCATAAGATTATAATCATTAATCTTACCAATTAACTCAATTACCACAAAATTCACTTTAAATGGAACATTTTGTATCTTGATGGATATATCTTTGATCAGACCACTACGTTGGACACATGATTGATATGTCATATGTATATAGGATGGTGTTGCTTGTATATCAGTCCATCCTAGTTGTCTACAAATAGGCAAGGTAGCAATATTTAACCTAGATCCACCATCAATCAATACTTTGGAAATTTGCTTGCTTTTATACCATATCAAAATTAGAGGTAGCACATAATCAACCAATTTGTCTTGGGTTTTTTCCACCATATCAACTTACACTTCTTCTTTGTTAACATCATTTTGGCTCCATTTCAGTGCACCATTGAGTAAAGTATCTCAAAACATAGGGACTAGTTCCAACAAATCCCTAAGAGGTAACTGTATTGTAGATTCACAAAATATCTACCAAGGATCTACTACACTATTACTACCTTTTAAGATATTTGATTTCGAGTATTTAGTGACCGGTGCATGATCTAGGATAGGACTATGTGAAGAAGTTGAACTTTACACCACTGTGGTACCTTTATACATTCCTTCTGTTACCTGGTTATTTTATTCAATCTGATCCTTCCTACTCGAACTTGCTTCTAAGAATTTGACCGGAGCTTGCTTAGCCCATATGGATGCTTGATCATAAATCTAATGATGTGTAGTAACATTCGGAGTTAACATGGAATTAGTGCTCTTATGGAATTTTCCAAATGGAGTAACTATCAGAGTTATTGGACCTTGGAAGGTTAAGGCTACCATATTGGTCATTGGAGCCTTAAGTTTGGCTTGTTGCTTTCTCCTATAAAACTTGAGCATCGGGGTACTTAGCATGAATATGGCAAAATTCCAAACAAAACCAACATTTTGGCCTTTTACTTTCCTTTTGATATTCCATTTTGTCCCTATGATACCAATTGAAGGGTCTACATCCTCACCCAAATCCCTCATAATTGATTCAAGTTTGACCCCTATTACCTATACAACCTATTTCTTGCGTATTTCCAGGATTGCCTGAATCATTCAACTCAACATTATTTACAGACAGTGATGAATACCATTGACTATTGTATCAGGATTCTAGTTGAATATGTCTAGTTGTTACCACTTGATTTCTAGTATTGTATCTAAATTGATCCGTACTATGATTCATAAGGTTACAAATTGCATAATAAACTTGATTTAAGGCACAATTGGCTACTACATTTCTTGGATTGCTACATTTTTTAATATATAACTAGCTATACCGATCAATTATTGCCAAAGTATTTGAGTTTACCGTATGTATGGCTTCTAGAGAATATTACCAAATAGGATATGCAGCTTTTAAATTCTATTATAGTTGCTCTAAAGCATCTATAATTTGATCCAAATATCTAGTAACATCTAATGCAAAAAGATGAATTTTTTCTTTTAGCAAAGAATTAAGACCATCCACATACCCCATCGTTCAGAAGTGTATTGTCGTAGGGTACTTCAGAAGAATGGATCATATTCCACAACCGTTTGAGTCAACTGGTGCACCATATACTGCAAAGTGATAAATAACCCAAATGTAGTTTTCGCTTTTCAAAATCTTCTTAGGATTGTTATTTTCAAAGCATTATATGTAGCAAAAGGATTTTGGGCAAATTCAGTGGATTCTCCTCCAAGTGTGTCTTGAAACACTTGACATTTCCTAGCATCATCCGGATTTCCCTCCAACAAATCATATGGTGTATCAAACAGACAAACATGTACATTAGGGTGATAATCAATTCTACCACTAAACCAATTAGAATGCATTCCACTAATTCAATGCATTGGGGCCACCATGTGAAGTGGAACTTGCTAACACTTTCACCATTTGTTAGGAGGTATCCATGGGAATTTGTCTTCTTCAATCTTTATTTCATCCTCGGAATCTTTCTTGAACATGACACCGACTTGCCTTTGCAATACCGTCGTCTCTTGCCCTAGCTAATCCATCTAAAGAGAATCCAAGAGGTCAGACATCATACCTGAATCCCATGGTCTTCTCTCTGTGTCCCTTCCTAAAGCCGCCTGCACCTCTAGCAATTGTGCCAGCAATGGATATAGTAATACCCCTCTTTCCACCAAAACATGTATTTGGTTGGATACACGATCACTCCCAAAATTCCCACTGCCAAGAATATTTGTATATTGTAAAGTAGATTCTACTACTCAAAACTTTGACTATTGTTCTTGGTATTTTGAAAACCACTTACTTGATCATGTTAGCATACTCTCTCTCCATTGCAGGGAATACATCTGTTCGTCTCCTTGTTGCACCATTGTCACTTCACCTCACAGAACATTGTTGATGATATCCCATCCCATAGTGGTCGCCAAATGTTTGTTGGCTTTATATTCCACAGAAAAAGAAGGTCTGGGGAATAGGGTTCACCAGAATGAATCCAATTTGTTTCTATTCCCTAAGTACATAGATTACATAAACACTACCGAAAAGAAAAGTTCAAAGTACACAAAATTATGAAATGAAATATAGAGAGAATGGAATAGGAAGGCAATCCTTCATTAGATAATAGAACAGATTACAACCATATTATAGATACTAGGTTCTGTCTCTTGATGTCGCTCTTTCTGTGAATAGGTTCTCTCTCTCAGTCTTTGAACTACTATCTTTAACTCCTTGAATCCATTATAGAACATGCTGTCTAGCAGTTGATATTCGTGGGAAAGTCTAAGAACACTATGTTACAAGATACAGTATCTGGATAATTACACAATCGAGAGTATCGGCTATAGCCTAACACTACACACATAAGTACATATGTTGCACACATAACAACCTCAAGCGAGAAACTATGCGGTAAAGCCTGGCTTTTGGCTAAATACCTTGCCATCTCCATGAGAGACCTATCCTTTGTGTCAACAAATCCATTATGTTGAGGTATATATGACACTATACTCTCATGTTGTATCCCACACTTAGCCAAAAATGCATTAAAATCAGAACACATGCATTCTGCCCCCGATCATAATGAAGGGTGTCCATTTTACATGCTAATAGATTTTTAGCCATAACTAGAGATTGTTTGAAACACATAAACACTTTAGACTTTGATTTTAATGGATAGACCCATGCATGCTTGGAAAAGTGATCAATTAAAGTCATGAAGTAGAGGTAGTTCCAAAATCAAGATATCTATATAGGACCACAAACATCACTATGAACAAGCTGCAAATTATGAGCAGCTCGAATTGAACCATCTTCTAGGAAGGAGAAACACTAAATTTTACTCAAAATACAACCTTCATAGACATTTTCACAAAGTGTCTCAAGTTTAAGTAGAGAGAACACCATTTTAGATTTCTGCAAGCGGAGCAAACTAGCAAAATTCAGATGACCAAAACATGCATGCCAAAGCTTTGCATCTGAGATAGACTAAGAATCTTTAACTGCACATAATGAATCAGTCATAAATTTTGCATTATCTATGAGCTTATAAAGCCCATGATATAAAACACCAAAAGCATTAGCAACATCACTGTTTGAGAGATTATGAACTATACATCTGTTACCAATGAATTTGACAACCAAGCCAATCTTGGCTAATGCTAAAATGGACAAGGATTTTTTTCTTCATTCTTGGCACATACAAAACATCAGTCAATGTGAAAGAACTACGATCACTAGTAGTCAAAACTGTTTTTTGGCAACTCCTATTATAGGATAAGAGGAGTTGTTAGCATATGTGATAGTATTTCCTTTAGGGGCATGCTAAAGTGAACTGAGGAAATTGTGCTACGAGGTACTATGTTTGGCTTCCCACTATCAAAGTAGCAAACACATGAGTCTACTGCAGACATACACTACTCATGAGAAGATGGCTCATAGATACAAATAATAGTAAACTCCCATTCTTAATTTTTCATAAGATTGGGAGAGTCTGTTTTAGGTGTGGAGGCCTCTGCAAGAACCATTACATCCTCTTTCTTCTTTGTCTCTTTTGCAGCTAGTTTTAAGCTAGTTTTAAATAACTCTTTATGACATAATCATTTCCCTTACAAGATTTGCAAAAATGTTTTCACTTTTTCTTTTTCTTCTCACGTTTGTGTTCCTTCTTCGATTATGTAGCACTAACAGATTTCTGCTTAATTATTCCATGTTTCATCCCAAGGCAAGGCAGAACTGGAAATTGAAATATGTCTATTTTTGCAAGGCAAAAAGAAGACATGGTTGTGCAAGTGGAGCTCTAATATTCAAATGTGCCTGCAAACGTAATAAGTTGCATTCTTTGGCCCCCTCAAGCCCCTCTCTCTCTATCACACAGACACAAGGTGGCGAGTCACGACTCTTGAGGAAATGAGCGCTGTAATAGAGATGGGACGATTTGGGTCCTGTATTGGTCTGGTCTTTTGTCTCCTGCTTGAGGTCACTTTCATCATCAAGGTTAAAAGGGTTAGATACTTAAAAGGGTGCTTCCTATCTCTGACCATCAGGATACTGAGGGTGAATGGACATATGTGGGTAGCAGAAAAGGAAAAAATTTAAATCATGGTTTTAGTAGTCCCTCTAACTCTCCTCTTGCTAGAGTAGCAGGTGCAGGAGAGGACAGGAAAGAAAGAGATGAATTTGCTGATCAACTGTCTCAACAGGACAAGCACCAAATGATTATATTTCAGAACAATAACTGTGGGAACGATGAAGATGTTGAAATGGTGATGGGGGAAAACATCCAAACGCCTAAGAAACCCAAATCAAAAAGGAAAGAAGCGGTAAGGTTTCAGGTTCAGCTATTAAACCCCTCAAGAATTGTAGAAAGTGAGTTGGTTTCTCTCGTCTCCTGTTGTTATGAATTCTTTAAATATAATTTCACTCAACACCAAGGGTTTGACCGACTTGGTCAAAGGTAAAATAGTTAATAACTGGTTCAAGGGTGCTAATCTGGTTCCTGATTTTGTGTGCCTGCAAGAGTTGAAGGTTGATGGGTTTGAGCTCTAGGCCAACCTGCAGATTATCTCAAGTGCTCACTACTTGTACCACACTAAACACAAAAAAAAGGTGGAGCTGCCATTGGTATTGCTTCCAATCTCTCTCACTGTATTGAGGAAGTCTTGTATAGTAATACTAATCAGTGGGTGGCTTTGAGGTGTAAGGATCCTGTCAACTACACCATTGTCAGTATTTATGCTTCTAACAATCATGCTGATAGAATTCTCTTTTGGAAAGAGCTTAACAATCTGTTTCAGGAAATTCTTCTGGTTGGAGATTTCAATATGGTAATGTTTGAAAAAGACAGATTTGGTAACCCTGACAATATCTTGCATGGCTGGAAAAGAAAGAGTGGCTCTGTATGATCAACTCTCTGAATTTAATTGATTGCTCTAAATGTACTGGCCACACCTGGAGGAATAGAAGCTTGTCCAGACCTCTGTCCGCTAGGTTAGATAGGTGCTACATTAATGTGAACAAGTTGCATGACCTGTGGCAGCATAAGTGTAGTTTGGATACTACTCTTCAAATGTCTGATCACTCGCCCTTGATTATCAAGCTTTTCAATAACTCTCTTATGTATAAAGCTGGCTGGATCCATCTTGACGCCTCCCTTTTGAATCTTGACTGTGTTAAAGAGAAGACCAAAAATATCTTTAACTTCCACTTTGCTACTGATTGTTCTCCTTGTGTTGCTTGGGAAAGATCTATTAAAGACATTCAATCGCTTTTCTATAATTATAAGCTTACGGCTAAGGAAATAAGACTGCAGAGAAGGATGATGATCATGAAAGAGATAGATCGCATCAAAAATGATTTTTGTGATGAATCCAATAGAAACCTCAAGCTTCATGAGCTTCAGAATAGGTTGAAGTGGGAAGAGTATATCTCGGCTAGTGGTGCCCTTGCCTCATCTAGGGAATTCTGGGCTGGTAAAGTTGATAGACCTAATAAGCATATGTTTGATCTACTGAAGAAGAAAAAGGCTAGGGACTTTGTTCCCTTTCTGAAGAAAAGTAATGGCAACTATGTTACTTCTATGAGAGAGAATTTGCAGGAGGCCCTTGGCTTCTTTACCAATGTCTTCTCTAGGCCTCCCAAGAGGGGGGAGGATATCCAGAGGGCTAGGGACACTATTGCTTTTAAAAGGAAAAAAATGATTCCTCAGGGCCTAGCCTCTATCTTGGACCTGCCCCTCTCTGTCGGTGAGGTTAGAGAAACCATTAGTAAATTGAAACCCTCTAAATCTCTTGGACCTGATGGTATTCCTAATGAATTTTTTCAAGAGCTTTGTGACTTTATTGTGCCCATTATTCTCTTGGTGTGGCAAGAGGCCATTAGGAGAGGTAGCCTCTCTAGTTTTATCAACTCTGGAGTCATTAAGCTTATTCACAAAAAAGGGGATAAGGATGATTTAAACAATTGGAGGCCTATTTCTTGTCTGACTTCTCTGTATAAGATCTATGCTTCTTCCTTAGCCAGAAGGCTTAGCCCCATCATGGACAGGATCATCCTCCCTAAGCAAAAAGGGTTTATAAAAGGTAGATATATTCTAGATGCTATCATCACCATGTGGGAAGGGTTAGAGTATGCTCAAGAAAATAAAATTGATACTTATTTTTTTAAGGTGGACTTTGATAAGGCTTATGACCGTATTGAGTGGGACTTTATCTTACAGTCTCTTCATGATATTGGTGCTGGTAAAAAGTTTATCAAGTACACTAGTACTCTCTTTGGTAATGCCAACTCCAAAGTGGCTATGAATGGCTTCCTTTCTGACCCCTTCCAGTTGTGTAGGTCTCTGAGACAAGGTTGTCCCCTAGCTCCCCTCCTCTTTGCTATTACTAGTGATAGCCTTGGTTGGTTGATCAGAGACTGCTTGGAACAAGGTACTATCAAAGGGCTTCCCATTCCTGGTGCCTCCTCCTCTATTGGCCTCCAGATGTTTGCTATGACACTAACATGATAACCTTGGCTGATAACTTGTCTACTGAAAATTTCATGAACTGTTTGCACTTGTTTTGTCTTGCTAGTGGGTCTAAGGTTAACCATTCTAAAACAGGTTTTTTTGCTTCCAATAAAGTTACCCCTAACTGTGTTGTTAACAACACATGTGAAATTATAAAGGAAGGTGTTGTTTTCAGGTTGTTAGGAATTCCCATGGGCTTTGGGGTTTCCCTTGAGCAGAGATGGAACTATGTCTTCAGCAAATTCAGAGATAAAGTGTTTCGTTGGATGACCTTCCAACAGAATATATCCCAAAGAGTTTTTGTTTTGAAGCATTACATCTTACATGTGCTAACTTACTTTTTTGCTTGTTGGATGCCCAGTAAGAAGCAGATTGCTCAGACCATTGCCTTATCAAGAAGATTTCTGTGGGGTGGCACCCAACATATCAACAAGATCCCAAAAGTTGCTTGGAAAACATGCTGTATGAAAAAAGATGAAGGAGGGATGGAGCTAATCTATCCCACCAAGATGGCTTGTCAAATGGCTGCTAAATGGGTTCTCAGGGCTATTAGCTCTAATGATTATTGGTTTGTCCTAATAAAAAGAAATGTTGGTGATTTTTTTGTCACAGGTTACAAGAGTTGGACTAAGCTCAATATGTGGGATGTTATCACTTCTCCCTACCAGGTTACACCTAAGGGAAGCAATCTTTCTTGCTCTTTTTGGAAAGCTTGGATGTTTATTAAAGGGAACTACAAGATCCCAGTTTACTTTGAGAATAGCATATCCTATCTCATGTAGAGTTCTGTTTGGATAGGGTGGTTTAATGTTGATAAACTCTATCCTCTGACCATAAGGATGAACAAGTGTAGAAAAGCTAGGTTTGAGTCTTGGAGTTCTCTTACCAATAACAATCAGGTGCTGGATAACTTTTTTTTTTCATGATACTCATGGTCTGTCTTCTGTTTGCAAACAGATGCTGATTGAAAAAAAAAGATGGCTTGCTGGCAAACTGGACAGTTACAACTATCATAAATGGATCGGCCTGGAAACTGCGGCTGAAGACATTTATGAACAATTCAAGGCTGCTGATCACTCTGGCAGGTGGGATGTTAGCAAACTTAACTCTAATTGGAAGATCCAATGGAACACCTTTCAATGGAAGTATAGATTCAGAACAGTGTGGGCCTTTTCGCCTACCTCAAAGCAAGCCCATTTTCTGTGGATGATTTTACATCATGGTCTTTGGACAGGAAATAGAGCCAAGAAGATTAACATTAGTGCAAGAAAATGTCCTTTCTGTAACCAGCATGAAGACCTTCCCCACATTTTTATCAACTGTAGGAATGCAAAGAAATTTTGGAAGCTCATGAACTTATATTGTGTTGGCAAAGGGTTGCCAGTCCTTGGATACAAAGAAATCCTTCTGGGTCTATGTAAGGGGCTGGACCTTGCTCTCTGGCAGCTGCTTAGAGCTCAGATTCTCTGGTTTATCTCGAAAAATAGGAACCAAAAGATCTTCTCTAGTAAACCCGAAGATTATTTTTTTGCATGTACCCAAAGTATTAGGAGGATTATGGTGTGTTGTAAAGAGTCCATTGAAGACAACTCCCAATGTAATTTTGACACTTACTACATCCTGAGAGGGATGAGTCCCAATAGATGGAAGACTGCCCTTCTAAAGTTGTACTCCCCTGAGAGACTCTCCATGATCCATTTTTTGGAGACTCTATTGGATAAGCCCTAGTGCTATGGCACTCTGTTTTTTCTTTTTTTAAATAAAGGAAGTTCGGCCTTAGCCTAATCTCCCGGAATTTAATTATAATAAAGAGAAAAAGTTACAAGTGAATGGGACTAGTGCACTTAGCCTAATCTCCCGGACTAGTGCACTTAGCCTATGGCACTCTGTTGTATCTATATTATTTTCCTGCACTAATTTAATCTTTCTGTTCTCTCAAAAAAAAAATAGAGATGGGACGATCACGACACGTTCGATCTCTCTCCCTTCTCTCTTTTCTAAGTTCCCCCCCCCCCTCCCTCTCCCTCTACGCGCTCGTCGGCTAATGAGGAACATGGGGTGCTGTAATAGAAATCCGAATCATCCGACGAGACGGTCTACCTCATTCCCGCTGTGTACACTGTCGCTTTCCCCCTCCCCGAAACTGATACGCTCAGGCTGCTTGGGTGGCATCATGAAGGGTGTAATGTGCTCACATGGGGACACACATGTACTAAAAGCTGCAGCGTGCAGGAGATTTGTGATGAGATACAAGAAAAGAGTGGGCTGTCGCCACTTTGACGGGGCTCGCTCAAAGATAACGTCGGTGAATCGATGCAAATAGAGAAAGAAACGGAGCGACATTTAGACTACAGACAGAATATGTGACTCGATGAGAGCGAGTCCAGCGGCATCTGCCGTAAATGGAGTGGGAATGCCGAATCGAGGAAGAGACAGAGAAGATTGCGTAAAGAGATTGTCCTTGGCGAATTGAGAGGTGTGCAACGGGAGAAGAGCACCCTGCCACCCCCCTCTGCGCATTGAAAAGTCTGTGCATCCGGCCGTTGGCGGGCCCAGATTCGGAGGCCTGAAAGTTGATGTAGGGAGTCGAGCTCCACTGCGCTTCTCGGGAGTAGGGAGTCACAGCCTCACAGGCAGTGAGCCCTAAAGCGGTGCTCAGAGTCTACAGAGGACGTAAGTAACATGGCTACTTTCCGAACCACCCTCACATGTTTACATATATTTCTTTAATTAGTCAATATTGTCATCAAGCAAAGAAATTAGTCAGATAGGCTAAGGCCGAACTTCCTTTATTTAAAAAAAAGAAATTAGTCAGATAAGGTAAGGTCTTCTCTGTTTCTCAAGATCAACATAGCCCAAGAGGACTCACTATTGCGCCAAGCCTTGATAATCCACTTAGCCGCCAGCTTGTCAGCCAACCCAACGATATCCAAAATTCCCAGGCCCCCTGAGTCTTTCAAACTAATGCAAGTTTTCCATTTGATTTTGGGAATCCCCCTCCTATTGGGGTCCCCAGTCCATAGGAAGTTTCTGCTGATTCTTTCCACTTTGGCCAAGTCTTTCTCCTTAGGTCTCCAACACGAGATAAAGTAAATAGTTGTAGACAACATAAATGTGTTAACAACCATAGCATGCCCTGCCAAGTTGACTTGCATACCTTTCCAATGATTTAGTTTTCTATCCAGCTTGGATAGCACCCAGTTCCATCGTTGTTCCATTGAGATGTCGAATCCCATCGGAATGCCGAGGAGACGGAAGACTTGACCTCTAGGGATAACTTGACACCCCTGATCTAACCACAATTGGGGTGTAGGTCCGCTGATTGCTCTAAAGGCAGTTTTAGCATGGTTGATTTTTGAACCTGACGCCACACAAAAGGTGTCGAGGCACCTCCAGAACACCTCAATGTTGTTCATATCGTTATGCACAAATGCATTCATGTCATCGGCAAAGAGTCTCGCAATCAATTGGCCTTGATTCAGAGGTAGGGAAAGACCCTTAAGATTGCCAGTGTCCATGTGCTGCTTTAATAGGCAACTGAGCCCATTCGAGGCAATAGCGAAGAGTAATGGAGCCAGAGGGCAGCCTTGCCTAATTGATCTTTTTAAACATATGGGCTCAGAGAGCTTACCGTTGGTATTTACTCTAGTTGAAGCGTTTTCGAAAAGAGTGGAGACCATCTTCGTGAACTTTTGGCTGCAACCAAGGTCTTTCAATGATTGAAGGATAAAATCCCATTCCAATCTGTCATACGATTTGTCGAAGTCGATCTTAATGAATACCAAATCTTGTTCAGACTCATCAACAAACGCAAGGCCTTCCCAAATATCGACAATTGCTTCAAGTATAGATCTACCTTTGATAAAACCTTTTTGGTCCTCACAAAGCCATGAATTTAAATGACAAGAGATTCTGTTGGCGATAACTTTTGCAATTATCTTGTATCCCGTTTCGAGCATTGTAATCGGTTGCCAGTTTTCAATTTTGTTCTTATCTCCCCTTTTGTGAATTAACTTGATGACGCCATTATTAAGACACTCAGGGAGGGCTCCGAAGGAGAGAGCCTCTTGCCATACGAGACGCAGTGGGGTGGCCACCACATGTTTGAAGGACTTGAAAAACTCATTGGTGAGGCCATCAGGACCTGGACTTTTCCCATTGGGAAGTGCATCAATAACGTTGATAATTTCATTCTCGGAAATGTTAGCATCCAGCAGAGAAATCATGTTCTGTGGGACTCTAGCTTGAACAACCCTTGAGATGGTTGCCATTGATTCACGTCTGTGCGGGGAAAGGGGACCCGAGACCCCGAGAAGATGGTTAAAGTGCTCAACGATGATTGATCTATTCTCATCTTCCGTGGTACATTTTGTTCCATTGTTATCGATCAAGAAGGGGATGGATTCCCTAGCTTGTTTCCTTTTGAGGATTTTACACGTCTCTTTCGATGGTTTGTCGGCCTTCCCTGCCCACCAATCTTTGAAAAATATTTGAAGATTTTTCCTTTGAACCTCCTCCTCTAATCTTATTCTTCCCCTGATTTTCAAAAGACCTTGTTGCCATTGTAAGTTACCTTTGTTCACCTCTTCTTCAAGCCGTGAGAGCCTCCGGTATACAGTTTCTCTCCTTTTCTTTCCGGATATCTCTTATAGCCTTCTAAATCCTTATCAATTTTTTCGCGTCCTTTCCAGCGCGCTTCTCCAGAACTTAGCCGGTTCATTATAGTTGGTAAAGGCTTCCACGCACACTGCAGAAATTTCTTGGTGGACAAAGGGGAGGGAAAACGACGTCTGACAAGCATGAAACCAAGGAGCTTTTTGGAGCATGGGACTCGGTTTGAAAGACAGAGTAATCGGGTAGTGGTCCGAGATAGTCAGGTCCATGTGTTGGGAAATCGAAGGAATACCCCACTCGAGGATGGTATTTTGGTCGATGTAACATCTATCAAGTCTTGCTTTCCTCAGAGAGTCCCCCAATTGGAGATTTGACCATGAGAACCCCTTCTTGTCTTTCACCTCGACCAGGTCGAGATGGAGCTTGATTTTATCCCATATCTCCTTCTCTTGGTCGTCAATAATTTTTTCCTTGTTATTCCATCGGTCCTCAGGAAACTCAACCATATTGAAGTCTCTGCAAATCAGAACATTGTGTGAGAGGGAGTCGAGGGAAGCCCACGTATCAATTCTATCGGCCTCTCCATTAGGGGCATAAATTGAGACCACAGTGAACTGCGTAGGGAACCCGATAGAGGCTGCAATCCAATGATGATTCCGACCTTCAAGAGTCAAGGTCACACTGCCAGACAAGGAGTGACTAATACCAATCGCAGCACCCCCCGTCCCCCTAGGGTGTGAAGTGGAGAACCAAAGGTGGCTCGAAGAAATGCATTTAAGCCATTTTTGGAGATCTTCTCCGTCGATTTTACTCTCTTATACGCAGATAAAGTTGGGGTTGAGGGACTTGTCTTTGAACCACTGGCCAAGAATCGCCACTCTTGATGGGTCAGACAAACCTTTGACGT
The DNA here is from genome assembly GCA_020310875.1 of Ceratopteris richardii. NCBI lineage: Eukaryota > Viridiplantae > Streptophyta > Polypodiopsida > Polypodiales > Pteridaceae > Ceratopteris > Ceratopteris richardii. The sequence continues at coordinate 13,986,953 of CM035418.1, read as the reverse complement.
TTAGCGATGTGAATTTCATTATAGATGGTTGCCCTCTTTGAGGGGAGGGACCCGATCTTTTTTCTTCTTGTGGACTTCTATTCTCCCCCCACCCGGTGTCCCCTAAAGGCTCTAGCCTCGTATGTTCGTTATGGAAGAGTTGGAACAAGGCCAAACAATTCGTCAGAATTAATGAGGAGTGGAAGTGGGTGGGTGGTATAAGAAAAAATGACTCTATCTGGTTCCCGATCGGTGGCATTCGCGGGGTGGAGTCTTGGAACCTCCAAACTGCAAAGCGTCTATGGAACAAGGGGTTCAAACAGTGGAAACAACTCTGGAAACAAGAGACTAGCCAGTGGATTAGGTTCGAAGACTTAGACCCGAGACTTAGAGTTACCCTCGAGAAATGGACGCTTCTTCAAGACAGGTGTTTAGCTTGGGACCGCTCAACTACCCGTCTTCTCTGCGATCAGGATCTTCCTTGCCTGGAGGGCCTCAAATGGAGCAATGGTAAGAAACTTGCGAGAATCCCCAACTTCAAAGAGAACTTAGATGTTCATCACACTCTTAACAAGAGGTGGTGCCTTTCTTGGACCAAACTTCGATGGGAGCTAAAGTTCATGTCTATTTGGCACCCCCTAATTGAGATAAAAAAATCCGTTCTCATGTGGCAGATCTTGCATAAAGGTATCCGGTCCAATGCAAGGGCTAACAAAATTTGTGGTGTGCCACCATGGTGCAAGCGTTGCCATCGATGCATCGAAGATTTAGTTCACTTGTTCTTCGATTGCCCCAAGTCCCAGGTTATCTGGCATCATGTGACGCAGGTATTGAGACTTAAGAATCAAATCAATTGGCAACAAGCATTGTTGGGCAAGGCAGTTGGCTGCTCAGCAAGACTGTGGAATGCCATCAGAGGTGAGACTCTTTAGAAGATTTGGAGGGGGCGATGTGCAGTCAATTTTGAACAAACTCCTAAGGAATGCTCGATCGAGAAATCCATGTTTCTTCTAGGTAAAGAATCTCCCGAGATAAGAGATCTCCACTGTTTAGACATCACTGTATTTATCTCCTCGAAAACAACAAGTTGAAACTCAAATGGGTCCCACATGAGGGAGATGATAGATTTATCTGCCCCATTTGTAATGCCCTCTAGCTTGCCATACTCCTCCCTTACATTGTGGGATTTGGGGGTCCCATGGGCACTAGTCCCATTCACTTGTAACTTTTCCTCTTTATTTTAATTAAAGTCTGGGAGAATAGGCTAAAGCCGAACTTCCTTTTATTAAAAAGAAAAAAAAATTAGTCAGATTGGAATGGGACTTTATTCTTCAATCACTGAAAGACCTTGGATGCAGCCAAAAGTTCACGAAGATGGTTTACACTCTTTTTGGAAATGTTTCAACTAGAATAAACATCAATGGTAAGCTCTCTGAGTCCATACGTTTAAAAGGATCTATAAGGAAAGGCTGCCCTCTGGCTCCATTGCTCTTCGCTATTGCTTCGAATGGCCTCAGTTGCCTATTAAAGCATCACATGGACTCTGGAAAATCTCAAGGATCTTTCCCTACCTCTAAATCACGGCCAAATGATTGCTAGACTCTTTGCCGATGACATGAATGCCTTTTTACATAACGATATGAACAACATTGAGGTGTTCTGGAGTTGCCTCGACACCTTTTGTGTGGCGTCAGGTTCAAAAATCAACCATGTTAAAACTGCTTTCAGAGCAACCCACCGACCTTCACCCCAATTGTTGTTAGATCAGGGGTGTCAAGTTATCCCTAGAGGTCAAGTCTTCCGTCTCCTTGGCATTCCGATGGGCTTCGACATCACAATGGACCAACGATGGAACTGGGTGCTAGCCAATCTCGATAGCAAACTAAATCATTGGAAAGGTATGCAAGTCAACTTGGCAGGACGTGCTATGGTTGTTAACACATTTATGCTTTCAACGACTATTTACTTCATCTTGTGTTGGAGACCTAAGGAGAAAGAGTTTGCCAAACTGGAAAGAATCTGCACAAACTTCCTTTCAACAGGAGGGGGATTCCCAAAATCAAATGGGAAACTTGCATTAGCTCAAAAGACTCAGGGAGCTTGGGTATTTTGGATATCGTTGGGTTGGCTAACAAGCTGGCGGCAAAGTGGCTTATCAAGGCTTGGAGCAATAGTGAGTCCTCTTGGGCTAAATTGATCTTCAGAAACATGGAAGACCTTACCTTACTTGGCCATCCTAGTTGGAAGGACATAGTGAGTCCCCTAAAGGCTCTAGCCTTGTGTGTTCTTTATGGAAGAGTTGGAACAAGGCTAAACAATTCATCAGAATCAGTGATGAGTGGAAGTGGGCGGCCGGGATAAGGCAAAATGACTCTATCTAGTTCCCGATCAGCAATTAGAGGGGCGGAGCCTTGGAACCTCCAAACTGCAAAGCGGTTATGGAATAAGGGGTTCAAACAATGGAAACAGCTCTGGAAACAAGAGACCAGCGAGTGGATTAGGTTCGAAGACTTAGACCTAAGACATAGAGTTACCCTCGAGGAATGGACTCTTCTTCAAGGCAGGTGTTTAGCATGGGACCGCTCAACTACCCACCTTCTCTGCGGACATGATCTTCGTTACCTGGAGGGCCTCATTTGGAGCAATGGTAAGAAAATATCCAGAATCCCCAACTTCAAAGAGAACTTAGATGTTCATCACACCCTTAACAAGAGGTGGTGCCTTTCTTGGACCAAACTTCGATGGGAACTAAAGTTCATGTCTATTTGGCACCCCCTAATTGAGATCAAAAAGTCCATTCTCATGTGGCGGATCTTGCATAAGGGAATCTGATCCAATGCAAGGGCTAACAAAATCTGTGGTATGCTACCATGGTGCAAGCGTTGCCATCGATGCATCAAAGATTTAGCTCACTTGTTCTTCGATTGCCCCAAGTCCCGTGTTATCTGGCATCATGTGACGTGGGTATTGAGACTCACGAACCAAATCAATTGGCAACATGCATTGTTGGGTGAGGCGGTCAGCTGCTCATTGAGGCTGTGGAATGCCATCATGGGTGAGACTCTTTGGAAGATTTGGAGGGAGCGATGTGCTGTCAATTTTGGCCAAACTCCTAAGGAATGGTCGACCGAGAAATCCTTGTTTCTTCTAGGTAAAAGAATCTCCCGAGATAAGAGATCTCCACCGTTTAGACATCACTATATTTATCCTCGAAAACAACAAGTTGAAACCCAAATGGATCCCACATGAGGGAGATAATAGATTTATGCGCCTCATTTGTAATGCCCTCTAGCTTGCCATACTCCTCCCCTGCATTGTGGGATTTGGGGGGTCCCATGGGCACTAGCCCCATTCACTTGTAACTTTTCTTCTTCATTTTAATTAAAGTCCAAGAGAATAGGCTAAGGTCGAATTTCCTTTTATTAAAAAACAAAAGAAATTAGTTAGAGACATGCTCAAGCTGGTTTGCAAGGAGAATACTGCTTTGCGGTTATGATAACATTGCTGTCGAATGAGGCAGACGAGCGAAGAGTGTCCGTCGTCATCAACGTTCCCAAAACCTGTAGCGAAGTACATCGTCCTCAAGACAAAAGTGATCATCTATATTTGAAGCCCTTCATCCTCAACACAGAAGTCATCGGCATCGAGTCTGTCCTTCGTGACCGAGTGGTGTCTCTCCATCTTGGATAGGAGCGTCAGTCGCGATCGAGTGGCTTCAGTCAGTCCTTCGCGACCGAGTGGCGCCTCCGGTCCTTCACGACTGATATGAGGTGGCTTCAGTCTTTCCTTCGCGATCGAGTGGCGCCTCGGCTCTGTCCATCGTGAGTAAGGGCATCATTCGCGACTGACTGGAGGCGTCGCACATGTGTCCTTCGCGAGGATGGGCGACTATAGTTTTGTGTCCATCGTGTCTTCGTTAGCAACTGACTGGGAGCAAGCAATTCGCACAACTTCTGCTACACGTGGAGAGTTGCCATGCGATGGCTTTTTTCTTAGTCTCATTTTATGAAGTTTAACGCGTGCTCAGTGTTGTATTTTGACGGTCTACCATGCCCTTCAGTTTTGAAGGCTAACTACACATCCTACCTGTATTTTGTATTTTTTATGTATTTTTTGAAGGTGAATAATTTTTTTACTGCATTTTACGATAAAAAATGGCCAAAATGGCCGTCAAAAATCAACACTGCGCGTGCTCATTTATGGCTTCTTTCGAGTGTCGACATCTTCACTTCAAGTTTATGAAGGAACTCCATGCCCATCTTCGACCTCTTGCACAAACTATATGTGCTTGAAGGTTTTGGCATTAAATAGAGGAGTCGAAGGGGCATTGGTGTGACTTTCGAGATATCCTTTTTTTGTCGCGTGCATCCCGATTCCTTGGCGGCTTCTATTTTTCTTCGAGGCTCAAGAATTGCCCATCGCAACTTTTCATAGCAAGTTCGTGAGCCACGAAGGCTTCTCCCATTCATCGGGTGAGGGCTTTTGGTTCCCGCTTCCATGTCTTCCTTTTTTTCCTCTTTGGTCCTAAGCAATGTGGCTCCACCCCAATCTCAGTGCCCCTTGAGGTGGACTCCATCCCCTCGGATGCCCCACCTCCGACAGTCTCTTTGTGCAAGGAGTTTGTGGCTGCAAAGCAAGAAGAACTGATGAAAACTTGTCTCATTGGTCAAGTATTTGGCCCTAGGCCCCCTCTAGAAAATGTGAGAGCTTGGCTACGCAAGGAATGGCTCCCACGTGGTATAATTGTGTGCAAATGTCAATTCCTGCCGGCGAATCACCTTCTTCTAGTGTTTGAGAATGAAGAGATGGTCTTCCCGGCTCTGCAAGCCGGCTCCTGGCTTGTGGGTTGATCAACTTTATGTCTTTTTAAGTGGACCCCAGACTTTGTTTTGAACAAGTCAAAGCCTCTTCGTTACCCACTATGGGTGGAGCTTGCCGATCTGCTGTATTTCCTGTATGGATTTCTTCGAGAAATCATTTCACCGATCGATCGCCCGATGGCTTCAAGAGAGGATGTTGGGGGGTTAATCTACGGAGGTGCACAATACTCTTTCAATGCACGATGGCACCCTCAAACTTGCATTGAAATGGACTTGAACCAGGTCCTCCCCTCGAAGATCTCCGTAAACTATGGTGATGGTAAGATTTGGGTACACGAGATTACCTACAAGAATTTTCCCAATGCGTGCTTGCGTCGCGGGCACCAAGGTCATAGGATCAAAGATTGCCCCCTGAAGCAAAATACCAACAAAAACAAACTGAAACTAGATGGGGCTCCGGATCCTTTCCCTCAAGTTGGCACTCGGGGCCATCCCCCTCCGATGGAGGAAGAAGAGGGCACTCGTGTTGCACAGACGGATTCAGAAGGGTTCACCGAAGTAAGACGTAGGAGGAAGTTAGCCCTCGAAGATCATTAGCAAGGAACGTTACGACCATTGCTCCTTCGAATAACATGTACTGCAACCTAGAAAAGGAGATTAATGTCGACCTCCCAGGGGATAACCTTTACGAAGAAGACCCGGCAGACAATTCCATTGGATGCTCTACCAGCAAAGAAGACAACCAAGAATGTTACACCACCAGTAAAGAGGATGGCTTCATTACTAGCAATGAAAACAACCAAGAATGTGAAAGCTCCTTCTTGGCCCTACTCTTCTGGTATGCATGCCAAGCTTACTGCAACAAAAGTCAAAGATTAAAGGGAAACAACCGTCAGGCATGCCTTGGAAGAGCCCCCTCAAGAGTAGGATCCTAAGTCAAGTAGTAGGGAGGAAAAAAGAAGACCAAAAGAAAAAAAAATATCGGGTCCCTACCTCAAAGAGGGAAACCATCAATAATGAAAATCACTTTGCTAAACGTCAGGGGTTTGTCGCACCCCTCAAGAGCGGCGATTCTTGGTCAATGGCTCAAAGACAAGTGCCTCAACCCCGACTTTATCTGCTTACAAGAGATTAAAATCGACGCAGAAGATCTCCAGAAAAGGCTTAAACGCATTTCTCCGAACCACCTTTGGCTCTCCACTTTGCACCCTAGGTGACGGGGGGCGCTGCAATTGGTATTAGTCACTCCTGGTTTGGCAGATTGACCTCGACTTATGAAGATCGGAATCATCGTTGGATTGATGCCTCTATCGGGTTCCCTAATTAGTTCACTGTGGTCTCAATTAATGCCCCTAATGGAGAGACGGATAGAATCGACACTTGGACTTCCCTCGACTCCCTCTCACACAATGTTTTGCTTTGCGGGGACTTGAACATGGTTGAATTTCCTGAGGACCGTTGGAATAACAAGGGGAAAATTATTGATGGTCAGGAGAAAGAGATTTGGGATAAAATCAAGCTCCATCTCGACCTGATCGAGGTGAAAGACGTGAAGGAGTTCTCCTGGTCTAACCTCCAATTGGGGGATCTGAGGAAAGCAAGACTTGATAGATGTTACATCCACCAAAACACCATCCTCGAGTGGGGTATTCCTTCGATTTCCCAACACATGGACCTGACTATCTTGGACCACTACCCGATTACTCTTTCTTTCAAATGGATTCCCACGGTCTGAAAAGCCCCTTGGTTTCAGGCTTGCTAGATGTCGTTTTCCCTCCCCTCTGTCCACCAAGAAATTTCCGCAGTTTGGGCAGAGGCCTTTGCCTACTGCAATGAACCGGCTAAGTGCTAGAGAAGCGCGGTGGAAAGGACAAGACAAATTCTCATCAGGACTCATAAGGCCATAAGAGATATCCGGAATAAAAGGAGAGAAACGGTGTACCGAAGGTTCTCGCGTCTTGAAGAAGAAGTGAACAAAGGTAACTTGCAATGCCAAAAAGGGCTTCTGAAGATTATGGGAAGACTAAGACTAGAGGAAGAGGTTCAAAGGAAAAATCTACAAATATTCTTCAAAGATTGGTGGGCGGGGAAGGTTGACAAACCTTCAAAAGAGATGTGTAACATCCTTAAAAGGAAACAAGCTAGGGAAGCCATCCCCTTCTTGGTCAACAACAATGGGATCGAATGTAGCACGGAAGTTGAGAATAGATCGATCATCGTCGAGCACTTCACCCATCTTCTTGGGGTCTCGACTCCTCTTTCCCCGCACATGCGTGACTGCATGGCATCCATCTCAAGGGTTGCTCAACCTAGAATCCCTCCGAACATGATTTCTCTGCTGGATGCTAACATTTTAGAGAACAAAATTATCGAGGTTATTGATGCTCTCCCCAATGGAAAAAGTCCGGGCCCTGATGGACTCACCAATGAGTTTTTCAAGTCCTTCAAGCACGTGGTTGCCACCCGACTGCATCTGGTATAGCAAGAGGCCCTCTCCTTCGACGCCCTCCCTGAGTGTCTTAATAATGGTTTCATCAAGTCAATTCACAAAAGGGGAGATAAAAATAAAATTGAGAACTGGCGGCCGATTACCATGCTCCAAACTGGATACAAGATAATCGCCAAAGTCATCGCCAACACAATCTCTTGTCATTTAAAGTCATGGCTTTGTGAGGACCAGAAAGGTTTGATCAAAGCTAGTTCTATACTTGAAGCAATTGTCGATATTTGGGAAGGCCTTGCGTTTGCGGAGGAGTCTGCACAAGATCTAGTATTCATTAAGATCGATTTCGACAAAGCATATGACAGATTGGAATGGGACTTTATTCTTCAATCCTTGAAAGATCTTGGATGCAACCAAAAGTTCACGAAGATGGTTTTCACTGTACTTAGAAATGCTTCAACGAGAATAAATATGAACGGTAAACTCTCTGAACCCATACATTTAAAAAAATCTATCAGGCAAGGCTGCCCAGTGGCTCCACTACTCTTCACCATTGCCTCAGATGGCCTTAGTCGCCTATTTAAGCATCACTTGGATGCTGAAAATCTCAAGGGTCTTTCCCTACCTCTTGGTCAGGGCCAAATGATTGCTAGACTCTTTGCTGATGACATGAATGCCTTTGCTCTGAATGATACCAAATGCATTGAGGTGTTTTGGAGTTGCCTCGACACCTTTTGTGTGGTGTCAGGTTCAAAAATCAACCATGCTAAAATTGCTTTCAGAGCAATCAGTGCACCTCCACCCCAAATGTTGATTGATCAGGGGTGTCAAGTCATCCCTAGTGGTCAAGTCTTCCGTTTCCTCGGTATTCTGATGGGCTTCAACATCTCAATGGACCAACGGTGGAACTGGGTACTATCCAAACTGGATAGCAAACTAAATCATTGGAAAGGTATGCAAGTTAACTTGGCAGGGCGTGCAATGGTTGTCTACACATTTATGCTTTCTACGACTATTTACTTTATCTCGTGTTGGAGACCTAAGGAGAAAGAATTGGCCAAAGTGGAAAGGATCTGTAGAAACTTCCTATGGACTAGGAACCTCAATAGGAGGGGGATTCCCAAAATCAAATGGGAAACTTGTATTAGCTCAAAAGACTCGGGGGGCTTGGGTATTTTGGATATCGTTAGGGTTCCTGACAAGTTGGTGCCAAAGTGGTTTATCAAGGCTTCGAGCAATAGAGTGTCCTTGTGGGCTAAATTGATCTTGAGAAATTTCAAAGACCTTACCTTAGTTGGTCTTCCTAGTTGGAAGGACATTGGGATCCTCACGCTTTTGCTCTCCCCCCACCTAGTGTCCCCTAAAGGCTCTAGCCTTGTGTGTTCCTTATGGAAGAGTTGGAACAAAGCCAAACAATGCATCAAAATCAATGATGAGTGGAAGTGGGCTGCTAGGATAAGACAAAATGACTCTATCTGGTTCCCGATCATCGGCATAAGAGGGGTGGAGTCGTGGAACCTCCAAACGGCTAAGCGGCTATGGAACAAGGGGTTGAAATAGTGGAAACAACTCTGGAAACAAGAGACCGGTCAGTGGATCAGGTTTGAAGACTTAGACCCGAGACATAGAGTTTCCCTCAAGGAATGGACTCTTCTTCAAAACAGGTGTTAAGCGTGGGACCACTCAACTACCCGCCTTCTCTGCGGAAAGGATCTTCCTTGCCTAGAGGGCCTCAAATGGAGCAATGGTAAGAAACTATCCAAAATTCCCAACTTCAAAGAAAACTTAGATGGTCATCACACTCTTAACAAGGTGTGGTGCCTTTCTTGGACCAAACTTCGATGGGAACTTAAGTTCATGTCTATTTGGCACCCCCTTATTGAGATCAAGAAGTCCGTTCTCATGTGGCAAACCTTGCATAAGGGTATCTGGTACAATGCAAGGGCCAACAAAATTTGTGGAAAGTGCCTCCATGGTGCAAGCGATGCCATCGATGCATCGAAGACCTTGTTCATCTTTTCTTCGATTGCCCCAAGTTTTGTGTTATCTGGCATCACGTGGCACGGGTATTGAGACTCACAAACCAAATCAATTGGCAACAGGTACTGTTGGGTGAGGTGGTTGGCTGCTCATCAAGGTTGTGGAATGCCATCAGGGGCGAGACTCTTTGGAAGATTTGGAGGGAGCGATGTGCTGTCAACTTTTGCCAAACCCCAAAGGAATGGTCGATTGAGAAATCCTTGTTTCTTCTAGGTAAAAGAATCTCTTGAGATAAGAGATCTCCACCATTTAGGCACCATTGTATTTATCTCCTCGTTGATAACAAGCTGAAACCCAAATGGGTCCCGCATGAGGGAGATGATAGATTTGTACGCCTCATTTGTAATGCCCTCTAACTATCGAACTTGTCCCCTGCATTGTGGGATTTGGGGGGTGTAATGGGCACTAGTCCCATTCACGTGTAACTTTTCTTCTTTATTTTAGTTAAAGTCCGAGAGAATAGGCAAAGGCGGAACTTCCTTTTTATAAAAAAAAAGAAATTAGTCAATATTATCACCAACCAAAGAAATTAGTCAATAAGGAGGTGGAAAGGACTAGACAAATACTGATCAGGACTCATGAGGCCATAAGAGATATTCGGAATAAAAGGAGAGAAACGGTGTATCGAAGGCTCTCACGTCTTGAAGAAAAAGTGAACAAAGGTAACTTGCAATGCCAAAAAGGGTTTCTGAAAATTAGGGGAAGACTAAGAGTCGAGGAAGAGGTTCAAAGGAAAAATCTACAAATACTCTTCAAAGATTGGTGGGCGGGGAAGGCTGACAAACCTTCAAAAGAGATGTGTAACATCCTTAAAAGGAAACAAGCTAGGGAAGCCATCCCCTTCTTGGCCGAGAACAATGGGATTGAATGTAGCACGAAGGCTGAGAATAGATCTATCATCGTCGAGCACTTTACCCATCTTCTTGGGGTCTCGACTCCTCTTTCCCCACACAGGCGTCACTGGATGACATGCATCTCAAGGGTTGCTCAATCTAGAGTCCCTCCGAACATGATTTCTCTGCTAGATGCTAACATTTTAGAGAATGAAATTATCGAGGTTATTGATGCTCTCCCCAATGGGAAAAGTCCGGGCCCTGATGGACTCACCAATGAGTTTTTCAAGTCCTTCAAGCACGTGGTGGCCACCCCACTGTGTCTGGTGTGGCAAGAGGCTCTCTCCTTCGGTGCCCTCCCTGAGTTTCTTAATAATGGTGTCATCAAATTAATTCACAAAAGGGGAGATAGGAACAAAATTGAAAACTGGCGGCCAATTACCATGCTCCAAACTAGATACAAGATAATCGCCAAAGTAATCGCCAATAGAATCTCTTATCATTTAAAGTCATGGCTGTGTGAGGACCAGAAAGGTTTTATCAAAGGTAGATCTATACTTGAAGCAATTGTCGACATTTGGGAAGGCCTTGCGTTTGCTGAGGAGTCTACTCAAGATCTGGTATTCATTAAGATCGACTTCGACAAAGCATATGAGAGATTGGAATGGGACTTTATCCTTCAATCTCTGAAAGATCTTGGATGTAGCCAAAAGTTCACGAAGATGGTTTCCACTCTACTAAAAAACCCTTCAACGAGAATAAATATCAACGGTAAGCTCTCTGAACCCATACGTCTAAAAAGATCTATCAGGCAAGGCTGCCCACTGGCTCCACTTCTCTTCGCTATCGCATCGGATGGCCGCAGTGACCTATTTAAGCATCACTTGGATGCTGGAAATCTCAAGGGTCTTTCCCTTCCTCTTGATCATGGCCAAATGATTGCTAGGCTCTTTGCTGATGACATGAATGCCTTTGTTCTTAATGATAGCAACTGCATTGAGGTGTTTTGGAGTTGCCTCGACACCTTTTGTATGGCATCAGGTTCAAAAATCAACCATGCTAAAACTGCTTTCAAAGCAATCCATGGGCCTCCACCCCAACTGTTGATTGATCAGGGGTGTCAAGTTATCCCTAGTGGTCAAGTCTTCTGTCTCCTCGGGATTTCAATGGGCTTCAACATCTCGATGGACCAACGGTGGAATTGGGTGTTATTCAAACTGGATAGCAAACTAAATCATTGGAAAGGTATGCAAGCTAACTTGGCAGGGTGTGCAATGGTTGTCAACACTTTTATGCTTTCTATGATTATTTACTATATCTCGTGTTGGAGACCTAAGGTGAAAGAGTTGGCCAAAGCGGAAAGGATCTGTAGAAACTTCCTATGGACTGGAGACCCCAATAGGAGGGGGATTCCCAAAATCAAATGGGAAACTTGTATTAACTCGAAAGACTCGGGGGGATTGGGTATCTTGGATATCGCTGGGTTGGCTGACAAGTTGGCGGTAAAGTGGTTTATCAAGGCTTGGTGCAATAGAGAGTCCTCTTGGGCTAAATTGACCTTCAGAATTTTGAAAGACCTTACCTTAGTTGGTCTTCCCAGTTGGAAGGACATTGGGGTCCTCACGCTTTTGTTATCCCCCCACCCGATGTCCCCTAAAGGCTTTAGCCTCATGTGTTCCTTATGGAAGAGTTGGAACAAAGCCAAACAATTCATCAGAATCAGTAATGAGTGGAAGTGGGCTGCTGGAATAAGACAAAATGACTCTATTTAGTTCTCGATCAGCGGCATAAGGGGGGTGGAGTCCTGGAACCTCTAAACAGCTAAGCGGCTATGGAACAAGGGGTTCAAACAGAGGAAACAGATATGCAAACAAGAGACTGGCTAGTGGTTCAGGTTTGAATACTTAGACCCGAGACATAGAGTTTCCCTCGAGGAATGGATCCTTCTTCAAAACAGGTGTTTAGCGTGGGACCACTCAACTACCCACCTTCTCTGTGGATAGGTCTTCCTTGCCTTGAGGGCCTCAAATGGAGCAATGGTAAGAAACTATCCAGAATTCCCAACTTCAAAGAAAACTTAGATGTTCATCACACTCTTAACAAGTTGTGGTGCCTTTCTTGGACCAAAGTTCGATGGGAACTTAAGTTCATGTCTATTTGCACCCCCTTATTGAGATCAAGAAGTCCATTCTTATGTGGCAAATCTTACATAAGGGCATCTGGTACAACGCAAGGGCCAACAAAATTTGCGGTGTGCCTCCTTGGTGCAAGCGGTGCCATCGATGCATCAAAGACCTTGTTCAACTCTTCTTTGATTGCCCCAAGTCCCGTGTTATGTGGCATCACGTGACACAGATTTTGAGACTCTCGAACCAAATGAATTGGCAACAGGCACTGTTGGGTGATGCGGTTGGCTGCTCATCAAGGCTGTGGAATGCCATCAGGGTGAGACTCTTTGGAAGATTTGGAGGGAGCGATGTGCTGCCAACTTTGGCCAAACCCCAAAGGAATGGTCGATTGAGAAATCCTTGTTTCTTCTAGGTAAAAGAATCTCCCAAGATAATCTCCACCATTTTGACACCATTGTATTTATGCCCTCATAGATAACAAGCTGAAACCCAAATGGGTCCCGCATGAGGGAGATGATAGTTTGTACGCCTCATTTGTAATGCCCTCTAGCTTACCGAACGTGTCCCGTGCTTTGGGGGATGTGGGGGGTCCCATGGGCACTAGTCCCATTCACGTGTAACTTTTCTTCTTTACTTTAATTAAAGTCGGGGAGAATAGGCCAAGGCCGAACTTCCTTTAAAAAAAAAAGAAATTAGTCAATATTATCACCAAGCTTATCGAACTTGTCCCTACTTTGTGGGATTTGGGGGGTCCCATGGGCACTAGTCCCATTCACGTGTAACATTTCTTCTTTATTTTAATTAAAGTCCGGGAGAATAGGCCAAGGCCGAACTTCTTCTCATAGAAAAAAAGAAATAGGTCAATATTTCTTAATTAATCAATATTATCACCAAGCAATATTATCTCCTACATTGTGGGATTTGGGGGGTCCCATGGGCACTAGTCCTGTTCACTTGTAGCTTTTCTTCTTTACTTTAATTAAAGGCCGGGAGAATAGGCTAAGGCCGAACTTCCTTTTATTAAAAAAAAGAAATAAGTTAATTAAAATAAAGAAGAAAACAAAGGAGAATAGGCCAAGGATGAACTTCTTTTATTAAAAAAAAAGAAATAAGTTAATTAAAATTAAAAAGTTTTTTGTAGACATTTTTTAGTAAACTAAAAAGGAAAAATATATTAATGATGGTAATTGCTAATGTTCAAAGGGCAGGATCCCAATTGAGCGAGTCCTACAACAAAAAATGAGACAATTGACAACAACCACCAACCTAGAGCAATGAACCCCGAATCTAAAATAGGAGATGAGCATCAGAAAAGAGATGCAACACCAAACATGGGCAAAAAAGATACAGAGCTCAAGCACAACTGAGGATCAAGTCAAATACGACAATAGAGTAAATGGACAACATGGTATCCCTCCATTAGCTAGGAGGAGTGTTCTTCAAGATGGTAGACAACAGGTGACACCAAGATGGGCAATGTTGACAGCCATCAAGTATTTAGGAGCGGTAGGTTTAAAACCTTGATGAAAGGTATATAAGTGAAACCTTTGGCCAACATTGACAACTGTCTGGTTCTTGCATATCCAAATTGACCAAAGAAAGCAAACCCTTTGTAGACTCCAAAAGGCAATGTCCATCTACAAACATGAGCCTAGTAGAAATTGCTCCTTTCCTTGAGCACAACTGAAAGACTGAACCTTTTTAAATGCAGAGGTCACTCCATGATAATTACCTAATGAACTTAGAGGACTCTCCTTATGACCCCAGAATGATGAATTAGACTGAGGCCCAATATGGGATCGTGCCTCAAGAGTGAAGGGGGCAAGAACCCCAATCCTAGAGGACAATCAAGGGGACACCCTAAGCAACAAGTAAAATGGATTCCAACCATTACACTAAATCCAAAGCCGATGAATGGTCCCTAGAGATTTCCAGCATGAAGAAATGAGATCCGAAAGTGGCATTCAGTGTGAGACCTCCAAAGGGCAATAACCATTTATTGTAGCTGCCAGGGGAATCAAATTGAACAACACTAGCAAGAATGTAGTAGGGATGCAAGTGATTCCCAAACTGAAGAGCCTAAATATCATGCATAGAGAAGTGGGGAAAAAACTCCATCATTCCACAAATTCAATGATCTCTAAATACTAGACAACTTAAATTAATAGCCACACGAGTTGCCAATGTGATGAAAGAGTCAAAGGAGGAAAGAGTACTAAGAGCTATTGGGGAGAGCCCAAAGCCATTGATATCTGTACAACCAGGGCTCCAGTTCAGATTCCACTTCTTGTTCATCTTATTGAGCATTTGATGCATAGTCCCCCTCTCAGTCTAGAAGCCTTTCAAGTATCTCTGGCAATGTCCACCAATCTGCTCAGAGAAAGGAGTGCCAATCTTATAGATGAGATTGCAGCAAGTTGATCTTGACCAACAGTACCCTCTGATCCTCTTAAAGCTCTTCAAACGAAGAGTAGCAATCTGGAGCATATCCAAGTGAACACTCTAGCTTCTGTGTCAACAATAGAATGTACTTGAGGAAGACCTTGTGAAAGTGGATCTAGGGGCCTAGAAAGGACACGAAACCCCTCAACAACCATCAGAGGTTCCTTAATCAAGGAACTTGTAGACAAAGAACTAGGGGAAGAAGAACCAACAAGTTTTCTCCAAGTGGAGTTTTGATAGAAAACACGAGCTTTCATCAACTGAAAAATGTAAAGGTTTCTTTGAGTTAAACTAGACAACAAGTAGATACTTTGAAGAAAATTGTCAATAGTGCAAAAGGGTAGCTCCAAGAGAGAGAGAGAGAGAGAGAGAGAGAGAGAGAGAGAGAGAGAGCTTGATCAAGTGCCAAAACAAGTACATATTAGCAACTGATAGTAAGTAAAATGTCTGATAATCACATATCCAAAGCCCAAAGCATCAAGAATCTATCCTCGAAGTAAAGAGACATAAGAGTTTTTCTCCATTTGTTTGAGAGGATAGACCCTCAGAATGCTCGAGATGTCATAACCCTTATCAAGAGCTTCAGAAATACCATTGATACACATCATACCAGAAGCTTTCAAAGTGCTCTTAAGGATGCACTTATAATCTTTAAGACCAGATTTGAAGACTCTCTGGTTTCTGCTTTTCCAGATGAACCAGAGGATTATACTTCTCTAACAATTCCAAAGAAGAATGTCCATGTGGGAGCAACTGCCAATCAGGATCTCTTGAAATCCTAATTTAGGTAACCTTTTGTAGGCTAAGTACAACTTGAGTATACTCCAAAAACTCTTGGCGTGCCAACAATTCATAAAAAGATGGGATAGGTCTTTCTCCATGCTACAAAAAGCATACCAACCTTCACTTTTCTTCTTAGCCTTTTGAGGAGTCGAGACTCCATCATGGAGAATCAACCATCGCAGGAAAGAGTACTTAATACATGCGGGATAAACGCACACACAAACAAATTGATATCTCCACTGAGAGTAGGACCATCTCATGTTCCATTTGGAGTTTAGATTCTGCACAATCAGGGCAACAAAACCTTTGTTATTCTTGTACTTGGTCCACATATCAAGGGCAATTTCCTGTAGGGTGATGTTTTGAATATTGCAGCATTCCATCCTTTGCTCTAGTTTAGCTTTAGCTTGAATCAAGAGCTATTGAAAAAAATTTGACAAGTAAGGTAAGGGGTTAATATATTCATCAGGCCTTCCATCCTGAAAGAATTTGTTCCAACTGGTGAAGCCAGCTTTGCAGCATTTGTGTTCTCTAATAGAGAGGTACCATCCACACTAGGTTCCAGTCCACCCATTCCAAGGGGATTCCTGCAAAAGAAGTTGATGTTGATTGTGGAATTAGGGTTAGGAGAATAACGTTTTTTGGTTTCCATCCACGCTTTCCAGAAACTACACATGAAAGGGCTTCCCATAGGAGAGAATAATTGAGGAGAAACAAGTCCCAAAAGTTGTTATTAGACAAAGGTTTGTATTTATCAACATAAAAATGGCTCACATTTCTCTTAATAAGGACAACCCAAATATCTGTGGAGGTGGTACTTCTTAATACCAATTTTGTAGCAAGATTGCTAGCCATTTTAATAGAGCACATTATACCAAGTCCGCCTTTAGCTTTAGGCAGACAACAAGGAGCCCAAGCCACTCTAGCACCTTTATTACCATGAGCACCACCACCCGAGAGAAATCTCTTGGAGAGTGTAACAACCAGGGTGATTTGTTTCTTAGAGGGTTTCCAACAAGAAAGAAAATAGGTGATGCACGGGAGGACATAATTGTTGAGAATAAAGGATCTATGGGGAAGGGAGGCTTGACAATTATACCTTGAAAGTTCTTATTTTTGAATTTTTCAATGATCCAGTCCCACCTTTGTTGCATCGTAACTTTAAATCCCATTGGGATCCCTAGCAACATGAAAATCACACCTTCTTGAATAATATCACAACTTACATCAACCACACACTTAGGGTTCAAATTGTTAGAAGATTCAAAACCTATTTTCTTATGATTTATCTTTGAACCACTAGCTAAACAGAACATATGCAGACAATCAAGGAAAGTGGAGGCAGAAACAACATCTATGTTCATGCACATGTTAGTGTCGTATGCAAACATTTGTATACCCAACTTGAGAGGGGAGTTAGAACTGTCAATCCCCTTAATGGAACCCTTTTCCATGGCATCTTGAACAAGCTAACCTAGAGCATCGCTAGCTATAGCAAAAAGGAGGGGGGCTAGTAGACACCCCTGCCTAATGGATCTAGCCAGCTTGAATGGTTTAGATAACTTCCCATTAATGGCCACCCTCGACTGGGCATTTTCCAAGAGAACATTGACATATCTTATGAACTTCCGACCACTTCCAATGTCATGCAAGGATTGAGAGATAAAATCCCAATCAATTCTGCCATAAGCTTTATCAAAATCCACTTACAAACATAGTAATATTGATCTAAGTCATTGGCATATTCCATCCCCTCCCACATGGAGATAATGGCATCTAGAATGAATCTCCCTTTTATGAACCCTTTTTGAATAGGAAGAATAATTCGGTTCATAATGGGGCTAAGTCTCTTAGCTAGGGAGGAAGAAAAAATCTTATGAATGGAGTTCAAACAGGTAATAGGTCTCCAATTGTTCAAGTCTTCCTTGCACCCTTTTTTTGTGGATGAGCCTTATAACTCCAGTATTAATGTTGACTGGAAGGGTTTCCTTTCCTAGTGGCTTCTTCCCATATCAAAAGAATGAAAGGAACAAGGAACTCTTTCAACTCCAAGAAGAATTTCTTAGGAATACCATCAATGCCTAGGAACTTGCCAAGTTTCATCTTGCTAATCATGTCTTTGATCTCACCGACCGAAAGGGGAAGGTCAAGGATGGAGGCTATGCCTTTGGTTATCATATTTTTCCTTTTTAGAGCAATGGTGTCTCTAGCTCTTTGAATGTCCTCTCCCCTCTTGGGTGTACTAGAGAAGATCTCCATAAAAAAAAGACGTAGCTTCAAGAAGGCTTTCCTCAATAGTGCTAGTGGACCCACCACTTTTCTTATTTAATAAAGGAATGAAGTCTTTGGTTTCTTTCCTTTTGATCAAGGAGAACATATTCTTATTAGGTCTATCAAACCTCTCAACCCAAAAGTCTCTAGATGTAACGAGGGCTGTACTAGCCTCCATGTATAACTCATATCTTAAATTGGACTGATGCTCAATAAATCTCTAAGAATTCGAACCTTTGAGTCTAATAATCTCATCATGGATGCTTTCTCTTCTCTGAGCCTGAATTTTCTTAGTAAGGTCTTTGTAGTAGGTGAAGAGTTTTTGTATTTCTTTGACAACCTTTTCCCAACTTTTGGAGGGGAAGTGAAATTGTGAAAATGCTTAATCATAATATCTTTGATTTTTTCTAAAACACAGGGAATCTTGAGAAGACTAGCATCTAGATGGGGCCATCCAGATCTGTAGATAGGGGTACGTTGCTTGAGGCTCATAGTAATCGAAAAATGATCAGAGAGTAAAAAGGAGCAGTCTATCACACCTTGGACTTCCCAAAAATTTTGAAGGAAGGAAAAGTTGGCATAACACCTATCAAGGCATGCAGCCAAAAAAGAGTCACCTTTTTGTTTGTTGTTCCACATAAAACCAGTATTTTTAGTCACATCTACAAGGTCATGGGTGTAACAAAGTTTAAACCAACTAGACTTCTCGCTGCCACCCACCAAGTTAGATGTTTGGATCAAATTCAAGTGAATCAAGAGCTCTCAAAGTCTTGCAAGGGATAAGAATTCCACTTTCATTACTAAGTCCATGCACCAGTTATGCCTAGAAATGGACTAGTAATTTGAACCCACCTAGTTCATATGTTTGTGCCTAGATCGCACATCCAAAAACTGTGAATTGGCCAGGGATGTGTTTAGATCCACCCTTATTATTCATTCATCAGTTTGTACTTTGACTAGTTCATCAAAGTGCAAAATGAGACAGTGTTTTGAATCATTTGGGCAGAGATGCCACCATAGAGATGAGACATGTTCTTTCAGTTTTAGAACATGACCATGTTCTTCCAGTTTTAGAACATGAGGCTCGGGGGTTGCCTACGGTTATATATATCGCTTTATTTTCGAGGACGAAAATCTTTTCCAAGGGGGGAAGAATGTAATAAAGTAAGTCTATGATCTAAGGGTCTGGCCGGTTCAGACAGATCTGAAATCAGACACTGTTTGGTCACTCGTTTGTAGGACCAAAGATCTAAAGAATAGACAAGTATAAGTTCATGTGCTCTGATATTCAAGTAATCCACTTAGCTTAGTGATTAAGTCTCATGGTTATGAAGGAGGAGGTCTTGGGTTCAACTCCCATGGGGAGCATGGGGAGAGAGTTTTTCCCAAAGAGCTCTAGAGCCTTCTAACTCAAGTTAACCTGAGTTAACTTGAGTCTAGGGAGACTTAACTCAAGAGGTGAGTACAACAACCACTAGTGGACTCTAGTGGAAAGTATGAAAGGAGTGGACGAGATTGCATATGCACTTGTGGACTCTAGTTACATTTGTTGTTCTCGTTGATTCGAGCAGCCATATATACATGCATAAGGTTGGGAGGAGAGTCATCTCTCTAGCATGTGGTGGTCGTAATTGTAGTCTTGTTGCAGCAACTAAAGTCCACAAGTGCATGTGCAATCTCCTCCACTCCTTTGATACCTTCCACTAGAGTCCACTAGTGGCTGGAGTGATCTCGTCCACTGCTTTAGTACCTTCCACTAGAGTCCACTAGTGGTGGTTGTAATCGCCACTCGAGTTAAGTCTCTCAAGGCTCAAGTTAACTCACATCAACTTAAGTTAGAAGGCTCTAGAGCTTCTTGGGCAAAACTCTCTTCCCATGCTCCCCATGGGGATTAAACCCAAGACCTCCTCCTTCACAAACATAAGGCTTGACCACTAGGCTAAGTGGATCACTTGAATATGATAGCACATGAACATATGCTTGAGTCTATTCTTGAGATCTTTGGTCCTATAGACGAGTGACCAAATAGTGTCTGATTCCAGATCTGTCTAAGGCAGTCGGATCCCTAGACCATACAATTACTTTATTACATTCGTCCCCCCTTGGGAAAGATTTTCGTCTGTATACTTACTTTATTACATTCTTCCCCCCTTGGGAAAGATTTCATCCTAAAAATAAATCTAGATATAGTATCCTTAGGCAACCCCCGAGCTTCATGTTCTAATATCGGAAGAACGTGAGCATTCATTCGTTCAGTAATTCACTTGAAACTTGAAAGTAGAATACTTTAACTTTCGTTGACCAACTTAAAACTCGAAAGTCAGAAAACGTCGCTGGATTGTAGAAACTTTTTCCCATGTTGAATTTTCTTGAGTTCCATCCTTCCATTTTACTAAGCACTCTTCGTACAAATGACTCCTTGTATGTTTATCTTGAGTGCGAAGTATCCTTTCAGGTTCATGAGGAACTGTTTCACTTATGGGAAGTGGAAGAATAACTTGTTGTCCAACCAAATTATCTGAATCTGTTAGACTCTTCCTAAGTTGGCTAACATGGAACACTAGATGAATCCAAAGGAAGTTGTAATTCATAAGCCCATAAGCCAACTTTTCTGGTGATTGGAAAAGGACCGCAATATCTAGGCCACACCTTGGTGCATTGACCAATCTTAAACTTTTCTGATCTTTTAGGAATAGGAAGATAAACTTGATCCCCAACTTGAAAAGTAATATCTCTTCGCTTAGGATCGGCATAAGCTTTTGCACGATCTTGAGCTTTCTCTAAGTTTTCTTTAGCTATCTTTAACTTAAAGTTCATGTCTTGAAGGAATCCTTGAGCTGCTTGAACTCTTCATTTTGAAGTCCCATTGCATACGGAGACCTAGGCTGGAACCCATACATCAACATGAATGGACTAAATTCAGTTGATGAATTCTTGGCACTATCATAGGCAAATTCAGCTGAAGGAAGATAGTCTTCCCAATCAGTCTGTTTGGAAGTAACATAAGCTCTAAGTATGTCTTCCAAAATTTGATTGACTTTCTCGATCTTTCCATTCGTCTGGGGATGTTTGGCCGTACTTAAACTTAGTTTAGTTTCAAGTCTACTAAAGATTGCTCCCCAAAAACGACTTGTAAATCGAGCATCCCAATCAGAAACTATGTCTATTGGAAGACCATAGAGTCTGTAAAGATGATTTATAAATATTTTTTGCAAGTTCTGGAGTCTTATATGTAGTCTTCAATGGAATAAATTGAGCAAGTTTAGTCAATCAATCAACTACAACCCAGACCGAATCGAAGCCTTTCTGAGTGCAAGGTAACCCTGAAATGAAATCCATGGAGATACTTTCCCATTTACCTTTGGGAATCTCCAAAGGATGCAACAATCCTCCAAGTTTAAGTCAATCAAACTTATTGACTTGACATTTATGCCACTTGGATACATAGTTTTGCACATCTCGATGTAAACTAGGCCAATAAAAATGTCATTTAACTAACTCATAGGTTCGGTTAATACCAGGATGTCTAGCACTTGGAGCATCATGACATTCGAAAAGTACTTGATTTTGTATGTCCGGAAGACTTGGGACACAAAACTGAACGGCATTACCAAAAACTCATAATGGCCATACTTAGTTTGAAAGGCTATCTTAGGAATATCATCATCTTTAATTCTAACCCGATGATATCCTTGGCGTAGGTCAATCTCTAAAAAGATTTTAGCTCCCTTTAAGTTTTCGAAGAGATCTTCAATCAACGGCATGGGATACTTATTATTTATTGTTAGATTGTTCAACGCCTTGTAGTCCATGCACAACCTTATAGAACCATCTTTCTTTTTTACAAGAAGGATGGGTGCAGCCCATGGGGACTAGCTTGGCCTAATAAACCCTTTGTCTAGATATTCCTTGATCTTTTTCTCAACTTCTTGATTCTAGATATAGGGGAGTGGGTAAGGGTTTTGGGACTTTGGCTTGGTTCCCAGAAGCAGATCTATTCTATGATCAATGCTTCCATGAGAGGGTGGCAAGCCGTGGGGGAGTTCCTTATGGAAAAAATCTTTAAATTCCTTCATTAATTCATTGAATTTAATATACACTTCACGTGTATATTAAATTCAATGAATCAATTACATCAGTGCTAAGGACCAAAAAAGCTTGGATCCTAGCTTCATTGCTTACAAGTTTCTTTAATTTTGTGTGTGAAATCAAAGGGGTGCTTGGAACGTTGTGTTCACCCTTGATCTTATACAACACTCTATCATGCTGGAATTCCAAAGTGTATTATCTGAATCAATTACATCAGTGCTAAGGACCAAAAAAGCTTGGATCCTAGCTTCATTGCTTACAAGTTTCTTTAATTTTGTGTGTGAAATCAAAGGGGTGCTTGGAACGTTGTGTTCACCCTTGATCTTACACAACACTCTCTCATGCTAGAATTCCAAAGTGTTTATATAATAGCATCCGGACAATGAAGGTCCAAGACCCCAAAGCCACTCTCTCCCTTAAACCAAATCTACCCGGTCCATGTTCATAATTCGGAAGTCCAATTTGTCTTTATAATCTTGGATTTCGAGTCCCAAATTTGAAATCATGGTATCCCAAACACGAGTATCCTGCCCGTCCATCATAGAGACAACATATTTATGAGGAGATGGACTCTCAGGAAGAGCCAGTCTTTTCACAAGTGCATAATTTATAAAATTATGCATCGCCGAGTCGTCCACCATTATCCGGATGGTGTGACCTTTGATTGACCCGTGCAATTTTACCAAATCATGTGGACCAAATTCTTGAGGTTGCCACATGTGTTTGGAAACTTGGCACTTATGGATACTATCAAAGTGCATGATCTGAACCTTCTTTGCACTTGAATTTTTATCCAAGTTCAAAGTTTGGATCAGATAAATCTATTGTTTCCCCTTACCTTTGTCAGTCAAAGAGGCCTTACTATCTCTTCCAACTCGACAGGTCCTACTACGATGTCCTGGCTTGAGGCATTTAAAACACAAATTTTCCTTTTGTGCTTTAACAAGATCTTCTTGAGAAAGCACATGCCTAAAAAAAAAAAAAAACGAGGTTTTTAGACGTGCGTTCATATGATCTTGGACCTTTTCCCTTGAGTTTAGTGGTATTTCTTTGGAAATGACCACTTTCATGTGGGACATCTAAACGGGAGTTATCCTCATAAATTTGGGCTACTTTCACCGCTCCATCAAGTGATTTAGGTGCGCATCTCTTAACCTCATTCCAGATTCGTTGGTTAAGTCCTCTGGCAAAACCATGAAGCCGATGGAAGTCATCAAGGTTTTTCAATTTCATAATAATGTCTCGGTACTCTAAAATATAAACTGATAATGGCCTTCCTTCTTGTTGAATTCTATCCCATGCCTCCTAGTTACGTTCCTCCTCATTCTCGGGGAGAAGCTCTTTCTTAAAGAAATGGGTGAACTCAACCAAGGTTTAAGGTTTTTGATGAGTCTCAAAGAGACTCATCCACCACGTATAAGCCTTAGGGCCCAGCGATAAACTGGCCTTTGCCACTCTCACATGCTCAAGGGTGTTCTTAAGCTGGTGGACATCATGCCACTTCTCTAAGGATGTCAAAACAACATCTTTATTCCTATCCTTATCTTCACCCGAGAAGTAAGGAGGACCTAGATCCTTTCCCAAGGAAAGATCTACCGGACGACTTTGACTTACTACTTGCCCCATAGAATTAGCAAATGGTGGAGCGGTAGGAGTCATCAAGCTAAGACGAGTCAAGCTACCAGTTAGGGGAAATAAATCTGCTTGGGAGATGGATGTATTCGGATCCTTCTCCAACGAAAGAACCATCGGTGAAGTTGCAATCATATCCATATTGCTACCCAAAGTAACCCTACCCACATCCTTGGGCTTCTCGAGTAAGTCCAAAATACCTTTAAGATGAACTTGAACTCCGTCAAAAGATTGACGAAGTTCCACAACTTGTACCGAGACATCAGACAAACGTCCAAGGCCCTACTCTACTCTCAACAGCCTACCTTCAAAATCATTCCTCTTGTATAAGGTGGTGTTGATGTCCCCTCGCAATGTGGTTCCCTCAACATCTAAATTTAATGTTGTTGTAACTACGTTTGATGCATCAATCACACGACTAGGAATTGAAATTCTTTGTGCAGATGTATGCAATGCACGTGACACTATTGGTGGACTAGTCATGAATGAAGATGCTGCTAGAATAGGAACTGAAACATACATTGAAGTGCTAGTACTACTCGTCAATGCAACGTGGCTCGAAGTCCCCTCCATTGCACACAATCCATATACAAACTTACTTAGATTCCTAACATAAGTCAGGTGTGTGATCAAATCAAAAGTACGATGCACAAAATTCACAAGAACACTTCCCTGATCTGTTTGTGCTTTGCTAGGAGGATTTTGGTGCTATGGCTTCTATAATTACTATTTGTTTTCAGTTTTTTTACATAACCTCTGCTTGATCGAGAAGCTATTCCCGATCGAACCCGAATCAGAATCTAGTCTTGCTTCATTCTTTAAGTTTGAGAAGAACAAAGGAAGAACGAAGCAAGCGAAAGTGAAGCTGTGAAGCCCATCCATTCCTGAAGGAGAAGCCTCGTGGATAGATGAAAAGAATCCCTTGTCGATGGCATGAGTTCAAGACCCGTGGGGCACCTTAGGGCTGTGCTCGTCTTTTGTAATCTCCTCCTTGAGCTATGCCCTCCAAATGAATTCGGGATCAAATTGATGCCACACCTGTGAGCAAAGAACTCCATGCTCAAGTGGCTGAAACTACAAAAATGATGATGCTAATGGTGAGAATGATGATGAAGCTCACTCCAAGGTCGCCATGGAAGCTCTAATACCAATGCAACAGAGTTTCCATAATACCAGCTCATGAATGAATGTGTAACCTCCCAGCCATATACCTCTATATAAAGCTGCTTGAATCAATGAGGACCACAAACATAACTAAAGTCCACAAGTGCGTGTGCAATCTCCTCCACTCCTTTGATACCTTCCACTAAAGTCCACTAGTGGCTGGAGGGATCTCCTCCACTGTTTTAGTACCTTCCACTAGAGCCCACTAGTGGTGGTTGTACTCACCACTCGAGTTAAGTCTCTCAAGAGCTTCTTGGGCAAAACTCTCTCCCCATGCTCCCCATGGGGATTGAACCCAAGACCTCCTCCTTCAGCAATATGAGACATAACCAATAGGCTAAGTGGATCAATTGAATATGAGACCAGATGAACTTATACTTGAGTCTATTCTTGAGATCTTTGGTCCTATAGAAGAGTGACCAAACGATGTCCGATTTCAGATCTGTCTGAAGCAGTCAGATCCCTAGACCATAGACTTACTTTATTACACATAGAGGTCCTAACAACCTCCTTTCTTTTAGGATTACCGTGAACTGGGGCCGAAGAGATATCATCCTCAACTTGAGTCATGTTCACATCTTCTTTATAGAGATCCTCATGAGCCATGACCTGCATTCTCTGAGAATCAACTGAGTTAAGCTCCATGGTGAAAAGATTGTCAGAAGTACCTACATCATCAGAGTTAGCCAACACCTGTTTGTGTTGCTGCTCTTGAAGAACATTATATTTTTTATTCATTACTACTTTCCACTGATTGCTATTCTCCTTCTTACACACTTGTGGAGAGGGATTACCACGTAAATTAGAAACAATATTACCTTGGGCAACATTGTTTAAGGTATCACTCATGTTGTTGTCTTCGGCCACTTGCATTCCTTCAGCAATATCTTCAAGAGGATTGAATACATCTTCTCGCAGCACATTGAAGGAGTTAAAAAGCTTACCAACCTTTTACGTCCTACCTTTGGGGCCATCTTTTTGGGTGCATTATTCATCGCTCCATGTTTGATTTCCTTATCATCACACTTTTTCCCAACCTCTTCAGAGGCATCAAAGACTTTCAGATCCATATTACTAGTGAGAAGGGGGTAGTACTTGATTAGGTTACCTTGCTTGTAGCACTTGTAGCATGCATTTGGTAAATTCCTGTGAATCACTTTCTGTTCATGGAGTCTCACACCATCAAAATCTTTGATTAGTATTGAGGTTTTTTATGGTTTTTCTATGTCAATTTGCACCATTATTTGAGGATCCCATTTTGGGTTTATACTGCCACTCCTAGATTTCTACCCTAAGACTTTACCCATCATATTACCTAGTTGTTTGACCCATGGGTAGAACTCTACAAGAAGATCTAGAAAATCCACCCAAATGGGGACCTTAGTAGGTTTTGGCCCTCTCGGGTTAAAACCCACATACCATTTGAAGATTGAGATGGGGATACTTTTAATAAGCCATTTCCCTTTTGAAATGACTTGAAGGCACTCTAGAAGTCATATAGAAAAAGTTTTGAGTTATTTCTAACCCATGGTTTAAGGGTGTCTTGGGCTGGTCTTGGTCCATGACAGAAGCCAGTGACAACCCGGTCACTAAGTTGAGCCTGCCATATGTTTAGAGAGTTTCTGTTAAGAACTAGGGTTTCATTTTCTTCTTCATTCAACCAAGCATCAACATTGATCTTTTGAGCATTATCTCCTATCTTCTTTTTACCTTAAGAATTCGAATAAATAGTAGAGAAAATAAGGTTAACTGGCTTAAAACCATACAGATCAGAAGGTTGGTTATTGACCGTAGACAAGCTTAGCATCTCAACATAAGATTTAGTGGGCGAGTCTTCCCTCCTTGATCCTTCTAGTCCATTACTTTTAGGAAAGGACTACTACAGACTACTATTGATGGAGTAGGATACACCATCTCTGAGTGTGTCGTGCAAGTCCATCATCTCCCCTCATGGGGGAGACCCCGCAAGAACTCATCTTCTTCAGTATACAAAGATGGGGAAGGCCAATGCAGGGACAAAACTTGTTTGCCTCGCTTCCTTATAGGACATGGAGGCAGCCACAACCAACACCTTTTAAAGACATTCTGCAATAGCTTATTCTCTTAGACTTTAATTTTTAGAAAGAACAGCTTTACAAGTGAAGAGGCCTAGCACCCATGGGATCCCTTGAATTCCACAAAGCAAGTGTAACTTAAAACTTGCTAGAAGACATTACAAAGAAGTTTGATAACCCTTTCATCCCTCTCATGGGGGTTCACTTGCATTTAATTTTTTTTTCTCTCAAAGGAAAACACTCTTTGTTGTGTAAAAAGGGGGGGGCTCTTACAATTGGAAATTCTTATGCCTAAAAGGAAAAAAGAATTTTCGATTGACCATTCTTTAGGAGGGCTACCAAATCTAGTGGCACACCTCTCTTTTCAGATGTTCTAGAGGGTCTCACCTCTTATAGCATTCTAGAGTGTTGAGGAACAACTAATCGCTTCACCCAAAAACACTTGCTTCCAATTGATTTTTCCCTAAAGCAACATAATTCTCCCAAGGGCCTCCTAGACTGATATTGACTTGGGGCACGACAAAAAGAGGTGTCCCAAGTCTTCATTGCCATGAAGGAATCTTTTACACCATGGAGGGGCTCTGCAAATTTTGTTGGCTTTAATATTGGTCCAAATTCCCTAGTGGAGGACTTGCCACATAAGAATCGATTTTTTAACCTCGATGAGGGGATGCCAAAGGGATTGGAACTTGAGATCCCATCATAAAATGGACCAATCCAAACACCATCTCCTAGTAAGCATGAGATGAACGTCTGCATTCTTCTTAAATCTCAGAATTTTATCAAGGTCATTGCCGTTGTGCCATCTAAGACCCTCAAGGTCAGGGGAGTCAGGCCTAGTAAGGAGGCCGATCCTCGAGGCCTCCCAAGCAATGAATCTACTTCACAACAGGCACCATTCTTCATAGTCCACTCTCCTAGCTATGTCAATGTCCTCAAATCTAATCCATTGGCATGTTTCTTGATTGCAGAGGTGTTTCCACAAATGAAAACCTTTGTTCCAAAGATTCCTAGCTTTTGGAGGTGCCAAGGCTCAACACCTGTGATGTTCTTGATAATGAACCAAATCGAATCATTTATCTTATAATGATTGCCCATTTCCAATCTTCATTGATCTTGACAAACTCTTTCATCATGTTCCAACTCTTTCATAAGGAGCAAACTAGGCTCGAGCCTCTAGGAGTCACCTAATAGGGGGAGAACAGAAGAGTCAAAAGATCTAGACCCTTCCACCATGGAAGGCCCACAAGCCTAAGAATGCGCTTGTTTCTAAAAATCAGTTTGGCCTAGGAGGCATCCCTATTGCTCCAAGCTTTAATTATCCATTTGTCCACCAGTTTATTGTCCATTCCTTCAATGCCTAGAATCTCCAAACCACCTTGTTCTTTTTGGCTTATGCAAGTAGCCCATTTAATTTTGGGGACACACCTCATGTTCGGCTCACCCATCTTGAGAAAGTTTCTACAAATCCTTTCCAATTCGACAATCTCTTGATCCTTTGGTCAAGAGAGAAACTAAATAATGGAAGAAAGAAGAGACGTGTTACCCACCATAGCTTGCCCCGCGAGGTTGAACTACATACATTTCTAGTATGCCAAATTGTTATTGAGCTTAAAAAGAGCCCAATTTGATCGCCAATGGATCAAAATGTTGAATCCCATCAGAATACCTAATAGGCAAAAGATTTCTCCCTAGGGGATCAACTGACAACCATGGTCAACCAAAATTTGAGGTGGATGTCTAATAACGGCCATAAAAGTGATTTTAGAGCAATTTATTTTGGAACTTGATGCCTCACAAAATGTATTTAGGTGACACTAAAATGTATCAGTGCTGGTCGGATTGTTATGTACAGAAGCATTCATGTCATTGACAAAGAGTGACATGATAATCTGGTCTTGATTGAAAGGTAGAAAGATGCCTTGAATAAGACCTAAAAGAGAAGAGGGGCCAAGGGGCATCCTTGGTTGATAGAACGTTTTAATTGAGTGGCTTGATAAAGTTGTCCATTGATGTGTATCTCCACTTACACATTTCCTAGCAATGTTGAGATCATTTTTATAAATTTTTGATTGCACCCCAGGTCTTTTAGAGATTGAAGATTGAAGTCCCACTCAAGTTTGTCATACACTATTAAGGGGTTCATCAAGGGGAGATCCATCCTTGAGGCTATCATTGAGGTTTTCGCTAAAGGGTCCACTCAAAATAAAAAGTTATCACCAAGCAGTTGTGGTTGAGTAATAAAACACTTCAATTTTTATCAATGTTTGGTGGGTTAAATATGCACTCAGTTTTGGGTGCAAAAAATGACTTTCACGACTGTCGATTTTTTTTTCAAAAGGAAGTTTGACCAAAGCCTACTCTCCCATGGTTGAATTAATAAAAAAACAATTATAGAGTGAATGAGATTAATGCCCTTGAGATCCCCTCTAGCCCATAAAGCACGGGTAGAATGGCCTAGAGGCACGATAGCTATGATGGTGTATGTGTTGAGGCAGTGAGCAAATTCTTTTTTGATGTCGACATATCACATACAAGAATGATGGTTGGTATCATGCATGCTTTTTATAGTCGTTGATGGTTTCTACAATTGTGGATTCAGTGAGCCTTCGAATGGCCTCTATCGTGTAAATGACTGAGGGAGATGTTTCCAAAGGGTTTTTATGCCCTTTCCTTTGGTTTTTATGGTTAGTGTATCCTTTCATTCTTCATGAAAGGTAGAATAAGGGAGTTTGAAGCAGTTGTGCAATGGTTGAAGTTGTGGGCTTGAGTTGAAGCAATTGCACCATAGTTGAAGTAGTCGCCAATGTGGTGGTCATGGTGAAGGTGCTAGAACTCGCCATGTTTTGAGTCGCTCAAGGGCTTGGAGCCAACGAATGAGAGTTTCGGTTCAAGAGGTGGCCATGTAAGATGTAAAGGTAGTTCTTAAGTGGGAGTGAATGGTGAACGTCTTGACTAATCATAGCTTTGATTGGAAATATAAAACAAAGGTTCGATCCATAGAGTCATGAAACTCCTTTGAGTTCTGTCCAACGCTTCTTTTTAATTGAAGTGCTCTAGCGGGTACGGTGTGTCCGTTTGCCTATAGGGGGCGACAGATCAACCGTAGCCTGCTGCACTTGGACACCCCTCATACTTTAGGGTATGGGATGTTCATGGGCTGATGGGCTATTATCTATCTGTTAACCTTGGCCTTCGGGGGATTAAGTTACCCGACTTCCTTCAAAACAAAGAGCTTCTTTTGAACAGTCTATTTCCGGAGTTAGAGCATAGCTTATAGACAGTCACGAACGACTCCTCTTTATGCAAAGGTTCACTAAGTGGTTCCTAATGGTCCTGAATGACCGCTCTTCATCTAAATGCTCTCTCTCTCTCTCTCTCTCTCTCTCTCTCTCTCTCTTTGAATCAATTATATCTTGGATGAGCGGCTCTCCCACTTTGTCTCCCTCCCCGTGTACGTACTTTTTTTTTCAAATGGAGGTTCGGTTGAGGCCTACTCCTCCAGGCTTTAACTTTGAAATTGCAACTATACAAAAAAGGGCATAGTACCCATGGGACCCCCCTTATCCCACAAGAAAAGGGGTTTACATACCTAAGTTAAACTGCTGTCATTACTACCACGGGGCAGGACAAACGGTGGCATATCAACCACAAGATACAACTTTCCATGTTAAACATGTCCCTTACATGATGCCGATGGGGGTTGAACCCTCGCCCCCACCTCAAGAGGGGAGAGGCCCAACCACCCGGACAAGCAGCTTTGGACATGTACGTCTTTGTTTTGAGCAAATATGAAATGAGAATTAAGTCAATTCATGGTAAAATACATAAAGTACATGGGCAAGATCCCCATGCTAGTGTCCAGCCCACAATACACTTGGACATCAATTAATGCAGTACTCGTATTAGGAATACAATGATAGTGAGAGGGATGTTGTATAATTATATGGGTCTAAGGAGTAGAACCCTTGGTTCTCTAGGTGTGAAATCCTTAGGATTCATGATTTATTTACCCCTTTTAGATGGGTCTTGAATCTTAGGGCTAATTCTCTAGGGTTGAGTACCTTATGCTTGAATGGAAGTTCTCCTAGCCACTTGATTTGTACTTGAGAGCTTGGAGAGCCTTCTTTTAGAAGCCATGTGATTTCATGTGATTTCCTAAGCTTGGAAACCATATGACCACCTTAGGGACCCATGTGATGGACGGTACACATGTCCCCTTGAGAGGGACTTACCCCCTTAGTCTTGGAGCTATATATTGGAGCTATATATATTGGACTTACCCCCTTAGTCTTGGGGCTATATATTGGAGGGCTTGATTGGGAGGAAAGGGCATCTCTCTTCCTAGTGTGGCCTTGATCATGACTTATAGGTCACACCCTATTGTGGAAACACTGTAGAGCGCTAGGGGTCGGGAGCTCCATAGTACTAGATACATACATACACTATGCAGTAGGGAGTCGAGCTCCACTCCACTTCTCAGGAGTAGGGAGTCACATGCGATGAGCCCTAAAGTGGTGCTCAAAGTCTACAGAGGACGTACGTAACATTGCTACTTTCCTAACCACCATCAGGTGTTAACATATATTTCTTTAATTAGTCAATGGTATCACGAAGCAAAGAAATAAGTTAATTAGAAAATAAAAAGTCCCATTTTAAAGATATTCCGCAATACCTTATTCGCTTAAACTTTAATTAATAGAAAGAACAACTATACAAGTGAAGGAGCCTAGCACTCATGAGACCCCCCAAATCCCACAAAGCAAGGGTAGCTTAAAATTTGCTAGATGACATTACAAAGAAGGTTGATGACCCTTTCCTCCCTCTCATGGAGGTCTTTTAACTTTATTCCTCTCAAAGAAAAACACTCTATGATGTCTAAAAGGGGGGGGGGGGGGAGGCTTCTTACAAAGTTGGAAGTTCTTTTGCCTAAAAGGAAAAAAGATTTTTTGATTGACCATTCTTTAGAAGGGCTACCAAATTTGGTGGCACACCTCTCTTTTCTGATCTTCTAGAGGGTATAACCTCTTATAGCATTCTAGAGTGTTGAGGAACAACCGATCACTTCACCCAATAGCACTTGTTTCCAATTGATTTGGCCCTAAAGCAACATGATTCTCCCAAGGGCCTGCCAGACTGACATTGACTTAGGGCACAAAAAGAAGAGGTGTCCCAAGTCCTCATCGCCGTGAGGGCATCTTTTACACCAT
The DNA here is from genome assembly GCA_020310875.1 of Ceratopteris richardii. Lineage (NCBI taxonomy): Eukaryota > Viridiplantae > Streptophyta > Polypodiopsida > Polypodiales > Pteridaceae > Ceratopteris > Ceratopteris richardii. Next base: position 13,955,064 of record CM035418.1, on the reverse strand, counting down.
GGAGGGGATCCACAAATTTTTTTGGCTTTAACATTGGTCCAAATTCCCTAGTGAGGGACTTTCTGCTTAAGAACCAATTTTTTAACCTCGATAAGGGCATGCCAAAGGGAATGGAACTTGAGATCCCACCTAAAACTCGATCATACACCATCTTGTATTAAGCATGACATGAAAGTCTGCATTCTTCTTGAATCTCAGAATTTTATCAAGGTCATTGTTGTTGTGCCATTTAAGACCCTAAAGGTGAGGGGAGTCATGCCTAGTAAGGAGAACGGTCCTTGAGCCCTCCCAAGCAATGAATCTACTTCAGAATAGGCCCCATTCTTCATAGTCCACTCTCCTAGCCATGTCAATGTCCTCAAATCTAATCCATTGGCATGTTTCTTGATTGCAGAGGTGTTTTCATGAGTGGAAATCTTTGTTCTAAAGCTTCGTAGCTTTTTGGAGGTGCCAAGGCTCAAAACCTCTGATGTTCTTGATAGGGAACCAAATCAGATCATTTGTCTTATACGAACTGCCCATTTCCAATCTTCATTGATCTTGAAAAACTATTTCATCTTGTTCCAACTTTTCCATAAGGAGCAAACTAAGCTCAAGCCTCTAGGAGTCACCTGATAGGGGAAGGGTCTAGAAGTTCTAGACCCTTCCACCATGGAAGGCCCACAAGCTTGAGAATGCTCTTTTTTGTACAAATGAGTTTGGGCTAGGAGGCATCTTTGTTGCTCCAAGCTTTAATTATCCATTTGGCCGCGAGTTTGTTGGCCATCCCTTCAATGTCTAGAATCCCCAAACCACCTTGATCTTTTTGTCTTATGCAAGTAGCCCATTTAATTTTGGGGGCACGCCTCATGTTTGGGTCACCCATCCTGAGAAAGTTTCTGCATATCCTTTCCAATTTGACAATCTCTTGATCCTTTGGTCCAGAGCAAAAGAGAAAATAAACAATGGAAGAAAGAAGGAACATGTTAACCACCATAGCTCGCCCTCCCAGGTTGATGTGCATATCTTTCTAGTATGCCAAATGTTTATTGAGCTTAGAAAAAGCCCAATTCGATCACCGCTGGATCAAAACATCAAATCCCATCAGAATACCTAACATGCAGAAGATTTCTCCCCTGGGGATCAACTCACAACCATGGTTGGCCAAAATTTGAGGTGGATGCCTAATAATGGCCTTAAAAGGGACTTTCGAGTGGTTTATTTTGGAACCAAATGCATGACAAAATTTATTTGGGCAACACTAAAAGGTATCAATGCTGTTTGGATTGTTATATACAAAAACATTCATGTCATCTGCAAAAAGTCTCATGATCATTTGGTCTTGATTAAGAGGTAGAAAGAGGCCTTGAATAAGGCCTAAAAGAGAAGAGGGGCCAAGGGGCATCCTTGGTTGATAGAACATTTTAATTGAGTGGCTTGAGAAAGTTGGCCATTGATGCTTATCTGCATTGACACATTTCCCAACAATGCTGAGATCATCTTTATGAATTTGTGACTACATCCAAAGTCTTTTAGAGATTGGAGAATGAAGTCCCACTCAAGTTTGTCATATGCTATCAATGGTTTCATCAAGGGGAGTTCCATCCTTGAGGCTATCATTGAGGTTTTCGTTGAAGGGTCAGCTCAAAATAAAAAGTTATTACCAAGTAGGTGGGGCTCCATATTGTAGCAATATCCAACAAGCACTTCCATAATGCCCAATTCTAGATTTTCTTTGAGCTTTTGATAAGGCTGTAATATCTACCAAAACCTCTTGGCATGCCAACAGCTAAGGAAGAGATGGGGTAATTCTTCCTCCCTTCCACAAAATGTACATAAGCCTTCAGTTATTTTAATTCTCTTGGCTTTCTTTCATGTCCACACACCATCATGAAGAATAAGCCATTGAAGAAAAGAATGTTTAATACAAAAATGGAAGGCCCATAAACATCTGAATCTACATCCACATTGGGAGTTGGACAAGTGCAAGTTCTATCTCTTGTTGAGCTTGGGAGCTATACTGGGCACATATCCTTTGAACTTTCTGAAGTCCTCCAGCATATCCTTGGCAACTTCTTGCATACTGCTGTGCTTTACCAAACAACATGTCATCGTTTGCTTCAACAGTCCCTTCACTTGAATGAGCACCTATTGGCACACAAAAGAGAGATCAATAAATGATTTAATATAATCATCAGATACCAAATTAGCCTTTTGGAGGAAATATTTTGGGTTGATAAAATCCTTCCTTGAAGCATTTATGCTCTCTAATTGAGCGGGGCCAACCACTCCAATCAACAATCAAGACATTCCAAGGTGACTCCTAAAAGAAAAAATAAATATCGCTAGTAAACTCTTTTTTGGGGGAATACCCTCTTTTCACTTTCATCCAAGAATTTTGGTATCTTTAAATCAAAGGATTACCAATAGAAGAAAAATTATGAGGAGAGATAACCACTCCCATATGGTGTTATTAGTCTAGTATTTGTAATTATGAACATAAGGTTGTGCGCCATTTTGGTTGGACATATAATACCAAGAACTCCTTAAGCTTTTTGGAGACAACATGTAGGCCAAGAAACCTTAATGAGTCTTTCAACATGTTCATTGCCACCCCAAAGAAATCTCCTTGCAAGAGCAGTAACCTAAGATAGTTGCTTCTTTGAAGACATCGAACAAGCCACAAAATAATTAGTGTAGGGAAGAACAGAATGACTAAGAATAAAAGCCATGTGAGATAAATAAGTTTGACTATTATACCAACTGAATAGTTTGGTTTTGAACTTCTCCAAGATCCAACCCCATCTTTGTTGAAATGAAATTTTGAGTTTGATAGGAATCTCGAGTAACCTGAATGATAGGAACGTCGAGTAACCTGAATATCAGACCTTCCTATATCACATCACATCCAATGCTAGAAACACAATTAAGAGTCACATTTTAGAAGCTTTAAAACTTGTTTTTTTATGATTAATTTTGGATCCATTGGCCAAACAAAAAGCATTCAAACAATCAATAAATGAGGAGGTGGAAGTAGGATGAGAATTGATGCACATGTTGGTATCATTTGAAAACATTGCAATCCAAGTTTATGTGGTGAGTTGGGGATATTAATCCCATTGATGGTCCCTTTTTCCATGGAATCTTTAACAAGCCACCCTAAAGCATCACTAGCAATGGAAAACAAAAGTGGAGGGAGAGGACATCCTTTTGTAATGGATCTACAAAGCTTGAATGGCTAAGAAAAGTTACAAAGACCCTAGAAAAGGCATTCCCAAAAAGACACTAACATACTTTATGAATGTCTTCCCACCACCAATATCATGTAAAGACTACAAAACAAAGTGCGATTTAATCCTATGATTGGCTTTATCAAAATCCACTTTGAAGAAGTAGTACTCCTACTTAAGCTCACTAGCACACTGTAAACCCTCCTAGATGGAAATGTTAACATCTCAAATGAATTTCCCTTTTATAAACCCTTTTTGTTCAAGGAGGATAATTTGATTCATGATTGGGGATAAGCCTTCTAGCTAGAGAAGAAGAGAGTACTTTGCAGATAGAAGTGAGACAAGTAATAGGTCTCAAATTGGTCAGGTCTTCCTTATTGCCTTTCCAATGGATAAGTCTAATCACTCTAGTATTCATATGAATAGGAAGTGTGGATTTCCTAGTTGCCTCTTCCCAAATCAAGAAGATGTAAGGGGCTAGGAAATCTTTCAAATCTAAGAAGAATTTATTAGGAATGCAATCAATACTAGGAGACTTACAAGGTTTCATGGTTTTTTTAATCTCACCAATAGTGTGGGGTAGGTCTAGTATAAAGACCATGCCTTTTGGAACCCTTTTCTTCCTTTTTAAAGAATAGTGGCTCTAGCCCTCTAGGAGTACTAGAGAAAACATCAGTAAAGAAGCTTTTGGCCTTGTGTAGCTCTCCTCAATGTTGAAAGTAGTTCCACCATTCCTCTTGTTTGATAAGGGGATGTAATCTTTGATTTTTTTCTTTTGCAAAAAATATACTCTTGTTAGGTCTATCATACTTGCCAGCCCAAAAATATCTTGATGAAGCAAGAGCCAAAATAGTATCAAGGTACATTTCATATCTTAATTTATGCTAGAGACAAACATATCTTTCAGAGTTTCTAGCATCTTCTAATCTAGCAAACTCATGATGAATCTTTTCTCTTCTTTGAGCCCTAATTTTCCTAGTGAGGTTCTTGTAGTAGGTGAAAAGTTTTTGAATTTCTTTAACACCATTTTCCCAACACTTAACATGGGAAAAACCTAAGGGGAATTGATTATATATAGCATATTTAAGTTTACTAACAAGATGGGGCCAAGCAACTCTGAACATAGGGAAACTCTTTTTGAGAGAAATAGTAATAGGTTGGTGATCAGATAAGAGAAATATATGGTCCATATTACATCTCACTTCCCAAAAATCTTGGATAAAGATGTAGGTGGAAAAACATAGGTCTTAAAACATAGCCAGGAGGCATCCCCCTATTGCCTATTATTCCACAGAAATCCAGAGTTCTTGGAAAGATCCATGAGGTGATGGGTAAAACAAAGATTATACCAAGAAGACTTCTCTAAACCACAGAGGTTACTATCTTTATTGTCTAGCCTATCCTTGATGGAAGTAACCATATTAGAGTCAACAATAAGGACAAGGGGGCCTTCAAGGGTAATTATCTCATCCCAACACTCTTTTCTAATTATTATTAGTAGGATAGACATTTGCAATAGGTAAATTAAAAGCATCCTTCAAAGAAATAGAAATCCATTGAGGTGTTTTACCAATATCAAAGTTCTTAAACAAGTGAGAATGGAAGAAGCAATACCTATCAATGCACCTCCTTTACCGTGAGGATGATTAATATGAAACCACTCATGCCCTGTTGATGCAACTTTGAGATTCATCATTACTTTACACCACCAGTCTTAACTTCCTATAGGCATAGGATATTAGGAATTTTACACATGCTGTTGATCGAGAGATGGATAATCTTGGCCCTAGCAGTGTCTGAAATACCTTTGTAATTTAAAGCAATAATGTTGAAGGAAAAAGTGTCTTAACATAGGAAAAAGGCCACTCTTCCCAATCAAAAAAACAGAAAACTTATTTTCTCATGGTCTTGTTTGGTTTGACCAAGGAACCAAAGGACCTCAATACCTCCTTCCTTTTTCACTTGACTTGAGAAGAATGAATAGAATCTCCTTCTTCAACTTGAGTCATGGTCACATCTTTACCAAATGTAGTTTCCTCTTGATCCATCATCTACATTCGTTGCTTATTTACAATATTTATTTGCTTTGAAAATACATTGTAAGAAGTAGAAGGTTCATCATTAGATAAATTGCAGCTTTTATATTGAGACTCATAGATTTTATCATTTATTTTATCAGAAATCACAGTCTGGTTGTTTGGATTCTCATCCTTATTGGGGGACAAGGAAGAGAAATTACCTAAACTTGATGGATATCATGTTTTTTTATATTGTTCGGGTGACACTTTTCTTTATTGACATGACATCAACAGATTGTTCTTCATCTTTAGATACCTCAACAAAAGGGCTAAAAACTTCTTCAAGCAAAACATCATAAGTATTGAAAATTTTACCTCTTTTTTTTGGGAGTGACTTTCCTATGACCATTAAGATTTGGCATTGTTTAGACTCCTATAAAATAATTTTTTATCATGCAAATTTTTACCATCATAGTCCTTAATGACTATGGATGTTTTGATAGGTTTAGCTATATCTATTTCAACCATGATCTAAGGATCGGATTTGGGATTAATGCTTCCTCCCCTTGAACTTTGTCCAAGCACTTTACCCAATATTATCCCCAAGTGTTCAACCCAAGGATAGAAACCCACAGGTAAATCACGGAAGTCAATCCAGATTGGGATGTTGGTAGGTTTTAGACTTCTAGGGTTTAATCCAACAGACCACTTAAAGAAGGATTGGGAATGCTTTTTATGAGCCATTGAACTCGAGAGATTACTTTAAGGGCATTAATAGAATCATTAAAAAAGTGAAGTAATTATTAGGGAGGGACTAAATACGCTTGGCAAATAAACCTCTGCTCTCCTAGTTACTCCTTATCCAAAATTTTAGAGTGTTTAGTGGTAGTCTTTGACCATGAGAAATTCCTATAACCACCCTATCACTTAGCTGAGACTACCAAATGTTTTAACAAGTTCCTATCAATAACAAGATTTTCATCCTCTGTATCGCTTATATCAATGTCCATGCTTAATTTGTGAGGATCTTCATCTATTTTCTATTTCTCATTTGTATTAGTGTTGATAGAGTTGACAGAGGGCTTAACAATTAATTAATGCATTTTTGAGATGGCATTTGTGGAGAAATTTCCTCCTTCAAATAGAGTATTTAGGCATGTATTCCTCTAGGTCATCCCATCCCTTAAGGCTTCATATAATGGCATAGTCTCCCTTTTTGGTGGAGACCACCAAACAATGTAGATGACAATAGTTTGCCTTCAAATTCCACATCCAATAGAAGCACCATCAGTAGAAGATATAGGAAACCCTAGGGTTTCATCCATGTGATCTCGATACATAGAGATATGTTTCATGCATGTGAGGACATGCAAGTTGTACATCTCTTGTTTATAAAGGCCTAAGATTTTGAGATTCGATCCATGATAGTTCAACATAGAAGCCAAAAAAGTAGATAAGTAAAGTGCTTGGGGATCTGTGGGGTTATGGAGGGGAAATAAACACTGAAGACAAAGCTAAAGAGAAAGGAGGTGAGATAAAATGAAGATGGTTAGAGTGGTTCATTTGAAAAATGAGACATGGTAATGATATGTAGGGATCATATGGAGCAAGGATTCTCTCAAGGATATATGACTTCCCTTCATCCACGTGACCCCTTTGTTAGATATGCTCAATACTCCACCCTCAATTATCCACAAATGATCCATGATGCTCTAAGTTGTAAGGCCCCCATTATGAGGAGAAGCCATTGTGAGAACCCAGACATTTATGGAACCCTAACTTCAAAGTCATATGAGGTCTATGTATTACAGTTGATGGTAATAGATGATCTTTGCGAGCCTAGCCGTTAGGGCATAAACTTCCAGGATACTAGGTTGATGGAGAGTGTTAATCTCCAAAAGAACAAGTTAACCTTGAATTTAGATCACCTCTATATCAAGATCAACTTTAGACTCCACCTAATTTAGAGAATCTTCACCAAATTATCAGAAAATTGATTATTCTGAAAATTTCAGTTTCTTCAGAAAAGTCTGCTGCAGATTAGTCACTCATTGACTAATCAATCCTATAAAGTTTTTTATAAAACTTTGCACAACACTTCGCCTTAAGGTTGCGCAACTTTGCCAAGTTAAATCTCTCAAAAAGATTAAGTACACACTGAGAAATGTGTGAAACACTTTACCTATGTCTGAAAGTGCTTCTCTGCAATGGCGACTTTGACACCTGCAACTTCTTAGCACTGGTTCTCCCAAAGTAAATCCCGTTTGATCAAGATCTTTTAGCCATAGATAGCTTACCTTCCAACTTATATTTTAAGCCCTCATTTGTGTAAAACTTTACACTGTAGACTGAGCAATGATCATTTCATTGAAGATGAAATGTGCGCCAGATTTCTCGACTGTTAGAACATTCTTACATATGAATGTTCCTAATCAAAATTCTCACAGCCTGATTACAATTAACCTCTCAAATTCAAGCCATAGATGGATTAGCTATGGACTTAGATACGTGCAAAAGGATTTCTCAAAAGATTAAACACAGAGGGAGCAGACAGCAAAATATCGGGCGCAAAATTTTTCGATTTCTCAGAAAATTTACATCTAAGTGAGGATGGACAATTCACTCACTCTTCATGTGTCTAATGACACTAATTTCTCTCTTCCTATTCTCAAATCTCTTCTGCTCTACTTGCCCGACATTTTCAAACATATTTATAGATGAATATATACAAGTGTATGACTTAAACAAGAGTATAAGTCAGCTAATGTACATATGTGTACATATCTTTGAGTTTTCTGAAAATGTCCTTCCTTCAACCATCTGACTTTGTTTCCTTCTTGACTCCTTGACTTCATTCCTCCATAATCCTTCAATTGATGATTGTCATGCACCAACAGCTCCCCCTCAATCATTAATTGAGGTTCTTTTCTATCTTCTTTACTCCAGCCATATCCTTGAATCTTTGTAGTTTTGGTCCATCTAGACTTTTAGTCATCATATCTGCAACTTGATCTTTTGTGGGAGTGTGTATGACTTCAATCTCTTTCTCAATGACCTTCTCTCTCAGAAAATGATACTGTATTTCAATATGCTTAGTTCTAGCATGAAATACAGGATTAGCTGCCAAGTATAATGAACTCATATTGTCTCCACAAATAATAGGAGTACTCTGAATCACATCAAAAACTTTCAAAAGTGTCTTTAGCCATATTACCTCTTTTGCAGCTTCCACCATACCTTTATATTCTGCTTCTGTAGATGACAAAGCAACTGTGTGTTGCTTCTTGGAACACCATGAAATCAATTTTTCTCCTACATAGCATAAGTATCCATGTGTTGATCTTCTATCATCCACATTACCTGCCCAATCTGCATCACTATATATCTTGATTCTTGTATCTGAAGTAAACCCATAGTACAATCCTTCTCTGAGTGTACCCTTGATGTACCTAAGTACTCTTTGTCCTGCAATCCAATGTTCCTTTCTAGGACAATGCATGAATTGTGAAAGCACACCAACTGCATATGACAAGTCAGGCCTTGTCAATGTAGCATAAATCAAGCTACCAACCAAACTTTGATAGAGTTTCATATCTCTGAACTCTTCTCCTCCAAACCTAGACAATTTATGGTTCACTTCCAAAGGTGTAGGTGCAACCCTGCAATCTTCCATTTTAAATTTGGTTAGCAAATTTTTAAGATACCTTTCTTGGGTCACATATACTCCATGTTGAGTATAAGAGATCTCCATTCCCAAGAAGAATGATAGGTTCCCCAAATCACTAATTTTGAACTCTTTCTCCATCTGCTTTTTGATCATTTGTATTCCCTTATCATCTGTTCCTGTAAGTATTATGTCATCAACATAAATACAAACATAAATGAACCCATCTTCACTTGCTTTGACTAGCAAGCTACTATCTGCCTTTGATGCTTGAAATCCAAGATCATTCAAGAATTTTACAAGCCTATAATTCCAAGCCCTTGGGGCTTGCTTCAACCCATACAAAGCTCTCTTGAGCTTACACACATAATTTGGACTCACTTGATCTTTGAATCCATCTGGTTGCTCCATGTAGACTTCATCTGAAATGTAACCATTCAAGAAAGCATTTTTAACATCTAATTGAGACAACTTCCAACCTTTACAAGCAGCAATTGCAATGAGTGTCCTGATGGTTGTCATCTTTGCCACAGGACTATAAGTCTCATCATAGTCCACTCCATATGTCTGTGCATACCCTTTCACAACAAGTCTAGCTTTGTACCTAGACACACTTCCATCTGCAAATCTTTTAGTCTTGTAAACCCACTTACATCCAATGATCTTCTGACTATTAGGTTTAGGAACCAAATCCCATGTTTGATTCTCTATCAATGCATCATACTCCTCTTGCATAGCATCTTCCCAATTCTTCTTCCCTTTGGCCTCTTCATATGTAGAAGGGTCTTCATCTGCTTTTACCAAATAAGCATAATCTTTAGTAGTCAAGAATGAAGTGTCATAGCTATACCTTGTAGGTTGCCATTTGTGCCTAGATGATCTCCTAACTTCTGCACTTCTTGAGGTCTCTGGTTCATCACATTCTGGATCAAACCTTGGCCTCTCTTCAACTTCAATCTGCACTTCATTACTCTCACTTTCATCAAGTAATTGAATCTTTGCTTTACCTTTCCTTTGTTCCACTATTTCTTCATCATCTGCATGTACATTATATTTACCTGCATACCAAGTACCTTGCTCATCAAATGTAACATCCTTGGATACAATAAATTGCTTTGTGGATGGACTCCACAATCTGTATCCCATTTGCTTATCATCATAGCCAATGAATACATACTTCTCTGCCTTAGGTTCCAACTTATGCCTCAATTGAGATGGCACATATGCATATGCCAAGCATCCAAATATTCTGCAATGATCCAAGGTAGGTTTCTTACCCCACCAAGCTTCATATGGTGTCATACCCTGCAAAGCTTTACAAGGCAATCTATTAACCAAATATGTAGCTGTATTAACAGCCTCAGCCCACAAATAATTTGGGCAATTCTTCTCTTTCATCATGGACCTTGCAAACTCAACAAGAGTCCTATTTCTTCTTTCTGCTACCCCATTTTGTTGAGGAGAGTACCTGCAAGTAACTTCTCTCTTTATACCTGCATTCCACAAATAATCATTGAACTCATTTGAAAAATACTCTCCCCCTCCATCTGACCTTAGTCTCTTCAATTTTTGACGTGTAATCCTTTCTGCATATGCATGATAGTGTTTAAATGTATTAAACACTTCTGACTTTTCCTTAATCACATAAATTGTGATCCACCTGGTAGCATCATCAACATATATGACATAATATCTTGAACCATTTATACTAAAGTCCTTTGAAGGACCCCACACATCTGTATGCACCAATTCAAGTCTTTCTGAATACATAAATCCATGCTTGGAATAGGATTGCTTATGAGCCTTACCTAATTGACATGCCTCACATCTGTATGTCATGTGTTGACCTGCAATGTTAGGCATTCCAAGCACTGAATCATTGTTAATCATTTCTTTGATACCTCTTTCATTAAAGTGTCCAAGTCTTTTGTGCCAAAGATCCAATTCTGACACCTTCTGCTCTCCATATGTGAACATAGCATGTCCAACATTTCCTTGTACCTTCAATGTGAAAAGCCTTCCTTCTTTCTTTCCTGCAATAACTTGTTTATACCCTTGACTAGGGTCTTCCACATAAACTCCATCATTTGTGAACCTTACCTCATATCCTTTTTCCACAATTTGACCTACACTGATCAAATTCTTTGGAATTGTGGGAACATAAAGTACCTTACTCAGAAGAGTGCTCCCATCCTTAGCTTTGACTGAACCAATTGACTTTACCTTATGCTTTGTATTATCACCTGTCTGCACTGTATGATTAATTGCATTGTGATCTAGATCAGTCATCAAAGCAATATTTCCACTCAAATGATTACTACATCCTGAATCAATATAAAACACTCTCATGTCCTCATGTGAGGTTTCACATGTATTCATAATGAGAGTCGAATCCTCCTTTTGATCTGATGCATAGTTGTAGTAGGTGTTATTATAGGATTGACTTTGGAAGTTTCTTCCATCACCTCTTCCAAAAGAATTCCTACCACCTCTACCTCTGAAATTTTCTCTCTGAAATCTACCTCCTCTTCCTCTTTGATTAAAGTTCTGATAATTACCATTGTTTTGATTATTATGCCAACAATCATGAGATAGATGATTGGTCTTACCACATATCCAACAAGCTCTTGCATTCTCTTTGTTGTTTCTGCCTCTTCCTCTACTTCTGCCATTTCCTCTTCCTCTTATGAAGTTTGCTTGGTTTGATGTACCTTCTTCTTCACCTGATTGTTGCTTCCCTTTGTTGACTTTCTTCTTGTCTTTAGAATACATTGCATGACCTGCACTCTTATCAACATCTCCTTTGATATCATTCTCAAAAGTTAGCATATGACCTAACAATTGATTCAAATCAGGAGTAAAGTGATCTAATGAAAGTTCTGTAGATAAAATGAAAGGCTTCCATTTCTCATCTCCTCTTAGTCCTGTGAGTATTTGTCTTACCAATTTGTCTTCTTCAATATCTTCATCAACTGCACCTAAAGAATCTGCAATGTCCTTCATCTTTGTCACATAATCAGAAATTGATTGTGAGGCCTTCTTCCTGAAGGTAGTAAACTCTGCCCATAGTGAAGCCTTCCTTGATTTGGTTGTATTTTGGAAATGCTCTTCCAAAGCATTCCAAATATCACAAGCACTTTCAAGTCCTCTAATGTGAGGAAGCAAATAGTCATTGACTACCATGTAGATGATGCTTCTTGCTTGAGCATCCTTCTTCATCCAATTCTTCAAATCTGCAAGCTCCTCCCTAGTTGGAACACTAGGATCTCTAAATTCTGGCTTTTCTTCATCTCCTGTGATGTATCCTATCAGATCTTTGCTCATAAGGTGAGCTTCCATCCTCATAGACCATGCAGGATAGTTCTCTCTATCCAATTTTTCAATTTGGAGACTATCTCCCATCTTTACTTCACCTGTAGTTTCAAATCTTTAACCTTTACAGATAATAAATGTACCTTTACTTCGAATGTTGCTCCTTCTGATCCTTTTGATGCTCTTTGTATGTCTTCCTTTGATCTTTCTTCAACCTTTACCCTTCTGCACCTTCAAAATGTAAAGTTTTGTATTTCTGCAATAGTCGGAGTCTTCTTCACTTCAATTTTGACACAACCTGCTCTGATACCACTGATGGAGAGTGTTAATCTCCAAAAGAACAAGTTAACCTTGAATTTAGATCACCTCTATATCAAGATCAACTTTAGACTCCACCTAATTTAGAGAATCTTCACCAAATTATCAGAAAATTGATTATTCTGAAAATTTCAGTTTCTTCAGAAAAGTCTGCTGCAGATTAGTCACTCATTGACTAATCAATCCTGTAAAGTTTTTGATAAAACTTTGCACAACACTTCGCCTTAAGGTTGCGCAACTTTGCCAAGTTAAATCTCTCAAAAAGATTAAGTACACACTGAGAAATGTGTGAAACACTTTACCTATGTCTGAAAGTGCTTCTCTGCAATGGCGACTTTGACACTTGCAACTTCTTAGCACTGGTTCTCCCAAAGTAAATCCCGTTTGATCAAGATCTTTTAGCCATAGATAGCTTACCTTCCAACTTAGATTTTAAGCCCTCATTTGTGTAAAACTTTACACTGTAGACTGAGCAATGATCATTTCATTGAAGATGAAATGTGCGCCAGATTTCTCGACTGTTAGAACATTCTTACATATGAATGTTCCTAATCAAAATTCTCACAGCCTGATTACAATTAACCTCTCAAATTCAAGCCATAGATGGATTAGCTATGGACTTAGATACGTGCAAAAGGATTTCTCAAAAGATTAAACACAGAGGGAGCAGACAGCAAAATATCGGGCGCAAAATTTTTCGATTTCTAAGAAAATTTACATCTAAGTGAGGATGGACAATTCACTCACTCTTCATGTGTCTAATGACACTAATTTCTCTCTTCCTATTCTCAAATCTCTTCTGCTCTACTTGCCCGACATTTTCAAACATATTTATAGATGAATATATACAAGTGTATGACTTAAACAAGAGTATAAGTCAGCTAATGTACATATGTGTACATATCTTTGAGTTTTCTGAAAATGTCCTTCCTTCAACCATCTGACTTTGTTTCCTTCTTGAATCCTTGACTTCATTCCTCCATAATCCTTCAATTGATGATTGTCATGCACCAACATAGGTTGCCATTCATAAGGTGAAAATAAAGGCCTTGTGGTGCTATGCAGTTTCCCCATAGAAACTTAATGAGGGGAGTGCAGAGGGGGGATTGCCCCCTTCTATGGTGTCTGAGGTGCCTATCCCCCAGCCCGTAGGGCTGAGATGGTAGGAATTGTGGTCGTGAAGATATTGTCAGATTGTATATTTTACCCTCGGCTATGTTTATCTATACCAACTCCCCTTGTAAAAGCTATATAAGTATGGTTTAGTTTGAGCTTTACACAACATTGCCCACTATAGTAAGCCCTTCATCTAGAGTCTGTCAAGATCGCCATCTAAGATCCACATTGGGAGTGCACAAGTGGACAACATCATCATTGTAATTCCATTATGCTTGGCAATATCAGAATTTGAGCTCTCCATCTGTCATTCTACATTTACCTTTGTCTGCATTTTTCTCTGAATTCTATCTATTGGTCTATTCTATTGTGTTGGTATTTTCTTACATGCTATAAGAGTTCATGAGGCTATGAGTGGTACAGAATTAAGAATAGATAGGTTGTAGAGGTTTCAACGACAAATGAGAGAAGATGTCAAGAGGTCCTTCATCATCTACAATTGGGAATCAAGGTGGTTTATCAATAGGAGTAGATGAAGCACAAATAGGAGCAACAATGATGCCGGTCATCCAAACCTTGTGGATACAACCACCAACATTCAGGAAAGGTAAACTTGATGGAACAAACTACATCGTGTGGAAGTTTAAAATCACTTCTATGCTTGATTCATATGAGATTTTAGATATTTTGCTTGGGACTAATCATGAGCTTCAAGAAACACGTGATCCGAATAATCCTAGCCAAATGATTGCTCTTGATGTTGATCTTCTACATGCCTAGAAACGTAGAAATGTAGATGCACTCTATGCTCTAGTTACAAGTACTACTGATAGTTTTCTAACTCTAATTCAACATACTATGAAGGCATGTGAAGCATGGAACATATTGAGAAATAAATATGAAACTTGCAAGGTTTGTTGATGGGGAGACTGCAAAGGTGTTTACCACTCGCATAAAGAATCTACAAGATCAGATGATAGGAGCAGGTGTACCAAAGTCAAGTGAGGAGGTAGCTTGGCATTGTCTTTGAATTTGTCCACCTAAGTTAGATGGTTTAATGTCACAATAGTTCATGGAGTAAATCTCCTCATAAGAAGAGAGTGCCACAAGGAATTTATAGGTATCTTATACCACATTAGGTAGAAGAGAACAAGAGAAAGTCAATCATAACTCTCATGAAGTAGAGACCTTGGGCGTGGCTCGGTGGAGAACTCACGAATTCTCTATGCGTGGGACAACATGTCGTGATGCTCATGATGGGAGAAGAATGGATCATGCATGTTTGATTTGGTATCAGAGAAGGGATTTTGGCCGATGTCTGTGAGCGCAAGAAATGGGGATTGAAATTTTGTCGGGTTCATCATGGTCGTATGAGCTACACAACATTCCAAAAGCGCTTGTTGAGAGATTTTCTTTTTAAATATGCATATCAAGCATGGTGCGTGATCCTTTGCTTGTGAGCTATGGGATGAGGAGAGATGGATCCCCTTCTCATCCTCCCTCAAGACATTTTGGGTAGTTTCCCAAATCGTTGGGAGTAGTTTTGGTTGTAGAACTTTATATTTGGGAGCATCATGAGTGTTCTCTCCCAAAGTGGTTGGGGTACTCATCAATAAAATCTATTGGAAGTGTGTCAACAAAGATATCGGATAGATAGGAGGTGGGAGAAGCATCTCAAACCTATGCAAAAAGGATGTTCTTAATATAATGAGTGTTGCTTGACATCTTCAATCACATCGAACCATCAATATTAGAAAAGTAGCTAAGGAAGGAGCCAAGAAGGTTGGGCTTCCATCGCCACTTTGCTTCATCAGATGTCTATACATCAGGTGCCCACACATGGATGTGAGAGGGATGAGACCATCATCAAGGCAAGGAGCAATCAAAGATGATACTTTTTGCTATGTGATTTAGCAAGGAGTTATGACCTCAAATTCCAAGTTTGAGTGATTTTGAATTTTGTAAAATTCTTACTTTTGAGAAGGACGATAAAGGATTTGAGGGCCAAACTCTTGGAGGAAAATCATGTGTATGGAGATTATGAGGTATATACCCTCATCTTGAGTCAAGGATTCCCGCAAAATACAAAAAGTTCAAGTTTAAGGTATCTCCAAAATACTCTACTTTCATGATTTTACGCATAAATTTCAGGGCTTATATTGACAAATAGCCATTTCGGGAAGGGAATATGAAGAGGGATTTTTCTTGGTTTGGTAAGAAAAATCATGCAGACCTATATTCTAGTGTATTGAATTCCATATTAGATTAAAAATCCAAAATATAGCTCAATATGATGGGAGTTTGAACCTCCACCAAAATCCCCTTCCATCACTGTTTGAGGAAAAAGTTTAGCATCTGAATTTAAGTAATTCCCATTTTGGAAGAGGGAAAAAGAGGTGCATTAACTATGGATGGATGGGAAAAAGTATATATTTTGAGAGTATATCATATGGAATTCACAATGGAATCACTAGATTCATTAAAAAGATAAGTTAAAGAGGAATTTTACTTTCTCAAAGACCCCCTTCCCACACTTTTTGGAAAAAATTCAGATGTTAATTTTTCTCCAACTCCACTTTTGGGAGTAATAAAAGAGACTATTTAAGAGGTTTCCCATGGACTAGAGTATACATAAATAATGTATGGTGTATGTATTACCATGGAGAATAAGAAAATCCAAGACAAATCCACATTAGGATGGATTATAAGCTTGCTAAAATCTCCCAATTAAGTTTTGGCGTGAAACTAAAAATCTTTACTTAGGCCTCTTTTGGGGAGAAAATTAGCATGCATGAATGGAGGATTTAGGAGGTGAAAATTGGCCCAAGCATCTTCATATATTGCTCTCTGAGATTATGGAGAGAATTTCAAGATTTACTTGATGGAAGAATATTCGCTTTTGGGCATCCCAAAAATCACATTTTCACACTTTTTCCAGCCCCTCCACCAGTCCACTAGTTTGGCATGTCTCACTTGGAAAAACCAGTGATGTCATAGAAGAAGAAGAAGAAGAGTATGATGATCATCTAGAGTCCATTGTGATGTAATTGAGAGGATCATTATCTAGAAGACATAGGGGTATTTACCAAAAAAGAAGAAGAACCCCTCACAAGCATCAAAGCTATAAATTCAAAGGATAGAAGTGAAGGTGATCAAAAGTAAAAGAAAAGAAAAGCAATGAAACAACAAGAAGAAGAATCATTATTTGAAGTACCAAAGAATTTGAAGAAATATGAAGTTGAAGACATGAAAATTTTGGTACGAATGCCCAAGAGAGAGGCCATCATACTAGAAGCATAGGATAATTAAGAAAAGACCAAAAAGGTTGTAGTAGAGTTCAAGGGAATGAAGAGTGATGTACATATATAGGAGAAGACGTAACTACAGACGAAGAAGTAGAGCTGGTAGCTTTATTAAGGGAATATAGGGACATGTTTTCATGGACCTATAGAGATTTGAAAGGGGTAGACCCGAAAATATGCTCCCATATGATCCCCATGATTGCTGATGCCAAGCCCACCAAACATAAGCCCTACACATATAATGACACTTATGCAGCCAAAATAAAAGAAGAAATTAACAGGTTGATTGAAGCTGGATTTATCTATGAGATTGAGCGTACTGAATGGGTATCTCTCATTGTAGTAGTGCCCAAGAAGAATGGAAAATTTTGGGTGTGTATTAACCTTAAAAGAGTTAATGCCGCTACGATAAGAGATAGCTATCCACTTCCAATCACCGAACAGTTATTGGAGTGTATTGTAGGCAAGGAAGTTTATAGCTTCCTTGATGGATTTTCAAGTTACAACCAAGTAGCCATTGCCCTAGAAGATCAACACAAAATGGCCTTTTCCAAAAAGTGGGGAATCGTTGCATTTCGTGTGATGCCATTTGGGCTCACCAATACACTTGAAACCTTCCAAAGGCTCATGTGTCATGTCTTCAAAGAGTTCTTGCGAAAGAACTTAGAAGTATATGTGGATGATTTATGTGCTCAATACCAAGAAAGAAGATACCACATCCCTGAGCTCAGACAGATCTTCAACAAGTGTGGAGAATATCAAGTGTGTCTAAATCCAAAAAAGTGTGTGTTCATGGAACGTCAAGGTAAAATCTTAGGTCATATAGTTTGTAAGAATGGAATATCAACAGATGAGGACAAAGTAAGAGCCCTAACAGAGTTGCAAGGCCAATGAATGTTAAAGAGGTACAAGCCTTTATGGGCCATTGTGGATATTACCGTAGGCTTATCCACATGTATGCAATCATAGCCAAGCCTCTTTATGCTTTATTGACAAACTTTGAGTGGAACGATGAATGCAAAAATTCCTTCAATGAGATGAAGAGACATTTGTGCGCAACACCAACACTAACCACTCTTGATTTGAATAAGCCATTCCATGTACACGCAGATGCTTCCAATCATGCAATAGGATGTGTGCTATCACAACCCACAGGTGAAGGAAATCTAGATTTGCCTATAGCATATGCTACGAGACAACTAAACGTTGCTGAACGAAACTACACAACAACTGAAAGGGGAGGCTTAGGCATGGTATATGCTGTGAAGAAGTTTAGACACTATCTATTGGCCAACAAGTTCAAGTTTCTCACTGATCATCAAGCTTTATTATATTTGGTCAATAAACCTTGCAATACAGGGTGCTTAGTAAGATGGTTTCTCTTACTAATGGAATACGACTTTGAAGTGTTTGTTAGGAAAGGTCGAACCCACCTTAGGGCAGATCACCTTTCTTGCATCACTTCAAGAGAGCCACCGGAAGGAGTGTCAGATGAGTTGCCCGATGCTTTTCTGTTCAATTTAGAAGTTGTTCCTAAATGGGCAAATAAGTTGGTACCTATCCTAACCTTCATACCTGCAAATAATAACGTGGAAACGAGCAAAGATAAAATTGTAAAATCACAAAAATATCAAATATTGGCAGGAAGCATGTAGAAACAAGATATAGAAGGTGTACTAGGCTATTGTGTCGAGGATGATGAGCATAGTAGTTGGCTGCAACAAGCCCATGAAGGAGTGCTAGGAAATCACTATTCTTAACAATGAACATTGCAAAATCTAAAATGTTTAGGAGTGTGTTGGCCTAGTATGGACAAAGAAATACATCAATGGATTAAGAATTGTCCAATGTGCAAAGAGAAGCCCCTAGTGGAGCATGCTACCCTTTATCACATGTCATTAATTCCACATTGGAGTGCTCCATTGGTAGAATTTATGAGATCGGGAACACTACCCAATGAGGCTAGTCTAGCAAGAAAATGAAGCATGGAGCAAGAGGCTCAAGACTATGCCTTAGTAGGAGACAACCTATACCAAAGTGGCAAAGACGGTTACTTAAGATTATGCGTTCATGAATTAGACTATTTGAAAGTCTTAGAAACTGCACATAATGGTGTTACAACTAGAAACTTCCGGCCTGATCGAGTAATTAAAACCATTGTATTCTCAAGACTTTGGTGGCCAACTCTTCATATGGATGCACATACCTATGTGAAGAAATGTGACATATGCCAACATGCACAATATCCAATCAGAAAAGATGAGATGCCTTTGAGATCAATGATGGGAGGATGTGCATTCTTGAAGCGGGGAATAGACTTTGTAGGTCCTATTAACCCCCCAGCTAGAAACTCCCATGAGAGTACATTATTGTAGCCACATATTACCTTACAAAGTGGGTAGAAGTTAAAGCCACGACAAAGAATGATGCTCAAAAAACGGGAAATTTCCTATTCGAGAATGTGTTCACTAGATACGTGTTACCAATAGAGTTAGTAAGTGATAGAGGTACACACTTCTTGAATGATGTCATTGAAAATCTTCTTCAAGAAATCATGGTTATACATAAGAAGTTTGCCTCTTATCATCCACATGCTAACAGACAAGCTAAGAGCACAAATAAGATCCTACATAATATATTGACAAAATTGGTAAATAATAAATGCTCTGATTGGGGCAAACAACTTCATCATGTTGTTTGGACTTATCGAGTTGCCTACAAGTACCCAATGTCACCCCATTTCAGATGGTCTTCGGACAGAATGTTGTGCTACCATTGGAATTTCTAATCCCAGCTTTAAAAGTAGCACAAGAGCATGAGTGGAATGGACATGAGTTGTCCTCTAGGATATTTGATCTAGAACGCTTAGGTGAGATGAGGCTACGAGCAGCAGCGAGCATCTACGCTACAAAGAAAAGACAAAAGGGATACTTTGATGCACACATCAAGGATAAAGGATTGAAAGAGGGAGACCTATTATTGCTTTGTACACTAAAACAACATGCCCATAAATTAGAAAAATGAGGATATGGACCCATGATCATTAATAGAATTTCCATTAGTGGTGCGGTTCAATTGACCACTATAGAAGGTGACATCTTGCCAAACTATATTAGTGGCTCTCAAGTCAAGTTATATCAAGAACCTCTTATAGAGGATATGTTAATGAGAATCGACACTACTAAGAATAGAAAAGAAGAAGATTTAAGGGTTAGAAAAGAATCACAAGTAGAGGCTAGTGAACCCATTAGGCAAAAGAAGTTAAGGCGGCTAGGCCTAAAGGTCAATCCTAAAACCCCAAGATGTCACATGGCTATGTGTCAAACATTAGGTGAAATTGCTTCTCTAAATAACTGACTGATGTCCCTTTGTAACCATAGAGGTGGGACAAGGAAAGAATGTTGAGGACTCTGAGAGCATTGATTGACTCAGGTCCGACAACTAGTGCAGCCAGACTCTCTTATTGCCAAGATCTCCAATTGAATATCAATCCCATAGAAGCCTATCTCATAGGATTGGGAGGTGTGGAAACCCCTTTTTTGGGCGAGGTGGAGCTTCTCATTTACGTTCAAGTTGTCCCAATAATTGTCAAAATGCTAGTATGTCATGATGAAGACCTTAAAGAACCACTTTTCTTGGGTCAAGAGTGGATCTATGACCATGTAGTTAAGTTAAACCTAAGAAGTGAACTTCTTCAAGTTTGGGTACATGAACAATGCATTACATTAAAATTAGAGAATTGCATGAGCACAAATTCAAGTCGCACACATTCTCTTACTTCTTGTAGGCCCAATCTTAGCAACGAAGATGGTGTATGCGTCAAAAGCTCTATGATCCAGAAGGAATCCATTATGGAAGAATTTTCTCAAAGGTGGGTGGACCCCTCCTCTTTCTCAAAGACTAATGCAACCACAAAAATTCAACCAAAGAGGCAAGTGAAAAAATAAAACACAACCGCCATATCAAATAGACAAAGAGCATGCAAGAGGAAAGAAGTTCCAAGCATGAAGCAGATCTAGGTACGAAAAGGAGAGAGAACACCAGCCTTGCCACAAAAATTCCTATCCAAGCAGGCCAACTGTGCAAAGATAAGAACCAAGCAACTAGGACAGGGTCAACCACAAGGTAGTCATCAAATTTGGGTGCCTAAGAAATTAGGTGCAAATCAACAAGGGCGAGTACACATGTGGGTACCCAAGGCACTCTTACATGGAAAAAACCCTATGATCTCCACCACGAGCAAAGTCTCAATAGAGAAGCCAAGGAGAAGCAAGAGTCAGAACCAAGCACACAGCTCACAAGAAGATCAGCTCACCTCTTCGAAAATAGTAAAAAGATAATTATCAAGGGTATGGATTTGGAAGCCAAAAGTACCAATAGCATCCATAGAACCATAAAGCCAACCATGTCGGATGCAACATTTGAACAACCACACAAAGATGATGAAGTAAAAAATGACTTGTATGCAGCCAAACACTGTTCTACAATGGATCCCTATAAGGAGGAATGATCAGCTATCATTTTGAAATCCAATGGATACCTACAACAAAGGTCGCCTCAACATCTGCAAGACCATTGAAAGCCTCGCCATGCAACAACCATGTGCCTTTGGCATAACCTTATCTTTTGCACCATTTAGGTCATGCATTTCCCAAGTATGCATTAATATAGGACCACATTCCAAGGCTGTGCATAGACACAATTGAGAATCCTAGGCACATGAGACACATTTGACACATTTGACACATGTAAACTATTTCATTGATACTAATGGCCTTCTTGTTTTGTGACATTGCTCCAAAGAAGAAAAAAAAAGAAAGAGAAAAAAAAGAGAAGACAAAGGAAAGGGAGAAGAGGAGACAGGACCAAGCACTCAAAGAATCTCATCAGTGAACAATCAACAAGGACATCCATCAATAAGAAAGACAAGCTAATGGTCAATCACAGTGATGGGAGTACAACACAAAGAGATAAACATTGACCAACCTATCACCATGGTATGCGCACTTTGGCAACACTATAACCATGATAGATTAGGAAACCTCTTTGTCAGCATACCCTTGAAGAGTGAGCTCAAGACCCAATTTCTTGCACCATACTTCTTCCAATGCATTCCCCAAGTCTGCATGCATAGGGCCACATTACAAGGCCATGCACAAGGCACATATTCTATTCAACCCATGCACTAATGCGCTTACCCATCATCCATTATGGGTTACAAGGAAATCCATCTTTGAAAGAACGAGAGGACATCAAGGTGACAACAACAAAAGCAAGGAAGCAATCCACTGTGGAGAGCTCCTCGCAATCCACATTGACAGCATCTTTTGAGCACCTCGCAAATTTTGGAAGCTCACAAATACACCACCAAGCTCGAATACAAGGAAGAAGTACATACAAAGGAAATACAACTTGCAAAGGATAGTAGAAACAAAATGAAGAACAGGACAATAGACCCTGCTACATGGACACTACCTGTCAAGTACTACATGGAACAACCACTCCAACAAGGGCCTATCAGAGACGATAGACTCTAGAGGAGGGGGGAGTGTTGACACTCAAGGACAAGCACAAAGCAAGGAAGTGCATCAAAGAATTGGACACATAATAAGAGGAAGCATGTAGGGAGCTCCAAGAAATGCATGTCAAATTTTTAGAAGAAATCCCTATAAAAATAGAGATTTTTATCACTAAAAACCATTCTAAATACCATTTTTCATTTTTCCAACCCCATTTTGTTCAAGTTGAGGAGTCCTTGAGCTTGAGAAGTACTAGAAGTATCATCCTACCAATTTTCATAATTTTTAGACTCTATTGGGACCCCCAAATAAGCCTTGGAACCTAATTTTTAATTAGGCCGGACACTAGGTCTGGACAGTGCCAAAACCACTCAAAAATCTATAAAAAGAGCTAGAGAGCTCATTTTTGAGGTTAGGTAGTTGTACATTTGAAGCTTTGTAAGAGAGCTCTTTTGTAATAGAAGCTTTCCATTGTTCCTCTCTTTGCTCTTACCTTGTGCACGTGTGTGTCTATGTGTGTGCATGCTTGTGTGCTTTCACTCACACACTTGTGCCTTCACTTGCTCACGGTCTTCATACCAGTCCTCATGTCTCCACGGATTGACATTTATGAGGTGTATCTCCTCATGTTGGTTCTTGCCATTGTGCTAGAGTGACAAGGAGCTAGCACCCATGCTTAAGGAAGTGCCAAGAAATATGGAAAGAAATCAATCCATGAAAGGAAGTAAGCCTGAAGGTTTACAAAAATCTTCAAACATATTCCTAGGTAGAGCCTCTCTGAAATGCTCTATAATATTATCCTACAAGGGAACATAAGACAAACTGATCCCTCTAGTACAGGAACTCTCCTTGAAATAATGATAGTGCACCTCAATGTACATGCCCTTTCTGCACAAAACCAAGGGGTCTAGAATACATACACGTCTTCATGTAAATCACCATTTAGAAAAGTAGTTTTAATTTTTTACTATTCTACATTCCAATCATGATGAGCTTCAAGTACAAATATGCTATCAATAGTGGTCACTTGGCACATGGGACCTAAATTCTCATAAAAATGAATGCCTCTTTCTTTAGCAAAACCTTTCAGAACAAGCATAGCCTTATACCTATCAATTGTTCCAAAATGCTTATGTTTGAGCTTGTATACTCATTTAGTTCCAATGGTCTTTTTTCCTAGAGGAAAATCACATCAAGACCAAGTACCATTCTTCATAATAACATCATCTTCTCATTGCATATTCGCCATCCAAAGTTTTGAGTTATGTGCTTCATCAAAAGAAATAGGCTCATTCTCCATTATATAACAATTTGATGCAAACCAAGCACTAAAATTTTCCTCTTCTATGTCAGCCCTCTCATCAACAAGTGCATAATGTAAATCTATATAAAAAAATGGAATGATTTACATCATGATTTGAAACTTGTAAAGCGTGAGAAATTGCCTCATTCGGACCAACACTTGACTATCCACTTGTAAAAAGAGGCAGCAAAGTCTCATACATATCCTTCAAGCTAAATCATGTCTCCTTGGTAAATGAAAGTAAGTGTTGAATTGTATCTTGCATAAAATCAATATTAGGACTAACCAAAATTCATTTTATTTGTGGATGATACAAAGGATAACCTTTGCTTTCAAAACTATACCCAACAAAAATACATTTCACTACTTTATCATCCGATTTTCTGTGTTCTGTTTAAGCACTAATGCATATGCTAGGTAAACAAAACTCACAAATGACCAACATGTCTTGTGACCATGCCATGCCTCATATGGAGTGATATATTGCAATTCTTTGGTGGGACATATGTTAAGGACATATGCTGCACACATAATATCTTCAAGCTAGAAGCTATGTGGTAAAGCCTGATTTTTGACCGTACACCTCGTCATTTCCATGAGAGACCTATTCATTCTTTTGAAAATTTCATTTTTTTTAAGAAAAGGAAGTTCGGCTATGGCCTACTCTCCCAATCTTTAATTAATAGAAGAATAACTGCACAAATGAATGATCCTAGTACCCATGGCACTCCTTGAATCACACAAATGAAGGGTCTCTTAAGAAAAACTTGCTAGAAGTAGAGAACATTACAAAGAAGGTTAATAACCCTTTTGTCCTCCTCATGGGGCACTACTTAAACTTATTTTTTTACTCTCTAGGAAAAATGCTCTATGATGTCTGAATGATAGGAATTTCTTACAATTGGAAATTCTTTCGCCTAAAAGAAAAATATATTTTTCAATCGACCATTCTTTAGGAGAGTTGTCAAAGTTGGCATTACAACTCTCTTTCGAGATCTTCTAGAGGGCCTCACCTCTTATAGCATGCCACAATGCTAAAGAGCAAGTGATAGCTTCACCTAGTAATGCTTGCTTCTAGATGATTTGTCCATGTAGCAATAGGATTCTCCGAAGGGCCCTCCAAATCAAGACCAACTTGGGGCATGAAAAGAAGGGGTGTCCCAAATCCTCATTGCCATGTAGGCAACATTTACACCAAGGAGGAGCACCACAAATTTTGTAAGCTTTTACATTGTCCGAATTCCCTAGTGGAGGATTTTCCACCTAAGGACCACTTTTTTTTTTATCTCAATGAGGGGATTCCAAAGGGATTGGAACTTCAAATCCCACCTTAAATGCGACCAATTCAGACATCAACTCCTATTGGACGTGAAATGAAATTCCACATTATTCTTGAATCTTAGAATATTATTAAGCTTGTTGTTGTTGTGCCATCTTAGCCCCTCTAGACTGTTGAGAGTTCCATGCTCCATCCTTTTGTCCAAAGCTACTTTCATTCTCATGCAAGTTCATTTATCCCACATGCAAGGGAATTCTCCCAAACTCCATATAAGCAAGGCCTCCCTTCACTCCACACAAGTCATTCCACTCTAGCTCATTGTCAAGAGTGTGCTTCCTCTCCTCATAGAGTCACCATGCTCATAGAGCATCTCATGTAAGTCATTTCCATTTCTACTTTAATTCATTCATCATGTTTTGTTATCTTTTGTTCCTTCCTCCTTAGCTTGTTTGATGTGTGCATGTGAGTAGAGTAGGAGTAGTCCTTTTTCATTTCAACATGGTATCAGAGCATAGGTATTTTTTTTTCTAGTGTTTCCTGTTGTATTTTTCTTTCATTAGCTTCATCATTAGCATGCATGTATGCTTAATCCCTCCCTCCCTCCCATTTCATATCTTTCTTAACTGAAGTGCTTATAAGCACTATTTTTATTCTTCATTAAGCATGCTAATTGTTACATGTTTTTATGTATTGCATTCATTCATGATCTTTTTCATTTGATGTTTTTTTGAGAGATCCATATGAGCATATTCTAGCACGTAGGTATTTCGTTCTTGATTAGTGTGTTCTTTAGATCATCTCATTTGGGCATTGGAAGACCTACTTCATTGGAGGCTACATTAGAAGTCTGCATACTTTGTCTTCGGACTAACCGTTGAGCACCTTTCGGAGGACAAAACGTTGAAAGAACACATAGAGACTTACAACAGCTGTTGAGAAGCGAGGGCTTTTAGATTTGCAGACGTAGGAAGAGGCCTACATTTTCGTCTGCACGAGCACGCATATCTGTTCGTGAAATAAGCTCGTGTGCAGATTCCTGTACTTCTCATCCTCTGCCATGCTTCTGGATGCCTCTTCCACTGAGTGCCGAATCATATAAAGCGTTATATCTGTCAAACATATGCTCTTGCTGCTTCTCATCATTTGTGCTTATTTTGAGTGAGCAAATAATGAACAATTCAGTGATATCCGGACTCTTCTAGGCGCTCCTAATGAATAGAGCATTATATCAAGAACGTCTATAATCAGGTGGAAGCGGAAATATTCAGAGATAACCTCTCTATGAGCTCGGGCAAGAAAGAAGAACTCTCTCTTGAGAGCATTCAATGAAAATCCAAACGCTCGCAGATGGCATAGAAGGCAAGAGATAGTACATCATATCACACATTGCTGGCCCAGAAACAGAGTGCTCAACTCAAGTGAGATGAAATCTTCAACTATCTATCTACACATAGAGACAGAGAGATGCATGCATTTGTGCAGAGTCGCAAGGACAGAGAGCAGCTGGACAATCTGTTATTCACTCCATCATAGCTCACAAAAGCTATCGAGAGAGAGTAAAGCTAAAGGAGAGTCACCTGTTGTCTCCTTCACACAAATCATCGGCATGTACTGTGCCATTGTACATTGTCAGACGCCCAGTAGGGCTGCAACTTTGATGATTTCCTTTTGAGCATAGATCATAGGCTTCAAAAACTAATCAATGACGAAGTAGACGATGTTGCACTCCCTCGAATTGCATAGCGACTCTGAGGGGAGAAGCTAATGACCGATGAGAATTCTGCCAAGTGTCTACTTCTCTCATTCATACTCTACAAAGGAAGTCATGCAATGTTCATGAATAGATGCCGCCTATGACACCAGTTCATGCACCGGACTGCAGCATTCACCCAGTTGTCATTTGAGGAGCTTGCAATGCAATGTGAACATGCCTCGTCTTGCGTCCGCATACAGCTTCATGATTCAATGAATTTAGCAATAGATGAATCCAGATGTTTGGCGCATATTTAGGATTTACCAGAGAAGTGGCCGTTGATTCTTGATGACAAGAAGTGCAAGACACATCTTGGGTTGTGGGCAGCTTTGACCAGATATAGATTACAAGTTAGGATGCTCCAAATATGTTAATGCCAAGGCGGCAAGATCCAAAGATCTTATCAGTATTATTGAGCTCCATCTTATTTTAGGCCTCATGTGAAGGGAGTAGACACTGCTCTTTAAAAGAGTAAGAACTTCCCTATGGCTTGAACACATGACACTCAAAACCCATCACAAGGACAAGCTCAACATATTTTCAGACAAGGAGAAACAAAGACCTTCAACAAATCAAAATCCAAGGTGGCAAATGGATCCGAATGCACCACCTACCCCATGATGTAAACCCTATATGTCTAGGGATCCCATATGTCCCTAGATCCCAACAAAACCACTTGGATCTCAAATGTCCAAGAATATGTCTTGGGATCCCATATGTCCCAAGATCCCATGGATGCCATATGTCCCAAACTTGGATCCCATAGGTCTAAGTTATGTCCAAGGACCAATTCAAACTTTGAAAGATACAAAAACTTGCGAGGAGTCAATTTCTAGATGACTCAAGAATTTAACCTTTCAAGATTTGTTTCAACAAGGTATTGAAACATTTTTCCTATCTTTAAGAGAAATAAATTGGATTTGCAAAGAGATTAAAAGAAAATTTAAAACATCATGCAATCACAAGATACTAGTGTGGTATCTAACATCAGTGTGTCAACCCACTGAGGTTCTATTGATGAGTTTTTTACTCAAATAATGCTTCCCTTGAGACTACGTTCGTGCCTATGTTCAATCTTTATGACTCCTTATTGGGAATGCAATTCTTGTGCATTTCTTTGAGTCAAAGGATTGAATTTACCAAGTTATGCTAGGAACTTGTGGCTTGAATTAGTCAGTCTTTTCCTTAGTTGAAAGAATCATTTCAATGTCAAAGAGGATCAAGTCCAACTTTAAGATTCATAGGGCTAAAAGATAATTTTCATCCCACAGTCCGATGTCCCATACCATCTTTCCTACATCAATCTAAGTATAAAATCTGGTGTCCCATAACACTCTATTTTATATTCACATTGATGTGTGAGTGATACTTATCCTACAGACAAAACATATCTTGATAGAGTACCTCCTCTCTTCAATTCTTTAAAACAATTTTGAAGTTTCAGGCATTACCTCTAACTTGATATTCTAGGTTTTGATTCCTTCATATGATTGTCTTACAATCACGTGCTTTGCTTTGGAAACTTGAAAACCGCTTGATAGAATATCCATTTTTCTTTGCTAGATTTTTCAAATGTAAACCAATTAGAATTCCAAGTACTTGAATTTTCATAGATTCTAGTCCAATTGGTTTATTCTTGACCAATTTGTAGCAATAAGATCTTTTTACTTGTTGTCTTTAGATTCCTTTCTTACTCGTGCTTTAGGTACCTACCCTGGTCAAGACTTTACAAGAATCTCTCTACTAATAGGTCTAAGCATGTGCTCATGCTTTTGGATTGTACCAAAATCCCTTTAAGGATAGGCAAACATTATATTTTACCTTCCACACACTTAACTACCATCTTCACAATTACAGACTACACTCTTGGAACTTCTTCACTCTATTGACACTTGGAACAACTTGACTACAATCTTGGAATTTCTTGACTTTGTTCACACTTGGAACAACTTGCTCTTTTTACACTTTTCCATTGGATAAATGGAACTTGGGCAAACTTGAAAGTAGTTCCAATCGCAAGTTCTTGGACAATCATGGCCAAGCTTGATCAAGTTTGGTTGATCTTGTGACAAGGATAAAGACTCAATCTTTATCATTAAGACCTCTTTGAACTATCAAAACCTTGTTGGCTTATCCATGGGATTTTATAGATCTTTTTCCAAGTCAAGTCCAAGCATGTACTAATGCCTTTTAGATTCTGACGCTAAGAATCTTTGATACACCTTTAGGTTATATCAATTTATGGACTTAAGTACCACCACGAGTTGTTTGGGACTTCTTGGGAACTACTTGCTACTAAACTATCTTGAAGAAGTCCATTCTCAATACTAGGAAGAATTTTAATTCTTCAAGTACTTGAGATTCCTTTTAAGGAATCAAATAGTACTAAGCAAATTATTCATCTTGGTATCTTTTGCGTTACTAGGATGATCTTTAAGAGACATTCTTGACTTTTGGAGAAGGCTTAAAGCTTTAAAAATAGCTTGTCCAAAGGATATCCCTTTATAACCAATGAAATAGTTAACCAAGATATTTCATTTATTGGCTTATCTTTAGGAGATATTCTAAGTCCTAAAGATCAATTTAGAATTAGGTTTCTTCTTAATTCATAATTAGCTTAAATGAAACCAAGAGTAATTTTCTAATCCTCGAAAGGGTTTAAAGTTTTCCTATTTTCGTAGGACTTTGCATCATTACTAGAGGTGCAATCATGGAACCTAGCATCCATCTCTTGAATGTTAAAATTCAATTGATGCTAAGGTTTAAACACTTCTTTGAGTTTCATCACTCCTTAGGATGAAATCAAAGTGAAAACTTCAAAAACTCTACGATTTTTACAAATTCGGAACATCTCAACCATCTTTCAAACTTTAACATTCCAATTAGTTTAAGTTCCATTTGATTTTATTTGATGGCTATCAAATCTTGGGATAGAGTCAAATAAAAACATTCCAAATCAGGGATGCATGATTTTTTACATCCAAGCTTGTCTTTAGGATTCTCTAAGTTTTTCTTTGTAGACTTAGAGTACATGGAAGTTTGCAAGTAGTTCTATTTTCTTGCTCATCCAAATGGCAAGAAAATTGAATCTTTACTTACTTTAGATATGCCTACTTTTTCCAAAGTAGGACCCCTAATATGTGATACCTAAGTATCACTTTTAGGAAAAAAATCAACTAGCTACTTGAGTTGCACAGCAGATAAAAGCTTTGCAACTAACTAGTTTTATATTTTTCCTAATTGTCAAACTCGAGCTAGAAAAGTAGGCAAGGATTAGGAAAGTAGATTTGTTCAACTACTTAGCAAAAAATTAGCAAAAAACCATGCTTCGTCGTACATAAATGCATTTGTTGCATGCAAATGCATGTGAGTGCATTCATATGTTTGTATGCTTTTTTGTTTTCATGCAGCAAACTTAAATCAAGCAGTTCTTGAGCTTTCTATGCATGCATCCAAGCATCCATGCACAAATAATCTACTTACTACCTTTCAAAAAGATATAAATATACATGTGCACAAACTCGAGTTCATCAACCATGTTTTCCAAGCAAGAAGAAAGTGTATGTTGTGCATGAAAATATTCTTTTAGAAAGAGAGAAACGGACGACCAATCTTTCCCTTTCCTGCATGAACTCATATTTCTATGTTATGCACCAATATTTTGTAATTCTATGTGGTGATACATAGGTGCATGCCTATGCTTGATAAACATTTCAATATGTTTATGCTCTTCCATTTCAATATGTTTATTCTCTCCCATTTAGCTTTCATTAATTTGCATTAATATTATAAAAAATGAAGATTGCTACCATACTTTAATGATAATAAAATGCATCCTACATGAAAGCATGGAGAAAAACAAATATTGAAATGAAAACATAACTTGGAAAATACTTATCTCCACATCAAGCTACGTCCTTCCTTTGTCCATGAGAAGTCACTTTCCATCCTTTGAGGCTTCCCTAGTAAAGCAATAGCCGTATATGTCTTCTATAGATCCTTTTTCCATAGCAACTCGAGGTAAAGATAAGCACAATCACTATATGCAGCATTCACCGTAGGTGCATGTCCTGTGGCCACATGGTCTTTGTATGACACACACAATTCTTGAATGGATGTAATATGAGAAGACTATATAATATGGTTTCATAGAAGCTGGGACGGATGTTAAGGCATTTATGTAGAAATCAAATGGGATACGCCCGCATTGAATGTAAACTCAAGAAAATGCAAAAAACCAAGTGCTGTTTACTCAGGATTAGGATTCGTGGGCAATAAAATATGCATAAGCAAAGCACAGAATAGATATAATATTGCAAACATGGAAAACTTTAGAACTTGTTATTGTAGTGGATGGAGCGCTTTCATTAGATGGAAAAGGATTCGGGATCAACCCCGTTACCACCAACTACAGAAGAATTCCTTTTACTTTTGATGACCAAGGCCTCTCAACCAGCAGTAAATTCTCCATCTGTATCGATAAAATTGTTTGACAGATGAAGCATCTTTGTTCTAATGGTATAGAACAACGCTCCTGACTTTAGAGGCGAATGGATCAAATCTCTTTGCATCCACTTGAGAGAAATATCTGTTTTTTAATTTGTGGTCAAAGGTTTACAGCACCCAATTCTAGATTATCACTTTTATTGAAGTGGTAGCCTACACAGCTCACGAACGTGCAATGGTCTCGTGGAATAGAGGATGATTTCTTCTAGTTCACATTGCGGGTTCAAGTACTCTGTGTCCCTTTGAAGATGGCAGTCTCCTTTTGGTTTATGGCTCAAGCTTCTGCAATTTGTAACAAGTTAAAATGACAACAAAAATCGTATCGCAAACCTAGTTCGCTTTCGTGGATAGAGTAGAATTTTGTCAGTTAGACATTGTGGGTTGGAGCCCTAGAGAGCCACCGCTTGAAGATGTATCCTTTTGCTTGTGATCGACGATCTTCTATAGCACTGATTATCAAGCTCTATATTAAAATCGTAGAGAATCAAGTCACCAACTTGGCCTGTTCTCTTGGATAAGAGAAAACATTTGTAGAGTGAGGTTGTGAATTCTATTCCCAGATACGGACTGCATCAAGAACAGAACTATGTTTTGCAATCTCCACATCTCGAGCTGCACCATTGAGAGAAATTCAAATAAAAATTTGCACACCCGTGAGAAGAAAAAATGCCAATACCAAGCACGAGATGAGGAAGATGAAAGAAACAAGCACCTTGCTCTGATACCAATGCAAGAGAATGACTATTACGACCACCACGTGCTAGAGAGATGACTCTCCTTCGAATCAAATGCCTCTACTCTATATATAGCTCTCTCCACGGGATTGCCTTCTTGGGCCGGTGGACACTAACCATCCATGTGTTGGCCATGTAACTGCATGTGTGCCAAGTGTCCCATCTATCTTGAGTTAACTCAAGTGGATGCTTCTAAAAAGCTCTAGATCTCTTTGGGCAAAATACTCTCCCCATATACCCCATGGGGATAGAACCCAAGACCTCCTCCTTCACACCCTTGAGACTAAACCACTAAGCTAAGTGGATCACTTATTTACAAGACATGACCTCCTACTAAGTCTAGAATCAAGATCTTTGGTCATATACACGGGTGACCAAAGCATGTCTGATTTTAGATCCATCTGAACTAGTCAGACCCTTAGATCATAAAGTTACTTTATTGCACATGACATAAAATGCGAGAAGAAATAATAATATCATGAATTGTACATGTGTCATCTATCTAGGTATCTATGTATCTATGTATCTATGTATCTATGTATCTATCTATCTATCTATCTATCTATATATCTATCGATCAATCAATCAATCAATCAATCTATCTATCTATTTATCTATCTATCTATCTTGAGTACAGTTGGAGAGGGAGGTGCTTCATCAAAGAAGAAAGAAGTGCAATGGAAGGGATTTCTTGACAAGGCAACATCTATATCATACTCTTATTTCAATGGAAGATTGGGGCAAAAGGTGGAGATGTTGGAAAAGGACAGCTACCAGCCTTGGAGGTTCATAGTTACAAATTACCTTTTCGACAAAGGATTATGGTCGTATTGAGTGGAAAGGAAGAAAAGAAGGAAGAATGTTCACCTTTGGATGTGTCTATGAATGCAAGCAAGCTATTCTATGTTATGATTAGTAATCAAAGGATTGCTAAACTTGACCTTTGGCACAAGATAATAGGGCATATCAATATTCCTAAGCTAATGAATATGAACAAGGAAGAGTCAAGAGATTCAAACAAGAAGTTGAGAAGGAGACAAGTACACACATCAAAGCCCTAAGGTTTGGTGGAGGGGGGGGGGGGGGGGGATAATTCTCCAAAGAATTAAGCTCTTATTTGTATGAAAATGGTATTAAAAGGCAATTTATGTGCAGATATACCCCCCAAAAAAATGGGGTGGGTGAAAGAAAAAGCAGGCACACAGTTGAGATTGCAAAGTGTATGATAAATGAATCACACATGCCTCTCTTTTATTGAGCTAAGATTGTCAATACTTTAGTTTAATTTATGAATAGGGTACCTAAAAGTGGTGTGCATGAATTGACTCCAAATGAGGCCAACTATGGTAAGAAACCAAGTGTAGAACATCTCAAGGTGTTTGGATGTACATGCTATGTGCACATTCCACAAGACCTAAGAACTAAACTTCATGATAAATCTAAAAAATGTGTTTTCATTGGCTATTCTAAGGAGAAAAAGGATTACAAGTCCTATAATCCTTACACCAAGAAGTTGTATGTATCAAGAGATGTGGTTTTTAATGAATTGAAACCTTAGTATGTAGCAAAGGGAAAAGAAAAGGTAATAGATGATGACTTGGATCATGTGTCCATTTGTTGTAAAGGTGATATGCAGGTTGAATCAAATCAAATGAGTGGGGTTGAGGCTTTGTTAGCTCAGAAAATGGTTGGTTTTGATGCACTAATGTGGTTCTATTTGGCAGGACGATACGTTTGATTTCAGTTGCAGGAGCTTCCGGCATGCAATGTCGGCAGGGACGGGATAAAAGATCGGTGCAAGTGGTAAGTGGGTGGGCCGTCAAGGTCAAGGCATGAGAGTCACCATCCGTCATCTTGGATCTGGCATGATCCAGCAGATGTAGCGTAGATGTCCGGTTCCAAAGGATCAGTTCAAGGAAGTTGCACAAGCTTAGGAGGTTTTACGTGATCCAGAAAAGAGGAATGTTTATGATAAGTAGGGTGAGAATGCATTGAAAGAGGCGGCGGCATTATTTGATGAAGGCCAAGTCCGTTGCATTCTGTTTCCATTGCAGATCTGACAAAAAGGAGGGGGCGGCATGCGGGTTTTTGGACATACTGTCTCTCTCTCTCCATTTTTCGCCAGCAAGTTGAGGGGACTATCTCTGCATTTCCGTTTTTTTGGGGTCGACTGGTGTTGGGTAGTGACAGGAAAAACGGAAAAGGGATAGAATGGTTGTCATCTCTGGCCACAAGAAAAAAAAAGGGGGGATGGCTGGTCTTTGGTGTGCGCGGATGCTGGAAGGAAGGGGAGAGCATCAGTACAAAAAAAAAAGGGGGGGGCTTCGTAGAGTTGGGAAGGAGGCTCCACATGTATCACACAGGGGGGATCTGGGGAATAGCATCGGAAGGCACATCTGCTCTGAGGGACAACAAAAATACGCATCGAAATTGATGGAAAGATGCTAGGCATCTTATCTGCTACGAGAAAGGAATTCAGAGATGAACTTTCAACATACGTGGACGCGGAAGTGAATAATTTAGAGCAGGAATCAAGGATACGTGCAACTAGCTCCCTCAACAGATGAGTTTCAATGAGATGGCGCATCGCAAAAAAAAAAATGCATTGGTGGCTAGGGAGGAAAAGAAAAACACAAGATCATCGGAGATACGCTGGAAAACAGAGAAGAATTTGAGGACTGCTTCTGATGCGAGGAAGGGTTCTCACAGCGCTGAATAGATATGGATTTCACGATCAGCATCTTAAAGTATTGAACAAGCAGAGATAGGGAAGAGAAAGTCGGGTCAAGTCATACAGAGATGGAGTGCTAAACGAGAGAAATCGGAGACATCAGAGGGCAGTTCTGAATCGGGTTCTTATTGTATATGAGATTAACCTCTGAAGATTGATGACACTAATTCAAGGATAGTTCTGACACATTATTCATGGAAGGATGACAATCTTCTGACAATCCTCTGTCTCTGAGTATATCAAACGTCCAGTTACATTCGAGAAGAGTTTGGGGAGAGGCTCTTGATGTGAAGCCATCGGTTATGCAGGCATCTGGACATCGAAGGGCAAAAAGGGGCTGACTTTCGGTCACAACTTTCCTTTGATGATCTTACTACAGAACATACTTATAGGATGAGTCCAGATGCTAAATGACTGGAAGAGAGTGGTGCTGCTGGAGCAGGAACGTCACTTCAGTCCATTGTTCATGAGGATGGAGAATATGAAGTGGAAGTTGAAATCCTGATGAATCAAAATAAGGAAGAAAGTATGGTCCTTTGCACTCAACAAGGCATTGAAGTTGGTTTTTTTCCCCTAACACTGTGAGTTCTACATACGAAATCACTACAATGTTTTGCATTCATTGCGAGTTGTGTTAATAAACTTTTTATGCACATGAAACACTATATTGAAACACTGTGTATCGAAATCCCACCTATTTGCTTTGAAGTGTTTTTGTTCGCGCATTTTCTTTTCTTCTTGCGATGAGAATTTGGATTGAGAAATGTAGTTTAATATCAAGTTCTAGTATTTCTTGAAGTTACGTCATCAGGGAATTCAACTGTATAAGGGAAGCTTACAGGAAGAGTTATTAATAACATAATGCCGTTGAGGTATTTCGAAGTTAGTGTGATAGTGTGAATCATCATTCTCTTCTTGTGTTTCAACAGAGTGACGGTACACTGAGAATTTTATAAAAGTGGATGCACAATTTTGAATGGTGAGCTTTGAAAGAATCATAAGGGTGGAAGAATCACGGTAGCTGGAGGTTTAGATTCGGGCATGAAAGCAAATGGGCATGTCCTCATCGATTAAAGTGCACAGACCTTAGGGGGGGGGGGGGTATTCTTATGAAGAGCAGTTGATACATTAATTGTTTGAAACTGGAAATACTTTTCGAGAGCAATTGTGGACTCGGAGTGAAAAAAGTGGCATATTACAAGTTGATTGAATCAAACATACGTGTGTCTAAAGCACTTTCCCTTGGACTAAGAGCCAAAACATTTTGGTGCGTCTACCGGGAAATGTGAGCTAGTGCATAGACATAGGAGGAATCCATTACGAGATAATTGTGGGCTCTAGGTAATCCAATTGGACCGATTCCGAGGGATTTGAGCAAAATAAAGGCTTTCACAATCATTTGTTCCGTGGGCTTAAGAACTAAACAGGCTGGTGCGTTTGCCGGGAAATGTGAGCTAGTGCATAGACATAGGAGGAATCCATTACGAGGTAATTGTGGGCTCTAGGTAATCCAATTGGACCGATTCCGAGGGATTTGAGCAAAATAAAGGCTTTCACAATCATTTGTTCCGTGGGCTTAAGAACTAAACATTTTGGTGCGTTTGCCGGGAAAAGCTTGGTACGTCTCTATAAGAGAGTGCCATAGGTTCGCCTAGCGCCACAGGTTGGCCGAGCTTGCGGACCCCAAGATCTAGTACATGAGCGAGGGGAGCTCATCGTCAGGAGCAACACAAACTCAAAGAGAGGAACGCGCTCAGAGAAGAGCCCTTGAAAGAGAAAGGAGAAGGTGGGAACCGCCAGGTGAGTGGACCTCGATTGGTTCGAAGAAATCAGCCAAAAACGTGTACTCCCGTAGGAGAGTCGCAAATCAAGTGCGAAAGTTTGAAGGAGGGATCCTGAAGCCACGTGTATTAAATTTCTGGGATCGAAGTGATATCGACATCACACCTCTGTTTGAAATGGCTCAACGGATTTCAGCTCACTTGGGGGACTTCACCAAATTTTCAGGTACTTGGGACGAAGATCCAGATAGTTTTATCCAGTTGTTTGAGGTTACTTGTGAGGCCAATGACGTAGTTGACCAGGATCAAAGGTTGAGAATTTTTCCGGCTATTCTCCGTGATGAGGCAGCCAATTGGTATGGGAATTTGACACCACAAGAGCGTGGAACTTATCAGATGCTCAAGGAAGCCCTCTTGGCAAAGTTTCGACGACAAGGCTTCCAAGATAGATTGGCCCAACAAATGGATTACTTGCGACAAGGAGTCAATGAGAGCATCGATAACTACATTCAAAGAATGGAAACGTTGGTAAGAAAGATGGGCGCGAATGCCCCGAACAATGAGACATTGAAACGAAGGTTCATTTCGGGATTGCGAGATCCTACAGCACAGCAGCATATCAACCTGACAAGACCTGCAACTTTAATGGATGCTAAAGAACAAGCGAGGCTTTGGGAGGAAGTACAATTATGCCAACAAAGGAAGATGGAGCTCTTATACGAGCCAATGGGAGGCCCAGGAAATATACCGATGAAAGATCCGGGTCAAGGAAGTCCCGCATTGACGACTCCAGCTTTTGTAGCCGCCACTAGCATGCTAGTCGAGGTAAAACCTGCGCTAACTGAAGAACGAATATTGGAGTTGGTCATGCAAGCTATAAAAGCTGCCACAATAACCCAGGAAACATACACAGTAAAACCAGAGGTAACTACGAACCAGAATCAAGTGTTTAGATCGAATACATGGTGTGGAAAGTGCCATGGTTACGGCCATTTGGCTTCAGAATGCCCTACAGTCTCGAGAGTATTCACAGATAGATCGCCACCTAGGATGCGTTGCACTTTTTGCGGAAGAACAAATCACACGGAGGACCGATGTTACAACAAGAGAGCCTATGAAGAGAGGACCATGAAATCAGGAGACACAAGAGAAAGACCTTACACGGGATTGCCCGCTCAAAGTGTACCACCTACATCTCGTTGGGAAAACAGACCAACTTATGGATATGGCGCTCAGGGTCAAGGAGGAGACTATCCAAGAGGAGCCACACGTGATCAAAGAAGAGACGGTCCAATCCAGTGCTGGAGATGCCATGCCTTTGGCCATACTCAATCTAGATGTCCAAACGAAAAGAAACCATTTGATTATACCCCGCTATGTAGGTACTGTAGTGGAGAGGGCCACTTTGATGAAGATTGTCCAAAACGAAGGGCTACCGCCGGCAAGGAAAAAGGACCAGTAGGATCCTCGAATTATGTTGATACTCAGATGCATTCCACATCGAGAGCTCAAGAGCAAGTTCCTACGATCGGAGTAGTGTTCAAGACACCGAACCCTCAAGAAGGCTCTAGCTCGTCAATGCACTTTGTGGATGCTTACGAGGCCAAGAAACCACACAAAGATCCAACTGTGGCAGTAGTCACAAGGACTCAAGAGTATTCGAAGAAGAATCCAGGAGGCGGAGGTGAAGAAGGGAGTCACGAGAAGATAGCCGAACACGAAGAGGTAGAAAACCAAGTTGGAGGACTTGTTGAGCAGCAAGAGCTTGAGGATGGGGAAGAGATTGAGATTCTTCCACCCGTGACCAAGGAGTTTGTGCCAGGCATAGCACCATTCCCTGAAAGATTGAAAGTTCCTAAGAGTAGAAAGGAAAGACAAAGTTCGGAAGAAGTAGATATTGTGAAGTTGCTCGCTGACACGGAAGTCACGCTGGACATTGGCACATTGCTAAAATGTTCACCTGTTTATAGGAAACAATTCTACAACGAATATATTAAGAAGCCGAGGAAAGCTCGAGATAAAAATAGACAAGATAAGGATGTCCAAGGAATCATTCAAAGTATTACGACGCAAATCGATTCGAATGCTCCAGCTGTGACGGTCGAGATTAAAGGATATGCAGTCCCCGGTGCTCAGTTAGATAGTGGAGCCGCAGTCAACCTTATGACTGATTTCATGATGAAAGCTTTGGGCCTTAACCACATGGAAGAGACGCCGATATCTTTGAGAATGGCGGATCAAACACAAGTGAAGCCTGCGGGTCTTTTGAAGAATGTAAGTACAGTTGTGGGCGGTTTAGAGTTTAAAATTGATTATCTCATAGTAAGACCAAGGACCTCAGAGGCCACCTTCTCGATCCTACTTGGACGGCCATGGCTGGTGCAAGCCGAATGTGTGCATGACTGGCGCACAGGTTTTATTTCAATAGGGCCAAAGTCTGATCGGATTCAGTTGCAAGTATCCCCACCCTCGAGCAACAAGAAGAAAACAATAATAGTCGATGAGATGGAAAAGAAAGAGAAGGAGAAAGCAAGGCACGAGATTGCACGAGCTAGGTTTTCCTTGAACACAGACAACTACAAGAATCTGCTTCAAGACGGGTTCAACTTGCAGCTCTTTAAGAATCAAGACACGAAGATGGGAGAATATCAAAATCCATTGCTCTATAACGACGATTCATATCAAGAGTTGCTAGGATGGTTGACGCACACAAGAGAATTTGAGTGCTACATGTTGAGTATAGACGCAAAGGAAAATAAATTTACTCAATCCCTGGAGAAGGGAACTTCAAGGGAAGAGCTGAAACTAGAGTTAGCTCCGGCGATGGAGGTGCAACAGTTGTGAGAAAGAGTTAGAATGCTAGAAGCAGAGATTCTAAAGAGAAGTCGAGAATCGGAAAAGGAAGCGAAGAGTAAGACTAAAGTGTTGGAAGCCATTGTAAAAGCTGAATTGAAGAAACTAGGTTCAATCGGAACAGAACAAAACAATGATTTACTGGCCAACCATGCACGCGTGATTGGAGAGCATGTTCCAATCACAGTGTCATCAAGGAATAAGGAATATTCGCGAGAAGCTCAGTTGGAAAAGTGGGAAGTTTTTCCAGAAAAGTTCTTGAGCGTGGGGTCAGAGCTACCAGATGGAGTACGAGATTGCATTAAAACGACACTCAAAAATTTCAGCGAGGCCTTTGCATGGTCATACAGTGATCTGAGAGGAATTGATCCCCGAATCTGCCAACATTATATAGACTTGGAAGAAGGCACACGACCAATATGTCAATGACTCAGGCGAACGAATCCAGTCTACTCGGAATTGATCAAGCTGGAATTGACCAAATTATTGGAGGCAGGATTTATATATCCCATCGCATCCAGCGAGTGGGTATCACCAATTGTAGTTGTCCCGAAGAAAAATAAGAAAATCCGTATTTGCATAGACTATCGAAAGTTGAACGAGCGCACAAAGAAGGATCACTTCCCCTTGCCATTTATTGATCAAATCTTGGACAGAGTGGCTGGCCATAAATTGTACTCATTTTTGGATGGTTTCAGTGGGTACAACCAAATCCAAATCCATGAAGAGGATCAATCAAAAACTACTTTCACCATAGAATGGGGTACGTATGCATATCGTGTGATGCCATTTGGATTATGCAATGCACCGGCCACATTCCAGAGAGCAATGATAGCTGCATATCAAGACTACCTGCAGGATTGGATGGAGATATTTCTCGATGATTTTGCAATCAGAGGCAATGATGAAAACATGATGGAGAGGATCAAAGCTATTTTAAGACGAAGCATTGAAAAAGGCATTGCATTAAATCCTGAAAAGTGTACATTTGGAGTACGAAGAGGATTGCTTTTGGGACATGTTATTTCCGAAAAAGGGATTGCAGTCGACGAGGATAAAGTGGACAAAATTGGACAACTTCCACCTCCTCAAAACTTGCGGCAACTCAGAGGATTCTTGGGCCATGCGAATTATTATCGACGTTTTATATTAAATTTTGCATCCATAGCGGCACCACTGACGAATCTCTTGAGGAAGGACCAACAATACCAATGGACTGACGAGTGTCAAGTTGCATTCAACTCGATCAAGGAGAGATTGATAAATGCACCAATCTTGGTAGCACCCGACTGGACGAAAGAATTCCATGTGCATACCGACGCTTCTCATACTGCGGTTGGAGCAGTACTATGCCAAGCCGATGAAAAGAAGTTGGACCACCCTATTTATTACGCAAGTCGCAACTTGAATAGCACTGAGAGGAACTATACGACTACGGAGAAGGAATGCCTATCGATGATCTTTGCGGTGAACAAGTATCGGCATTACCTGATGGGAAAGCATTTCACTTTTTATGTGGATCATGAAGCCCTTAAGTACATCATTAATAAACCCGAACTGTCAGGGCGACTGATGAGGTGGATGCTACTTCTCCAAGAATTTCAGTTCACAGTGGTAACCAAACCAGGCAAAGCGCATATATTGGCTGACCATTTATCTCGAGTTGTTAATGAGGAGCCAATCTCTGGTGTGCCCGATGATGCTCCTGATGGGCATCTATTCCAGGTTGAAGCTAAAGTACCTTGGTATGCCGACTTGGTGAATTTCTTGTGCACTACTAAATATCCGCCAGGAGCAAGCAAGAGAGAGAAGCAAAAACTGTTAGCATTGGCGAAGCACCATAGCATCATTGGGGGGCAACTCTATCGATATTTTGTTCATGAGAGCATTTATCGGAGGTGTCTCGAGGAAGAAGAAGCAAATCTAGTGTTGAGGGCTTTGCATGACGAACCTTGCGGTGGGCATTTTGCTGGTGAACTGACGGCAAGAAAGATTTTATTGGCTGGGTATTGGTGGCCAACGCTGTTCAAAGACTCGTACACATACTGTAAGAAATGTGACAAATGCCAACGAATGGGCAAACCCACATTAGCACATGCTGCTCCTCTCACGCCGGTGCT
Organism: Ceratopteris richardii; assembly: GCA_020310875.1. Taxonomy (NCBI): domain Eukaryota; kingdom Viridiplantae; phylum Streptophyta; class Polypodiopsida; order Polypodiales; family Pteridaceae; genus Ceratopteris; species Ceratopteris richardii. Next base: position 13,913,546 of record CM035418.1, on the reverse strand, counting down.
CGCTCTTAAGCCGTTTGAGAAGTGGGGAATTGATTTTGTGGGGCGTATTGATCCTCCCTCACGACGAAGATTTAATAGGTATATTTTGGTCTGTACTGATTATGTTACCAAGTGGGTGGAAGCCAAAGCTCTGAAGACTGACCGAGCTGTTGATGTAGGTAAATTTTTGTACGAACAAATTATCACTCGATTCGGATGCCCGTTGGAAATAGTGAGTGATAGAGGAACACATTTTGTCAACGAACTGATCGAAGAATTAATGGAATTCTATAAGATCAAACATAGAAAAAGCACTCCATATTACCCGAGAGCGAATGGACAAGTGGAGGTCACCAACAAGGTGCTGGAACAGATTCTGACAAAGACAGTAGCTGTGCATAGGAGAGACTGGGATGAGAGACTTTTGGAAGCTTTGTGGGCGTATCGAACATCCTACCGAGTGACGACAAAGAGCACTCCATTTTCCCTAGTATATGGCGAGGAAGCCATCTTCCCCATTGAAAAAGAAGTTCCGACATTAAGAGTGGCCATTGAGGCCAGGATGGGAGAGGAAGAGTCATTAAAGGAGAGGTACATACAGCTGGTCAAGCTAGAAGAAAAGAGACTCATCGCACAACAAAGTTTGGAAGCTATTCAGAAGAGACGTAAGGAGAGGCATGATAAGAATCTCAAGACCTATGCGATTCAAAAGGGGGATTTGGTGCTAGTCTATGATAGTAAATATTATAAATTCCCGGGGAAGTTACAGACAAGATGGGCAGGACCATTTAAGGTGGTGGAACTTAACTCCAATGGTTCCATGCAAATTCAAGATTTAGGAGAAGAATATGCTCCCGTGAAGGTTAACGCACTTCGAATTAAACCATATTTCAAGTGATATTAGGATGGGAGAAGCCAGACGAGATCCAAATGGAAGGATGTAGTAGACCCCTTGTACATAGATGTATAGTTATATATATATATGTGCATATGTTGTTATGATTTTTGTTGTCATAAATGTTATTTAGTGCTAGCTCAAGAATTTTGGACTTCTAATATTTTTTGTGTTATGCAGAGACTATTAGAGCCTAAGTAACAAAATGGCAGATCAAATAACGCAACTTTACTTGTACGAGTTAAGGATATATTTCTCGGACCAAACATTCGCCCGCATGGACATAGATGTCGACGACTTTGAGACGGAATACGATGTTGAGGAAGCGCATTGGCTGGTATGCTTTATAAACCAGGATTTGGGTGTTGCATTTTACATTGAGTGTTTTGAGGAATACCTAGCTCGACGTGTAGGATGGGCGGGAGATCGATATTACTATTTTGATCCTTCGAGGGAAATGCCTAACGAGGAAAACGATATCACATGGGCTTGGGCAGATGTGCTAACGCTAGGAAGTGATGACGGAGCTCCTGAAGTTGAGCCTGACTCGCCTTAGGGAAGTCGTCGGGATGCGAGTACGATGTGAGGCTACATGAGACATCCCAGAGACCCACATTCTAGATCGCCTAAGGATAGGTACAGGAGGGACTAAGGCATAGCTGGCTGTAGTTACCTAGTGAAAAGTCGAATCGAGGAATACATATGTAGGGTCTGTAATTGAGAGAATGGAGTGAAGAGGTGGTTGATCTGTCAAAGGCTAGTGAGTATATGTTTTACATGCATGTGTGGGAAAAGTGGGAAAGTCCCTTTCTTCCTCTCCCTAATTCTCAGGACTTGGGTGAACTAATTAACTATGAAAAGAAAGAAAAAGTAAAGAAAAAAAAATATTGTGTTGTTGTGATCGTACCAATGTGCTATGGTGGGCTAGTAGGTGGGTGGATTTATCCTCGCCGGGTGGTTAGGACCACGAGCCGCATCTAGTTTCGCCATAGGCTTGGAGGTATATGTTTGTGTCTTAGCTACGCGCCATAACGGGTTGGTAGGTAGGTGGAGCTATCGTGGCTGGGTAGTCACGACCACGAGCCGTATCCAGCTTCGTTATGGGCTAGCTGATATATGTTATGTGTCATCATTGTGTGTTTGTGTGTTGTGCGCTGCATTGCGTTGGTAGATGGGTGGAATCAACCTGATCGGGTGGTCAGGTCCACGAATCGCATCTAGTGTCAATGTAGGCCAACTTGTGATTAAAATAAAATTTTCATATGGAGTTATTCCCCACTCTTGAGGGGGAGACAGAGAGAGGAGAGGGCGATGATCGCCTGGAAGGGAACATTATTTTCTTGTGTGATTGATATGTGTGGGCTTGCGACAGATCAGCTCACTTTGAATCAACATTCTTGAAGGCACGGAGACTCTATATGTACTTATGGATGAGGCTTTAGCGAGGTAATGCAACGGTCTTGCTTTATAACTTGTGTGCTCTATCCGAGGGTTTTCTACAGTGCGGGATACTCTAGGGTTCTGATGTAGGTCTTCCCTTGCACTCGATTCTCGATGATTTTTGTAGGACGACGATGGGGATTCTTCGGAAGTGTCTAGTCATGAAATGATTGTACATAGCGAATAGTAGATGCAATAATGGGGTATGCATTTTGGGTATTTTTGCATCTCCGATTGGATTCATTTCAGTTGCTGTTGTTCATTTCGGTATTTTCTTTTTTGTTTTTCGCAATGACAGTGCATGTGTAAAACATGGAAAGGTATGCATGTGTTATTTTGGTTGAGACGATTTTCATAATGGAATGTATGGGCAAATTGATGCATGGCTGAAATGGAATTGCATATATGTGCATGTTCTTGGATCGTGTTGGAAATGACTGATTTGTATGTATTCATGAGTGATTTTCTTTAGCACTAATAGCTTCGATGAGTGCAGGTTCAGTGGAAGTGGCGGCTCGATGAAAAGGTATGTGAACTAATTGAAAATTGACATGTTCATGGTTGTTTGGATTTTATTGCAGCAATAGTGGCTCGTCGAGGACGACTTCGCAAATAAGAAAAGGGGAGTATGTTAGCTCAGAAAATGGTTGGTTTTGATGCACTAATGTGGTTCTATTTGGCAGGAAGATACGTTTGATTTCAGTTGCAGGAGCTTCCGGCATGCAATGTCGGCAGGGACGGGATAAAAGATCGGTGCAAGTGGTAAGTGGGTGGGCCGTCAAGGTCAAGGCATGAGAGTCACCATCCGTCATCTTGGATCTGGCATGATCCAGCAGATGTAGCATAGATGTCCGGTTCCAAAGGATCAATTCAAGGAAGTTGCACAAGCTTAGGAGGTTTTACGTGATCCAGAAAAGAGGAATGTTTATGATAAGTAGGGTGAGAATGCATTGAAAGAGGCGGCGGCATTATTTGATGAAGGCCAAGTCCGTTGCATTCTGTTTCCATTGCAGATCTGACAAAAAGGAGGGGGCAGCAGGCGGGTTTTTGGACATACTGTCTCTCTCTCTCCATTTTTCGCCAGCAAGTTGAGGGGACTATCTCTGCATTTCCGTTTTTTTGGGGTCGACTGGTGTTGGGTAGTGACAGGAAAAACGGAAAAGGGATAGAATGGTTGTCATCTCTGGCCACAAGAAAAAAAAAGGGGGGATGGCTGGTCTTTGGTGTGCGCGGATGCTGGAAGGAAGGGGAGAGCATCAGTACAAAAAAAAAAAAATGGGGGCTTCGTAGAGTTGGGGAGGAGGCTCCACATGTATCACACAGGGGGGATCTGGGGAATGGCATCGGAAGGCACATCTGCTCTGAGGGACAACAAAAATACGCATCGGAATTGATGGAAAGATGCTAGGCATCTTATCTGCTACGAGAAAGGAATTCAGAGATGAACTTTCAACATACGTGGACGCGGAAGTGAATAATCTAGAGCAGGAATCAAGGATACGTGCAACTAGCTCCCTCAACAGATGAGTTTCAATGAGATGGCGCATCGCAAAAAAAAAAATGCATTGGTGGCTAGGGAAGAAAAAAACAAGATCATCGGAGATACGCTGGAAAACAGAGAAGAATTTGAGGACTGCTTCTGATGCGAGGAAGGGTTCTCACAGCGCTGAATATATATGGATTTCACGATCAGCATCTTAAAGTATTGAACAAGCAGAGATAGGGAAGAGAAAGTCGGGTCAAGTCATACAGAGATGGAGTGCTAAACGAGAGAAATCGGAGACATCAGAGGGCAGTTCTGAATCGGGTTCTTTATTGTATATGAGATTAACCTCTGAAGATTGATGACACTAATTCAAGGATAGTTCTGACACATTATTCATGGAAGGATGACAATCTTCTGACAATCCTCTGTCTCTGAGTATATCAAACGTCCAGTTACATTCGAGAAGAGTTTGGGGAGAGGCTCTTGATGTGAAGCCATCGGTTATGCAGGCATCTCGACATCGAAGGGCAAAAAGGGGCTGACTTTCGGTCACAACTTTCCTTTGATGATCTTACTACAGAACATACTTATAGGATGAGTCCAGATGCTAAATGACTTGAAGAGAGTGGTGCTGCTGGAGCAAGAACGTCACTTCAGTCCATTGTTCATGAGGATGGAGAATATGAAGTGGAAGTTGAAATCCTGATGAATCAAAATAAGGAAGAAAGTATGGTCCTTTGCACTCAACAGGGCATTGAAGCTGGTTTTTTTCCCCTAACACTGTGAGTTCTACATACGAAATCACTGCAATTTTTCGCATTCATTGCGAGTTGTGTTAATAAACTTTTTATGCACATTAAACACTATATTGAAACACTGTGTATCAAAATCCCACCTATTTGCTTTGAAGTGTTTTTGTTCGCGCATTTTCTTTTCTTCTTGCGATGAGAATTTGGATTGAGAAATGTAGTTTAATATCAAGTTCTAGTATTTCTTGAAGTTACATGATCAGGGAATTCAACTATATAAGGGAAGCTTACAGGAAGAGTTATTAATAACATAATGCCGTTGAGGTATTTCGAAGTTAGTGTGATAGAGTGTGAATCATCATTCTCTTCTTGTGTTTCAACAGAGTGACGGTACATTGAGAATTTTATAAAAGTGGATGCACAATTTTGAATGGTGAGCTTTGAAAGAATCATAAGGGTGGAAGGATCACGGTAGCTGGAGGTTTAGATTCGGGCATGAAAGCAAATGGGCATGTCCTCATCGATTAAAGTGCACAGACCTTAGGGGGGGGTATTCTTATGAAGAGCAGTTGATACATTAATTGTTTGAAACTGGAAATACTTTTCGAGAGCAATTGTGGACTCGGAGTGAAAAAAGTGGCATATTACAAGTTGATTGAATCAAACATACGTGTGTCTAAAGCACTTTCCCTTGGACTAAGAGCCAAAACATTTTGGTGCGTCTGCCGGGAAATGTGAGCTAGTGCATAGACATAGGAGGAATCCATTACGAGATAATTGTGGGCTCTAGGTAATCCAATTGGACCGATTCCGAGGGATTTGAGAAAAATAAAGGCTTTCACAATCATTTGTTCCGTGGGCTTAAGAACTAAACAGGCTTCAACATCAAAATCAGATACCCAAGGACACATGGGAGAAAGGATAAATCTATTAGAATCACCAACATCGGGGTATAAGCCACTTAGTGACTCTCATGATGATCATAAAGGGTGATAGTGAGTCACATGATGAAGAAGACTATGAAGAGGTGGTTGCAACACAAGTAAAGGTATCTAGGTTGATGAAGAAATTCCCTAAAGGGAATGAAAGGAGATCCTCAAGGCTCAGGAATCCAATACAAAGGCTAAGCTATGACTTTTTCATTGCCAAGCACTATGCCTATATGATGCAGATTGTAGGAGATAATGATCGAACAGGGTATGAGGAGGCATCAACAAAGGAGGAATGGAAAAGAGATATGTATGAGGAAATTAAAGCACTCAAGGATAATGGGACTTGGGAATCAGTGCCTTAAACACTAGGTACAAAAGTGGTTGAAAACAAATGGTTGTATAATTCTGAAAGGAATGTGGATGGTTCATTAGCTAGACACAAAGCTAGGTTGGTGGCTCAGGGGTTCACACAAACTTTTGGTGTGAATTATGAAGAGACATTCAACTTGGTGGCTAACAAAAAAACCCATAAGGACCTTAATAGTTGTATGTGCATGTAGAAGATGGCCTATATATCAGCTTGATATAAAAAATGCATTCTGGAATGGTGAGCTAAAGGAAGAGGTATACATGGCACAACCTATTGGATATGGAGATGTGGATGATCCTAAATTTTCTTGTAGGTTGAGAAAGCCCTTGTATAGGCTTGAACAAGCTATATGTAAATACAAAGATAAATATGATGGATTTGTAAGATACTTGATGAATTAACATTGTATATAAGCTTGGTTGGTTCTTTGATCTATGCAAAAATGAATAGACCTGATCTTTCTTATGTGGTAGGAGTACTTGCTCAATTTATGCATATTGCCACTCAAGAGCACTTAAATGCACCAAAAGAATGCTTAGATATGTGAATTATACAATCAATCATAGATATGTGAGAAGAGCTAATACTTAGAGGATGGAGTGATGTTGAGTGGGCAGGATCTATTGATGATAGAAGATCAACTTCAGGGTATGTATTCATGCTTGGAACAAAGACTATGTCATGGATGTCAAAGAAGTAACCCACAATTGCATTGCCCTCAGCTGAGGCTAAGTATATAGCATTAGCTCTAACTACATGTGAAGCTATATGGCTTTAGAAGCAACTGATTGATTTGTATGTGTAGGTTGGAACAATCTCCATTTATGGAGATAAGATGTCATCTATACATTTGGCTAATAACCCAATGTATCATTCTAGGAGTAAGCACATTGAAGAGCATTACCATTTGAAAAAGTTGTTAATCATAAAGTGGATGTTGATTTTGTGACTACAAAGGAGCAGGTTTCACCAAAGGATTGGATGCATCAAAGCCAAGTAAGTTCAAGAACATAATGAGCTTGATGGCCATAGACACTCCCTACCTAAGCTTCAAGGGGATTTTTGAAAAAAAGAAGGAGCAAGCTTAAAGGATAATTTTGTTAATTTTCATATTCAAAATGTGAAGCAAAACTTGGATAATGCTAAAGCCATGCGTTCTTATCCATTTGAGGACAACAAAAGCACCAAAGGACACTCAAGGAAGTTGGAAGATAAACAAGAAGCCATTGGAAAGTCAAGAGGTAAGGAAAGGGTAGGCGAAGAGTCACATAATCATCTATAGATGACGGGAAGGCGCATTGTCGTGGTTTATGAATGATGTGTGGACCTAGAAAGTGACCACACACCCAAGGAGCATCCCCAAGAAGTATCAGCACCATTTCAACTCTGTATGTGGTCTTTTCTATAAGTTTATTTCACTAGACCCTCTGTCTCTAGTGTATTATGTGAGACATAGTCAACTTGTAATATTTGGTTCTCTTTGTGTACAAATCTAATTGTAGTGAGTTTACTCTTGAATGAAAGCTTATCTCTCCTACTTCATGTTTATTAAACATGTTAGTGTGAGAATTCTGTTGCTATGCGTTATTGGTGTTTCTCTATGAGCTAAGTGTTTGCATAGGTCAATAGATAGGTAGTCTCTTTTGTAATAAAAAGTTTCCTCAACTATACGTATTTAAATTGAGTGTTTGTCGGCTTCTTGGAAAGACAATTGATTCTACTAAGTGTGGATAGCATTGGATTTCAAGACATGGGTCAAATTTCTTGGTGTAGTTCAGGTACTTTTAAAGAGTAGACTGGGAGACCTACTGAAGTGGAAGGACTCCATAGCCTTCACACAACTGAACTGAAGACTAACTAGTAAGGCCACACACTAGGAAGAGAGATGTGTTTCCACGCAACCAACCCCTCCAATATATAGCTCCAAGTCCAAGGGGGTAAGTCCCTCTCAAGAGGACGTGTGTACCTTCCATCACATGGGTCCTAAGGTATTCACATGGTTTCCAAGCTTAGGAAATCACATGAAATCACATGGCTTCTAAAAGAAGACTCTCCAAGCTCTCACGTACAAACCAAGTGGCTAGGAGAAGCTTCCAATCAAGCCTAAGGTACTCAACCTTAGAGAATTAGCCCTAAGGTTCAAGACCCATCTAAAAGGGGTAAATAAACCATAAATCCAAAGGGTTTCACACCTAGAAACCCAAGGGTTCTACCCCTTAGACCCATGTAATTATACAACATTCTCCCCCCCTTAAAAGCATATCTGTCCTCGAAAATGAGTGGAGATATATACCTTGGGGTATTCCCCCGTGCTCCATGATCAATCTCAAGCATCATGGCTTTCATCTCTCTAAATTTGCCTCTTAATTGGAAAGGGGAATTCAACCCCGACTGAAAAAAAAGAGGAGAATCCATGTGTGGTCTAATTCCCTGCCCCATTCATTCAAAGTTCCATCTAGTTTGCATACGAAAAAGAACTGAGTCGAATGCAAAGTATGGAAAGAATGAAAAGGGTGGAAGAGAACATCCCTGCCTTTGTTTAAGCCATGTGTCATCTGGGTCTCCAAAGCTCAAACATGTGGATTAGGTGGAGTCAAAGTGATTTCAACTAAATTGCTACCTAGGTCCATCTCTTTGCACCACTAGTGCATGAACCAAGCAAAATAGATATGAATACTTCTTAAGGTTTCTTTATTAGATTCATCTCTCAAGTTAGAATCCAGCTTGTTCTGAAAGGAAAATGAATCTTTCATAATCCCTGCCCAAATCACTCTCTTTTAGTGAAATGGGTGGATTTTCTTGTTTGTGATTTGCCTCCAATAAATCTAAATAGAGGGGAATTTCATTATATAATCCCTGCCTAACCAATAGAATGATAAAGGTGGATTATCTAATTTTTTACGAGGATATAACATCCTCTTTATCTTCAGAGAGAGTTTGAATAGCTTACCAAAAGTGGATTTTAATGTTGTTTCAAAACTTTACGTGGTTTTGAGAATCCACTTTAAGGGACTAGGATCCATAGGGACTATTGTAGACTCCAATTGATTGAAACCTTTTTTACTTGTTCTTCCAAAAAGATTAAGATCTTTATAACTACGTCCCAAGATGGGAACTCATAGTGTAAAAGATCGTGTTATCTTTAAGGTCATAAGTAAAATAGATTATTCCAATCATTTCTTCACTGCTTAATCCTTACGGATCTTTAGTTGGATCTCAAACCTTAAAGGTCTTCTTGATCCTTCCAGAGTTCCCACCTTATATTCTAGATCTATTAAAGATGTCCTATGTTGACACCGTCATTGGATCTTTCCCATTCTTTAGTTAACTTGATTAATCAAGTATCAAAAAGATGATCTTTCTAAGCTTTCTTTGAAGCTTGATCTAAGATCATTTTTATGATCCTTGAATTTCAAGTCATTCTTTGAGGCTTTTAGAGCTTCATTCTTTGGAGTTTACCTTCAAACTCAAAAAAGTTGATCCTCTCCTTATTTCTATCTCTTTATGAAAGATATATCCTTTCGTATCTTGTTGGAAGAATTCTTCTTCCCTTTGAGAGGATAATTGAAGAAGATGTCTATTCCTAGACATTGTCTTCTTGATGTATTCCATTGGATCATGAGTCCCTTTTTCTTCTGGCCATCAAGAAAAAGTACTCAACGGGATTCAGTACCCACTGTCCCATACCAGTGGGTACCTCATCGAATCCACATAACTTTGTCTCTATACTTTCTCACCTTTTCTGTCCTTTTAAATGCCCTTCATACTATGGTACCAAATTATAAGAGCAAGGACTAAGGTGCTTAGAAACACCACTACTAATCTTACTTAAAATATTTGGTTAACCATTAATGTGGTGTGACTTATCTTATCAAACTTTAAGTTTGACTTGATCATTGCCCTACTTGGGTCTTTTGGCTTTCCTTTCTTCTTTAGCCAAAATAAGAGATTAGACTAGGTCTTTCTCAAATAGATCCATTCATGTTCAATGCTTTACCCATGGGTTTTACTTGGGGATCTAGCTAATTTGCTTCATACAAGAAGCCATACTCCTTAGATCTATACTACTGGAATCCATAACGTATGTTATGTTATCTCTATGAAGCATCAATATACTTTTAGGATTATGCTTATAGCTCATCCAACTTCTTTTCCTATCTCACTTAGGATTTATACAATCCTAATGGTATATGCAAGTCTTCTCTTGCATTGGGGTTCTTTGAGAATTCCCAATCTCTGAGAACTTCATTTAGTTGGAAGATGTAATGAAAGATATATATGAAGTACTAGAATACAAGGAAGTACTTCAACTTTATCTATTTCTTGCATATCTTTTACCTTGCAATACCTTATTCGGTCTTTCCAAGGCATAAGATACAAGTTCTTGGGAGCATTCTCCCCTCCTTAAGAGTTTTCGTCCTCGAAAACTACCTGGTTAAAGGAACTATTCAATCTTTTATTTTCAATATTTTATTGTTCCCCTTGGTGAAAGGAAGTATTCAGAGTTTTTTATGCTTTCTTTTCTCCAAGCATACAGAACAAATGTCCCAAAGTTCAAGTTGAGATTACCCACAAATTCGATGTCCCATACCACCGAATTTACTTCAGTGGTAGTGTAAACCTAGATGTCCCATACCATCCGGCTTACACTTCCACTTTAGTAAAGGTAACTTTAGCTTGAGTTTTGGGATCAAACCTTCTTCTAAACAAGTGAGATCTATTACTTCTTGGACTTATAAGTATTATTTTCACTACAGAGCATCTGTATTGCCTATGCTACAGTGGACTTTCTACTTACCAAGTCTCAATTGCAACTTAGTCTCAAAACATTGGCTTTTCAATTATACCTTGATTCAGATATACTCTACAAGATCCCTTTCGTGTCACTTGATGATAGAGCTAGTTTATATCTCAACTAGATATAATCTCTTATGACATAATGAGTAATCTGAGAAAGAATAATTGATTTGCCAATCAAATATCTATGTTGAAGTAGATGGTAATTCCATTTACTATATAGTCCTTTATTTCTAGGACATTCAAAAATGGTACTTAGGGTTTATTACCACCCTTGAGTTTTATCTTCTCTTCATGCCTTGCATTTGCTTGGAAGAAAAATGTAAGGCTCCAAATAGTTCTTAAGTTCTTTCAAGCAAAGAACTTTCTTGAACAAAAGCACTAATACTTTCATCTTCCAATACGAAGATTTTGATATACCATATTTTCTCTTCCTTAGAGCTTTGAGAAGATAGTTCTCTAATTTACCACTATTGTATCGTGGTTTTAAGAGAAAATTTTTGCATTACTATCTTAAGTCTATGGCCTTGTTGATTACGCATGCCATGGGTTTTTATGGAATTTAAAATTCCATAAGGGGGATTTTTAGCTTAAGGTATTTTCAAGAAGTTAAGATTATTTGGCTTTTAATTACTAAGCCAAACATTAAGAAATTAAATGGTTTATAGTGGCCAATTGGCCTCATCACCATTCTTCCTAAAAAACAATAAAATCAAATCCTACTTAACTTCAAGAACTTAATCTCCCTTTCAACTCAAGAACCCATGTAATATATTTCAAATGCATAGTTTAGTGTATGCCAAAAATATTTACACCTTTATTGGAAAAGGCGTTGCATGCATAAGGTTCAGAAGTTGAACCCCTCCTTAAAGCATGCAAAAGTTCCAATTCAGAACTTTGTTCATCCAAAGGATGGTGCAAAATTTCCAGGAAACTTAGTGTATGCAAGTTTCAACAATGCTTTAGACACATTCTTCCTAACCACGACCGTTTTTATGCACCTCCAATACTTCTTTTCAAAGCAATGAACTTGATGCATAGTGCAACTTATTTCCATGATTGATTGTCAATGTGACCACAAAAACTGGGCCACCTGAATCTATGCATCCCCTTCCAAGTCATGTCTATTATGACATGCACCGGATGTTCTTTAATTTGCAAGGAAAAGAAAGAGGTGCAAATACTTACCTGGGAATTAAGCTTCGTCCATCCCCTGACTTTTCTTGAGTGCCTCCATGGTAGGCTTGGGCCATCCCATCTCGTCCCTTTTGAAGTCTTTCTTGGGTACTTGTATACTTACTTGTGTACCCATATTTATGCATTTACCTTTATGCATTTTAAGGGGTAGAATCTCTATGCATAATTAATGGATGCCATGCACATGCCTCCATTATCCTTGGCAAAGGAACTTTTCAAAAATATTCATGCCCTCATAAGTGTATGCACTAATTTGTAAAGCCACTCTTCATGCAAAAGAGGTTTATGCATAAAATATCGACTCATTCATTTGTAAAATTTCACAGAATTTGTGAGAGAAGAAAATAACTTACTCTCTAACCTTGTTCTTTCCATGATCTTGGTGAAGAGTCTATCTTGCCTTTGAATTTTGTCCCATGGAACTTCGTTCCATAGTTTCTTTCAAAATCTCTTATAATGAAACTACACATTAGTGGGTTTATTCACATGTAATAATAAAAAAAATAGATCATATGAGCAACATTACAGAAAATAAACCCATATGCAATATGTAAAATGACATTAAAAAATGTATAAACTTATCTTCTCAGATTTCTTATGCATCCATAAAAAATTTTCAAATAGGAGCTAGAGGTGGGCTCTTCATCTCGTTTGTCCCGCTTAGCTCGCTACTGCGCCTCGCAGTAACAAAAGGTGGCGGAAGAAGAGGAACATTGCCAAGAAGCAACACCTCTTCGTTCTCAATCCTTTCTTGCGGTGGATGAAGAAAATACATACCAGGAAACAAACGAGGCCTTGTTCGCAGTCGATATTGGAGGCTCCCGTACTGAGAGATGCAAACATCCAAGATTCATGATGGTTGCGGTGTCTGTCGGCAAGACGAAGATCTTGAATTGTCACGGTGGAAAATAGACAGAATGTTTCTACCCATCTGGATGATGAGGTGAGTTAGCAGAACGATCCTAGAACTACATCAGTCTTCTATCACGTACTAACCGTAGAAGATGTGAGGAGTTGTCGACATGCATTCAAAACCCAGTTATAGCGTATATTATAAGATCTCAGCTATGGCGGGTTCTGATGCTTGTAGCTTTAGTTGGTTGACAAAGCTAGATATTACTCCATCACCAGAGATAATAGGCGCAGGCATGGAGAAAAACAAGAACTACAAGGTTGAGTTGACAGAGTATTATTAATCGCAATTCATGCGCATGTGCTCCGTTCTGTACCAATCCCATATGCGCATGTGCTCCGTTCTGTACTAAGAAAATAACTATTCATATAGCACATCGCCGCATACAATTTACATGTCGAGCGGAGAATGGAGAGAGAAGTGCGCCTGTACTTCCCTCGTTCATTCTCACGATCAGGGCGTCCACATTGGCAGTCCCAGATGTTTGAGGGGGCTCATAAAGGCTAATGCCTCCCACTACAGGGGGGTTCATATGCGTGATCTTTTGCACCTCTCCGAAGAAGAGATCGGCGATTTGGCTCACGGACCCATACTCGCGAATGGCTCTCAAAATCATCATAGAACTATACTTGCAAGGAAATCAACCGGCTCTGATACCACTGATGTGGAAGGACTCCATAGCCTTCACACAACTGAACTAAAGACTAACTAGCAAGGCCACACACTAGGAAGAGAGATGTGTTTCCACCCAACCAACCCCTCCAATATATAGCTCCAAGTCCAAGGGGGTAAGCCCCTCTCAAGAGGACATGTGTACCTTCCATCACATGGGTCCAAAGGTATTCACATGGTTTCCAAGCTTAGGAAACCACATGAAATCACACGGCTTCTAAAAGAACACTCTCCCATAGCCTTCACACAACTGAACTAAAGACTAACTAGCAAGGCCACACACTAGGAAGAGAGATGTGTTTCCACCCAACCAACCCCTCCAATATATAGCTCCAAGTCCAAGGGGGTAAGCCCCTCTCAAGAGGACATGTGTACCTTCCATCACATGGGTCCAAAGGTATTCACATGGTTTCCAAGCTTAGGAAACCACATGAAATCACACGGCTTCTAAAAGAACACTCTCCAAGCTCTCACGTACAAACCAAGTGGCTAGGAGAAGCTTCCAATCAAGCCTAAGGTACTCAACCTTAGAGAATTAGCCCTAAGGTTCAAGACCCATCTAAAAGGGGTAAATAAACCATAAATCCAAAGGGTTTCACACCTAGAAACCCAAGGTTTCTACCCCTTAGACCCATGTAATTATATAACACCTACGTGGGCTCATTGTGATTTTGTTGCATACATAGAGGATTTGTTCCTCACATTCGTCAAGTATCAAGTATTCACAGGAAATTAAGTGCATCTTTTTCTTCTTGAGATGCTACCCAAATATTTGTATTATTCTATCTCAAGGTGGTTTGACTAGGCTAGTTGCTATGAAACGTGTGTGTCCATGAGTTGTTTTTGCTTCATGCTTTGTAGCTTATGCATATCTTTGTTGAGGAAGAAGAAAACACCTCTAGTTGTGAGGGTGAGTATAGGGCAATTTCACAATGACTGTTAAGTGTCTGGCTCATACACCTTTTGGCTCATTTGGGTGTAGGTGAGTCTTCTTCCACCACCATCTTCACTAACAATCAGAGCATTTAAATTTTTAAGGAAACATGTTCCATGCTTGCACATAGCACATGGAGGTGCACTATTGTTATGTCAAGGAGAGGTTCTCTATTGGAGAGGTCAATTTGGTTTATGTGTCCACACATGATAATGTTACATAACTTTTCACAAAAGCTCTACCTAGGTAGAAGTTTGAAGCTTTTAGCAAAGCTTTGGGCTTACTTATTTTTTGTAGATTGATCGCTTTTCACATTGCGTGGAACTTCTTTATACTTGAATGCTAGTTCCTTGTTCACTACATCACTCCCAAGGGGGATTTGTTGACATATTTTCGTAATGATGTGTGTGAAAACACTTAGGAATATCATGGTACTATTTCCCTCTTTTGGAGGTTTTTTTACTGAGATTTTATATGCTCCTATAACCCTAATAGGTCACTAGTCTTTTGTACCTCACTTGGCAATACATTATATATTCTATTATGCTCCAAGCATCTTCTTCTTTGTGTTGTTCATGTGCTTTAGCACATCTTAAACTCCAAGACTCCTAAATCATAAACCCTAAACCCTAAACTCTACACTCAAGTCCCTATATCTCAAAGACTAAACCTTTAACCCTAAACCATAAATGCTAAAACCTAAATCCTAAGCCCTAATCCCTAAACCTTAAATCCTAAACTCAAATCCAAGACCCTAAACCCTAAACCATAAATCCTAAACCCTAAATCTTAAATCCTAAACCTTAAACCCTAAGCTCTAAACCCTAAGCCCTAGACCATAAACCCTAAGCCCTAAACCTCGAGATACAATTACGTTTCACATTGTTCAATAGGATGTGTGTCAATGATCCTTCTGTATCATATGAATGATCATAGTCGAACATCTGTTGCTTTCATCAATATGAAACTGCTTTTTGAATCATGTTGGATTTTAACACATTCTAGTCATATGTGTGTTGGCCTTGATTCCCTTGTGGATTATGTCCTTGAGTGTAATCCCCTTTCTCCTCATGATAATTTGCATAACTATAGTTATATAAACCATTATCTCCTCCTAAGTCAATTGGTGATCAATTTGCACTAATGCTCTTTGAGGGTTCTATTCCACTATATATTTGAGTGGAATGAATTAGTTTGGCAAAGGATATTGTTGTCTAACATAGGTTGTGCTTGTGTTTTCTTATAGAAACTTTTTGTGGCCTTTAGGAAAACTATTATTGTCTTTGGCCGTAGGAGAAATCCCTATTTGGATACAACCTAGGTGCTTATGCATTGTAAGGTTGATTTGTATTCGTGTTTGGATGGATTTTTGCTTAGTTACATTGATAGTGTAGTGGAATCTGATATGTTTGAGGCCTCATATTAGGATGGGGTTGATGAACAACTTGTTTCTTATATTAACAATGTGCAGTAGAGTGATTGGTCATTTTCTTTTCAATACCACACCACTAAGAAGTGGTACACGGTTGTGGTAGTTGAGTGGGTCTAAACCCTTGGTTTCGTCTATGATAAAAGCTAGTAGAATGGTCCCCTTAAGAATGCTAGAAATGTTTATTTTGATTAGACCTATCATTACTCCTATTAGGTTGTTTGGGAAGATTCACTTTTCTAGCCAAATTTGACTCCTAAATCATCAAGATATGAATCCGATTGCACACTAGCATATCTATTTTTCTTTGGAGATCCTTAGCTAATTCCAACTTATCTTCCAAGTCAATACACTCTTTGATGCACTCATCCACAATAGAGGGTCTTTTGATAGAGGATGTCTTTCTCAACTCTTAACTAGTTAGGGCATCTATAGATAAAGACACCATCTTTTCCTATGAGGGAAATTTTGGAGTTGGACATTTTGAGATGTATTGCTTGAATTGTCTTGTAGAAAATCTCACAAATTCCAAACCTTATTATTTTAGATTATGGACTAGTGAAGAGGTGTCATGTTTGACTTCTTTCTTTGATAATTCTCCAATGAATTCATCAATCAATAATTGCTCTTAATTCAGAAAGCTCTCAATCCTTAAGGATTAGAACCAAGTCATAGCACATTATTTGAGAGTAACCCGAAGGGCCTCGTATTCAATGTCAAACTTGTCCACACACTATGCACAGAGAATTTGTTTAGGTTTTGCGACGTGGTCATGATGATCTCCATGTTTATCATATAGATCTCTCATGCAATTTGCAACCTTCATAGGCCTTAACCTCCTATCAAAATTAGGTCTTTTGATTGGTATGTTGTTGGTGTAAATCACAAGCCTACACATTTGGCTTGGAAGACATCATGAAGACTCCACATGCATGAAGAACCATAGGAACATATGCTAGTGGTTTATTACCACTTTACCTCATTGTAAAAGTCTAATTTGACTTAGAATCTTTTGTAATCACCTACCTAAGTGATTCGTGGAAAATTAGATCACTTGATTGAGAGAACATCTCCAAACTTTTAGATGCTTGATCATAGGAAGCCAAAGATTTGAATTCAAATCCTAAGTCATTTCCTATAAAATTGGATGTGAAAAAGTCGCGGGTAGATCACTCCATTCCCGAGGCTCATTCTGTTGAGCTTGAGTGTGTGTAAGGACTATACCATAGCCTACACCTCTCTACACCATTTGGCAATGCTAGACATGCCAATGGGATTGTACACAATTGTTAATCAATAGATACATTTACATCATTCATCTCTGTATTCACTGCTTGTCTACTCCAAAGTCTGTTAACTTGTCAAGGGCATATCTCGGTCAATACTACTCCAAATTCAGTGATTCAAAGCTTGGTGGATTCAACTTAAAGTCATCTATATGCTGAAAAATTTTGAAGTGATTTCATTCAGCCAATTCAGAGAAATCGTCGTCGAGGTGCTCACTAGTCTATCTCTGCTACAGTCCTAAAAAGTCGGGGGTATAGCTAATTTTGCTAAATCAATTTCTCTGAGTATAGTTTGTCATTTTACATCATTCCACTTGCAAATGGTAGCTTACTAAGCTAATTGAATACCCCTAGAAGTAATTTTATCAATTGCTACTGTGCTGGTCACACTGAGCAAAACATTGAGCAGGTGTCAAGACCAAAATAGAAGGTTTTCTTGACTTTGTGACTTCCAAAGTTATTTGTTTTGATTCAATCATTGCACACATCATTTCCAAAGGACATAGGCTATTTCTTGGTGTCATTTGAAAGCTAAGGGAGTCTACTAATCAAGTCTGAAGCTAAAGAGGGATGGTACAAAGCAGGTTTTAGCAGTACCTACTCAATCTCTTGGATCATCCATCCATCTTTCCCAACAGTGGTATCAGAGCCAATAAGGTAAAATGGGAGATGGTTTTCCTTCATTTATTGACGAATTGGAAAGGAACAACTAGCAAGCATGGTCTCTAAGGATGAAGACCTACTTACAAGGAAGGAGTCTCTATGGATACATCTCAGGAGATGAGGAATTTCCCTCATTCAAAGCAAGAGGTTTGCCAAACAAGGAGGAGCAAGAAAAACTCAACACATGGTGTGCAAGGGATGCATTGGCAAGGTCCTATTTACTCAACTCTATATCTGACTTTTTTTTACCTCATATCAGAAATTGTAAGACTTCCCAAGAGACTTGGGAAACCTTGTCATCATATTTTTCCTCTAATACAAGGGCTAGGAAAAATCAGTTGTGGATTGAATTCACAACACTAAGGAAGCAACCTAAGCAAGTTGTTTCAGAATTTGTGACCAAGATCAAAGATGCTGCAGATCAGTTAGCAAGCATAGGAGAAGAAATTGAAGAAGAACAAATTGTAAGGCAGGTAATTAATGGAATCAAGGCTGATGACAAGTGGGAAAGCTTCACCAGTGCAATGGATCTCTACATGGACATGCACACTCCAGATCTTACAGCTCTCATGGGTCAACTATTCACACATGAAGCAAAGCTTACCAAGAGTGGAGATACTACCAAAGGTAACAACTCTTCTGCCCTATACACTGATAAGAAATCTAAGGATAAAGGCAAGAGTAAGAAGGTGGAAGATGAATGCTCTACCTCCCAAGCCAACTATGCAGGGAGAGGTAGATCTTCAAGAGGTAGGGGCAGAGGAGGTAAGCAAGGTAGGGGGAGACCCTATAACTCATCACCATGTAACATTTGTGGTTTGTCAAACCAGACCACAGATGAGTGTTACAGGAATTACAAAAATCATAGAGGGAGAGGCTACCAAAGAGGTGGATACTCTCAGTCTAGAGGAAGGTTCAACCATCACCAAGGCCACAACAACAATTATAACAACAACTACAACAACAATTACAATGGGAACTACCAAGGAGGATTCAGAAACAGAAAGGACTACAACAACTACACAGAGGAGCAGGATGACTCTCTCTTGATCATGAACATGACTTCAAAGTCAGGTACAAATGATGATCACTTATTTTATATTGATTGAGGGTGTTCAAATCATGTGGCTGGTAATGTGGCACTACTCTTTGATCTTGAGGAACCAAAAGGTAAACACCAAGTCCAAACAAGTGATGATACAAAGCATTCTGTAGTTAAAGTTGGAAATGTGAAAATTTGTGATGGTAATCAGAATTTGTTGAGCAGAGTACTTTATGTACCTACAATTACAAAGAAATTAATGAGTGCTGGTCAGATTGTAGAGAAAGGGTTGTAGGTCAGATTCAATCAGTATGGAGCATTTGTGGAGGACCCAAGACATGGATTCAAAAGGATAGCTAAAAGAGAAAAATCAGGTAGACTTTTCACTTTTGAATTGGAAGATACAAAGAACATTGCATTATACAGTTATAAAGATCAAACACTTTCAGAGCTTGATATTTGGCACAAGAGATTAGGGCACATAGGAGAAAGGACCTTGAAGCAAATGTGCAGGGACCAATGTGTGCTTGGGATACCTAATGTATCCAAGCAACATATGATTTACAAGTGTGGTGCTTGTCAATTCGGTAAGGCTCACAGGTTGCCCTTCTCCAAGAAAGGATATATGCATGAAGACTATCTAGAGCTTGTACACACAGATGTATGGGGACCTAGCAAAGACCCCTCAATCTCAGGTTCAAGGTACTATGTGTCTTTTATTGATGACTATAGCAGATGGATTGTATTATACTTTATGAAGCACAAGGATGAGGTATGTAATTGTTTTAAGAAATATCTTGCATTAGTTGAAAATCATACAGGAAGGAATTTAAAGAGACTAAGGTCAGATGGAGGAGGTGAGTACTTCTCCAATGAATTTGAGGACTTCTTGCAGGACAGAGGCATCAAAAGGGAAATAACCACAAGGTACTCTCCTGAACAGAATGGGGTAGCTGAAAGAAGAAATATGTTAATAGTTGAGACAGCTAGATCTATGCTTAATGAGAAGAAATTACCTAACTATCTATGGGTAGAGAGTGTCTCTACTGCCACCTATCTCATAAACAGGTTACCATCAAATTCACTTGATGGTATGACACCATATGAAGCATGGCATGGTAAGAGACCATCATTGGATCACTGCAAAATTTTTGGATGTGTAGCATATGTACACATTCCTTCACAGGTAAGAGGAAAGCTAGATCCAAAGGCTGGAAAATGTATTTTCATTGGATATGATTTAAATAAAAAAGGTTACAGGTTTTATAACCCTACCAACAAGGGATTTATGGTAAGCAGAGATGTGATCTTTGATGAGAATGATTCTTGGTATGAGAATGAATGCAGGAAGGTCAAACTACCCTATGATTTGGAAGAGGAATTTCCAAAACTTACAAAGGAGGAACCAATTGAGAAAGAAGACTCAAGTTCAGATGATGAAGATACAATCAACCTTGAAGAATTCAAGGCATGGAAGTCCAAAGGCAAAATGAAGATGAAGAAGCTTGAGGACATACCAGAATCTTCAATTCAATCAACCAGAAGGTCTCAAAGAGAGAGCAAAAAAACCTATCATATATGGGTATGATACATCTCTTGTTACTAAACATTCAATTTATCTTGCAAAGGATTTGCTAAATGAAGAACCAGGATCATATGAAGAAGCAATCACAAAATCAGAATGGAAGGAAGCTATGGATGAGGAGATTGAAGCACTCAAGGAGAGTGATACATGGGAGTTAGTACCCAAGAAGGACTCCATGAAGGTAATAGGATCCAAATGGATCTATAAATTGAAAAGAAATTCTTATGGCACAATTAACAGGTACAAGGCCAGATTAGTAGCCAAGAGTTTTGCACAAACCCAAGGCATTGACTATGAAGAAACATTTTCTCCTGTGGCCAAGATGCCAACAATCAGAGTGTTGGTGAGTGTGGCTGCATCAAAGAATTGGAACATGTACCAATTGGATGTCAAGAATGCTTTCTTGAATGGATGGATTTCAGAAGAGGTTTATATGTCACAACCTCCTGGCTATGAAGACCCTAAGAAGGTAACTTATGTTTGCAAATTAAAGAAGGCTTTATATGGATTGAAGCAGGCACCTAGGGCATGGAATTACAGGCTAACTACATACCTCCAAGACCAAGGTTTTGTCATGAGTAAGGCTGACACTTCTCTATTCATTAAGAGAAGTAATTCAGAGGTAATCTATCTTTGTGTTTATGTTGATGACATCATCATTACAGGCAATGATGTAAATGGAATCAGAAGCATCAAAAGCCAAATGATGAAGGAATTCAAGATCAATGATCTTGGATTATTGAAGTATTTTTTGGGACTTGAATTAGTTTACACTAATTCAGGAATATACATTACTCAGAAGAAGTATGTGCAGGACATGTTGAAGAAATTTCACTTGCAGGATGCTAAAGCAGCTAGTACTCCAATGGAGGTGAACCTAAAGCTAAGTGCCCATGAAAGTGATGAAGTCCAAGACATTACAGGTTATCAAAGTATGGTAGGTAGCTTGAACTATGCTACCTTAACTAGAATTGACATTGCATATGGAGTTAGTGTGCTAAGTCAATTTATGCACAAGCCAAGGATACCTCACTTAGAGGCTGCCAAAAGAATCTTGAAGTATCTCAAGGGTACACAGAACCATGGTTTGTACTTTCCTTACACTTCAGATATTGACATAAAAGTTTATTCAGATGCAGATTGGGCAGGATGCAAGGATGATAGGAGAAGCACTTCAGGATACATTTCTTTTGCAGGTGACAAACCAATTTCATGGTCTGAAAAGAAGCAACCAACTGTTGCATTGTCTTCTACAGAAGCAGAGTATAGAGGGCTAGCTAATGCCACTCAAGAAGCAATTTGGATTAAGCTTTTGTATTTAGAATTGGGCTTATATACTAGGCCTCCAATTATCTTTGGAGATAATACAAGTTCTCTTCACCTTGCAGCTAATCCTATCTATCATGCCAGGACCAAACACATAGAAGTTCATTATCATTATGTGAGAGAGAAGTTTCTAAGCAGGGACATTCAGCTGACCTATGTGTCAACCAACATGCAATGTGCAGATTTGCTGACTAAACTTTGGATGGGACCAAACTTTGCAGGTTCAAATCTATGATTGGATTGCAGGATGTACTTGAAGATTGAAGATGAAGACTTAACCCGAAGTGTTTGGCTTGAGGGGGAGCTGTTGGTGTAAATCACAAGTCTACACATTTGGCTTGGAAGACATCATGAAGACTCCACATGCATGAAGAACCATAGGAACATATGCTAGTGGTTTATTACCACTTTACCTCATTGTAAAAGTCTAATTTGACTTAGAATCTTTTGTAATCTCCTACCTAAGTGATTCATGGAAAAGTAGATCACTTGATTGAGAGAATATCTCCAAACTTTTAGATGCTTGATCATAGGAAGCCAAAGATTTGAATTTGAATTCAAATCCAAAGTCATTTCCTATAAAATTAGATGTGAAAAAGTCACGGGTAGATCACTCCATTCCCGAGGCTCATTCTGTTGAGCTTGAGTGTGTGTAAGGACTATACCATAGCCTACATCTCTCTACACCATTTTCCAATGCTAGACATGCCAATGGGATTGTACACAATTGTTAATCAATAGATACATTTACATCATTCATCTCTGTATTCACTGCTTGTCTACTCCAAAGTCTGTTAACTTGTCAAGGGCATATCTCGGTCAATACTACTCCAAATTCAGTGATTCAAAGCTTCTTAGATTCAGCTCAAAGTCATCTACATGCTGACAAAGTTTGAAGTGATTTCATACAGCCAATTCAGAGAAATCATCGTCGAGGTGCTCACTGGTCTATCTTTGCTACAGTCCTAAAAAGTCGGGGGTATAGCTAATTTTGCTAAATCAATTTCTTTGAGTATATTTTGTCATTTTACATAATTCTACTTAAAAATGGTAGCTTACTAAGCTAATGGAATACCCCTAGAAGGAATTTTATCAATTGCTATTGTGTTGGTCACACTGAGCAAAACATTGAGCAGGTGTCAAGACCAAAATAGAAGGTTTTCTTGACTTTGTGACTTCCAAAGTTATCTGTTTTGATTCAATCATTGCACACATCATTTCCAAAGGACATAGGCTATTTCTTGGTGTCATTTGAAAGCTAAGGGAGTCTACTAATCAAGTCTGAAGCTAAAGAGGGCTGGTACAAAGCAGGTCTTAGCAGTACCTACTCACTCTTGGATCATCCATCCATCTTTCCCAACATATGTGAGTACTTGAGGGATCTTTCCTATGCTCTTTAGGTATTCTTGCATCTTGAATTTGAATGTGAGGAACATTGTTCTTGTTTTGATTGAGTCTTCGATCCTGATTATTATGAGGATCTCCTACTTGGTGAATTGTAAACCTAGGAGTAGTTGTCTCAGCTCTAGACATACCATTCATAAAATTAGGTTGGCCTTGATATAAATACTTGTCCTTAAGGTCTTATAATAGGAACCTGAACTCCTATTTCATTGGATCCTTGTAGACTTGTAGGATTGGATATTTGCATAAACTAAGTTTGCGAACCTTTAGGAAGGATGCACCCAACCCACCACGAGGATCCAAAGTGCTTCCTTAGTGTCCATGGAGTAATAAAGTTTCATGATTTGTGAATCCAATAAAAGCTTTGTGAAGAATAATGTTCTTTCAAAGTAAATCCGTTCTTTCTTGTTTGCCATTAGTGTCTCAGATTGATGCTTATGAATCCACTCGAATCACTTCTAGAGGTAACTAAAAGTTCCACCAGGATTTCATTACCAATTTCATCCAATTTCTTAAGATTTTCATGGAAGACATGTAATGAGGCTTGCTTATCCACATAAGCATTACCTTCTTGCTTTGGAGAAGGATGGTGACTCAAGCTTACTCTAGCATTGGTGCTCTTAATCTTGAACAGGGTGTGACTCCATGGTTCTTTGAATAGAGGAGCACCATTCCTATTGACCTTCTCATAGGTTAGAGTGGAGTCTTGTTCATCCCCAACTTTTGATAAGAATCTAACAATGTATTTGATGAGGAAGGTTTTTGTGACTTACCCATGAACGACACACGTGTTGTTGCTCATTTAAATGAGTTAAATTCACTCTTTTCTTAATTGAAAGCTCAAAAGATGAAAATGGATGATATGTATGATGAAAATTGTGGTGCACTTATGAGTTAAGAGATTTGCTAGAAGTATATGATTTCCACCCATAGTGGAGATGCATATAGTTTTCATGATTCTTGCAAGGGAAAAAATCAATCACGTGGAAGGAGCATGAACAAAGGCAAGAATGGTCAACATGGTAAGAGTAGAAGTAAATTGTGAAGGATGGACATTAAATGCGATGATTTCCATAAGAAGGGACATATGAAAAATGATTTCTATGCTTTGAAGAATGTGAAAGGTAAAGGGTAGCATATTTATGGGGATATTAAATAGTTAGCTTCACCATCTACTTCATCGATGAACATAGAAGAAATAAATGCTATTTTTGATGATGTTGATGTGTTGAAACTTGATATTATATGATTAGTGAGTCTCTTATGATTGATTTTATTTCGAACATAGAACTACAAGATTTGGTGCTTCTTTTCATGTGAGACCATATAGAGAGTGGTTGTCAGTTATGGAATAAAATTACTTGGTATAGTGAGGCTTGATGTTTTTTATCAATTTAATGTTGTTGAGATCAAAGAAGTGGTTGTGCAATTTGCTGATGGTTCATAGTTTACCATGCATAAGGTACACCATATGCCTCACCTTTCACATAGTTTGATGATAAAGAATGCATCCACTTTTTCTACCCGCAACACTTGTTTAAACTCTACCATATTATGATCCTAGGGATCTCTTGAACCATCATAGTGATTACTTATGCACTTGGCCACCTACTTCATATTATGATCCTAGGTCT
The DNA here is from genome assembly GCA_020310875.1 of Ceratopteris richardii. NCBI lineage: Eukaryota > Viridiplantae > Streptophyta > Polypodiopsida > Polypodiales > Pteridaceae > Ceratopteris > Ceratopteris richardii. The sequence goes on along the minus strand of CM035418.1, from coordinate 13,888,813 downwards.
TATTCTTCTACCCACTTCAAGAGGTCGAGGAATAACTTGAAATTGAGTATGCACGCCTACTCCTCTACCTTGAGGGGGTCTCAAAGGAAAGGGTGATTGGTTCATCCTCTTACTTCCCAAGTGAGTATTGCGTATAGTATTGGTATCTGGCATAGTGAAGTGAACATGTGGTCTAATTGGAACACTTTGCTAGTTAGTTTGCCCTATGAAATGAGTTTTCTAGATTTGTTGTTATTGTTGAGGATTTCGGCATGTGGTTGTCTGATCCCTTAGGGGAAATACTGGCAAACCCATGTACTACAACCTAGATCTCTCTAGATTAGTAACTGCCCAAGATCTAATTTTGTTTTGATCCAAATAAGTGACTCATAAAGTTTTTTCTGAGTCATGCAATTCATAGATGGTAGCCGGGTCGATACTACTTCCCACTATGGATGTCATGGCTTGCAAAAAATTATATGAATTCACTAGTGCATAGATATCCAGCAAGTCATCATCATGAGGGATCTAATCTCCTCTCCAAACATTCACTACTGTGGATCTTCCTGTTGGGGTAGTCAAAGCTTCTCTATTGTCAGTCCCAAGTGGATTAGTAGGTTCCTCGCAATTCCAAAAGCATTGCCCATGTATAAAATTTTTGATGACTTCCTAGATGTCTCTTTATTAATTGTTAATGGTTATCCCTCTTGGTATCAAGAACCATGCAACCTCCTGGGCACTAGTATGTTTGCCCTAGATTCAACATCTCTAGAAAAATGAAAGTTACTACTAAAATACAAAAAATAGAAATACATAGTTGGGACACTTTACAAAAAAAGTTATGATCCAACTCTTCACGAATGCTTACTCCCTCGTGAAACTCAAACAATTCTTCAAGAAGCCCATGCAATAATAGGATCCGGATATCCTCCCAAACACATTGATTTGGGCCCTTATTGGCCAATGCTCTTTAAGGATGGCAATGCTTGGGTCAAGCAATGAAATATATGCCCTAGACGTGGGCCTTGTCCTTCATGTAGGCACCAAAAACCTCATGACATTTATATGGGATGGAAACTTTTTGAGCATTTGGGTATTGATTTGATTGGCCCAATCTACCCCATGGCATGCTTGATCAAGGGAAATACTTAGCAGTCACCATGTATTACTCAATTGACTGGGCTAAAGTTCAAGCCACCTAGGATTGTTTTGCATCCACTATGACATATTTCTTTTATATGTACTTGCATGTTATGGTTGTCGTGTCAAAATAACCTCAGACCAAAGCACACACTTTGTCAATACTACATTGGATCAACTTTTTGTCAAATATAAAATTCTCCACCAATGGTCTGCATATTATCCATGTGCTAATGGGCAAGAAAAAATTATGAATCAGAATTTAATCTCCCTACTTTGCAACCTCAATTATTTTGGTGAGATGTGCTTCTATCTTAGGCCAATGAGTTGCAATGGGTGTGTCCGCATATTGTAGCACTAGCGTGTGGACTATTGCAATGATTTGCACACAAATAACTATAGTAAATGAGTTGGTCATCAAATGAAAACCTCTGAGTGGCACTCCCAAAATCCTATTGTGAACATCTCTTCCAAAATTTGCTTATAACAATCAGGAAGATACTTTGCTTGGTAGTTCCATGCGTAGTAGACTTTCATTGATGGACTTGTACTTATAACATATATGAGTTTGAGCTTACCATTTTCAAATATTGGCGTTGAGACATGTGGTGCCTTGAATTTGTGAAAAAACTATTAGGTAAAAAATATTGATTTGCATTCATGCCGCAACATCTATCATTCTATGGCATGGTAGCCAATGAAGAACTGTAGCCATCATATCAACTATAGGCAGCCCTTGAGGCGATGTGAGGCAAGGGAAATTTATCCAATATTTAGATTTTCTATTGTTCTTTACTTTAATGGAAAAAGTTAGCCAAGTTCTCCTTCTAGGGATGGGACAGTAGGAGGGAATGTATAAAATGTGAAAGGGTGTCTTCTTCCATGTCTTCTTCAGCTCTAGGCATTCTTACAGTAGTTGTGCTTGCCAATTGGTTTGAAAAAAGGTATCATGGCATGCTTGTGGAGGTAGATCTCGAGGCTTAGATTGTGTTGCAAAGGTGGGTAAATTCATAACTGGGCCTCTAATTTTATTTGAGGCTCATATTCTTCTTAAAGAGACTGCTAGACTAGGATGTGAACGAGCTTCACTTGTTCACAGATGTCCGTTATAGATGCAATCCATTCTAGTGAGAGGGGTGAAGCTAACTCATACTTCATCTTGACCACTTCACCACGAAGAGCTTGTAATTCCACAAGTGCCACTTCAGGAATGGTTGTCATTGATGTCGATGTCTCGTCGAGGATAGGTGTAGAGAGAGCTGCATGTGTCATGTGCAATGCTTTGAATTCTTTGGACAATTATCATGTGCTTCAAAGAGATTGGTATAATCTTCCAAAATGCTCTTTATTCTTTTGAGTTTCATTTCTTGAACGTGAGATGAACTTACTGGGGCACCCCATGTATCCAAAGTAGCTTCAAATTATCTTTTTTCTACTCTTGTAACCTTTGGTTTTCTTCCCTTGGCGTAGCAAGATGCCTTTATAAGAGGCCCATGTTTCCTATAATTCTAGCGTTAGCATCCATCTAGGTGTGGAGTTGTGATTTCATCTCTTCTATAACCTGCTTGTTTTGTGCCTCTAATTGCAATTCTAAAGCATTATGTGCATCTTTTAACTTTGTGTAGCATGCATTGAGAGGGGGATTTTCTACCATGAGGGAGTTAATTTGTGACTCAAAAATAAGGTCATGCTCTATGTATTCCTTTGCCCTAAGCTATCATATTCTTCCCTAACTTGATTCATGCATGTAACCATATGATGAAAGGTGTTATCTACAAAATGACATGAGAATAAATCTTGTATATAGATCACATATATACAAGATTTATTCGAAGGTGATGTAGAGGGCATGCGTTGAGAATGGGGAGTGTGGATGAGAACATGAAAACACTTGTGAAAGGTGGTCAAGATGGTGGTGGGGGGATGGAGGATGGTGATGTGAGAGTAAGGGGGTGTCATAGTCAGTGGTGAATTTTTTGTTGGTTCTGATGTGGACATGTGTTTGGTTGTGATTGTGAATAGTGGCAGTGGTTGTGCAATGTATGGTGGACTGTTTCTGAAATTAGACAAAACATGAGTAGAAATTTGTACAAGCTAGCTATCAAATGGCCAAGGGCAAAAGTTAAGATGGGGAAGGCATGGAAAAAAAATATCCCATGAGGTGATTATGCTAGAGGGTGGATCGAAAGGTAAAGAAGGCTGGTTGTGATTGGTGGAGGGGTGATTTGATTGGGCTGAAAATAGAGGACTAGGGGGATAGAGTGGACGGGGAAAAGGTGTGATTGTCACGACAAGAAAAAATGGGGGCATAGCAACACACCCCCAATTAAGAAAAAAACGAGAAATGTCACTTAGGCGATGTTGTTCCCACTGAGCATCAAATAACTGATGCTCCCAAAACAAAGAAAAGTGGTTATGGCATAGAAAACAATTACTGTCACTTACGTGATGCAAGTAACTAATGTTTCTAAAAGCATCCCAATATAGCAATGCTCCTAGCAACATTGGCAAATCCACTGTGACAAAACAGCATCACATAAATGAGATCCTACAAATAAAAAACAAATCAATTTCTCCTAGCACATTTGTGTCGGGATCAAGGGTGAGAGACACAAATAGAGTGTGACCAAGATAAGAATACACACACACAGACAAAGTGTGAGCAACACAGGTACATACACATATACACACACTCATAGACACACATACATACACATATACACACACATACACATACACACACGCACACTAACATACACACACAAATACATACACATGCATATGCACACATACACAAACACACACATACACATACACATACACATACACACACTTATGCATACACACACAGACACATACACATACACACACAAACACACACATATACACATACACACACATGTACATACACACACATACATACATACATACATACATACATACATACATACATACATACATACATACATACATACATACATACACAAACACAGACACACACACACACACACACACACACACACACACATATATATATATATATATATATATATATATATATATATATATATATATATATATATATATATATATATATATATATATATATATATATATATATATATATATATATATATATATATATATATATATGCATACACACATATACATACACACACAGAGATATAGTCACATGCATACATACACACACATGCATACACCCACATACACATATACACATACACCTACCCACATATAGATAGATACGCATATACATACACACACATAGACACTCACATGCATACAAACACATACATGCATACCTACACACACATGCATATGCATACATACATACACACACATGAATATACACACATATGCATACACACACATACACATATACACATGCATATACACACATCCAGATACATACAAATATACATACATACACATAGACACACACACACACTCACATGCATACATACACACATGTGCATATATACACACACATGCATATGCATACATACATACACACATGCATACACACATGTACATACACACACATATGCATACACACACATATGCACATACAGATACACATACACATACACATACACATACATACACATATACATACACACATACACATACATACACATACATAGACACACACTCACATACATGCACATACATAGACACACACACATGCATATGCATAGGTATATACATACATACACACATGCATACACACACATACACATACACATACATATGCATACACACACATACATACACACATACATACACACACATACACATATACAAATACACACAAATCCAATGTACATACATACACATACACACACACACATACACACACACACATACATACACACACATGATGGGCGATGATTCTAACACCCCCAATGCAACAATGGAAGATGGTTGCCCTTCGCTAGGTCCACAAGTAGTGATATGTGCTCACTATTCTGAACTTCTCTTTGAATCTATATAGAGAATTAAAATAGACCTTGAGAGATATCTAAAAAGCTTTAAACAATCCCAAAATGGATATTCTAGCTGGGAGAACAATCCTCTGCAAAAAAAGCTACCTGTTTGCAACACTCTCTGCCTATGTGCAGAGATATAGCTTCACAGACTTGGCAATTTCTCACAACTCACCCAGTCAAAGAACTTGAAACTTTTTCAAACTTTGGGGCACTATTTGAAAGACCAAATGAAGTTTGAAATCAATTTGGAAAAGTCTAACTACACCTCTAGATAGAGATGAGCAAAATCATGAGAAAATGAGGTAAGCAAGCAAGGGGGCTGCTTGCTGGAGTTTATGACTTCACTAAACTAAATGGGAAACTTGTGGAGTGCATACAACTCAAGAAAAAAAGAGGGATTGTACTTATATAGAGTTTTATTTTTATACAATCTAGCTAACCACCCACCAATCATTGTAGGTGCACTTTCTACTGGGTGATTGATGAGATTTGAATTTGAATGAGTAGCTTCTAACTTGATCCCATGACTTTGGGGTCCCCCTATTTGATTTTTCCACTTAAAAAACTCGTGGATGAGTCTTTTTGCATGGCTAAGACTTGATTTTCAACACTCCCCCTCAAGTCTCCCTCAAGTCTCAATGCCTACCTCCTTCATTCCAATGCATGCCTTGAAGTGTTCTAGCTTTAATACATCCAAAGCTTTGGTAAACATATTTCCACATTGTTCCTCTGTATTGGCATGCTCCACCTAGACATCCTTTGACATGATCTTCTCTTTAATAAAGGATTAATGTACTTCTATATGCTTCGGCCTTGCATGGAACACTGGATTTTGAGCCAAGCATATGCTACTTATATTGTCACAAAAAATAGGTACTTGCTTAACCTACAAATCAAGATCAACAAGCAAATTCTTGAGCCACATATGGTCACATGAGACTTGTGCTAAGCCTATATACTCAACTTCAATCTAGGAGAGAGCCGCTGTTGACCTAAGTATCAACTTAGGGACTTGCGGAGAAAGAGACTATACCTCAATCCCCTCACAAGTGCATATAGTGGGGATACACGCTTTTAATTATCAATCCAAAGAGTATGCAAACCTAGCCGAGTGTATGAAGACATGCAATCATGTAATGATCAATGCAAATGAACCACTCAAAGAATGTAAATGAGGCAAAGACTTATCCAAACAAGCTTCAACTGTTGGTCAAGGCAAAACGATACTTGGTGCAGCAGCCGTCAGTATTTTGGACTTTTCTCCCAGATCCGAACTCCAACTATAGCGAATAGCATATGCGTTTCGAAGCTCTCGAGAAGACGCATCCAATGGCAGTGGTTTCACTCAATTCTGACACTCCTACTTCAAGTTATGAGCGAAATACTGAGTTGCGGGAATACTTTCCTACACTTCAGCACTTCCTACACTTCGCACACACCTTTCCTACCGCAAAGAAACACTTTCATGGATAGACAACACTCACAAGCACTCTTTCCAAGCAATACACATGCATACAAGCTCACGAAGAAGAAGATAAGGAGAGAAGAAGACACAAATTCGAATTTCTGTGCTCTCTATTCTCACAATGGCTAAAAGTTCTTTACAAAGAGTCACATTTGACTTATATACTAGTGCCCTAAAAAATGGTCCTTTCACACAAGAGACCGGCACTTTATTCACTAAAAGACTAAATTTCTACTATTTTACATGGGTAAGCTTCTAATCTTCTGTGGGGATGCATCTAGAGGACTCCTCTAGTGCCTTTACAACGGAAAATATATTACAAGAATGATTATAATACAAAAATATGAGGTCCAAATCGGAAAAATTTTGGGGCCCGTCTTTTTCTCTGCTTTGTGTGCTCTTTAGCTCTGCAACACTCTCCCCCTCTTCGTCTCTGTCGTCCCTTGACAGGCTTTGCTTCTTGTCATCAGTTTGTTGTCCGCACGCATCCAGTGGTCAGTATTGTCTGATTCTTGATCTTGCATTACGTTTTAGAGGCGCTCTGATTTGTCCTGGTTGCACACATCGGACCTTGCTGTGTTATTCACTTCTTTTCACTGCACGCAACCTTTGCTCATTGTTACCTGTTTATAAAACAGGTGTTCAGTTTTGACGGCCTCTTCTTAATTCTTGTTTTACATTCTCTGGGCCTGATGTATTCGCCTTGATCGCCCACAACCCTTGGAGTTAGACTGTCTGCCTGATATTCTGCAGTCTAATTCACCTATAGGTTCCTTAATTCTGGGTTGCCGCGCACGCCACCAGTGGAAGGTCTGAAGATATGGTGCTTCAGTCTTCGATCTGGACCTTCCAGAGATCAAGAGGTTGAAGCACCCATGTGGGTTACGTCCTTTCCTTGGTGTGTGCGCCCCTGCGGGGCTCTGTGCAGAGATGGGTAATGTGCCCCTGCGGGGCTTCCTGCAGAGATGTATCTTCAAATCTTGCTTTTTAGTGAAGCTGCTTCTTTCGTTGTTTTCTTCTTTTCTTCTTTTTACTCGTCTCTCCCTCAACACTGCCCCCCTCCTGGACTCTGTCGTCCCCGACAGGCTTTGATAAGCGACGGGCATATGTTCGATATACTGTTTGCTCCTTATCATTCAGCAGATTAGCTTCACGTATCATCAGTTGTTTCCATTGTTCTGCCTTCACGCCATCATGTGGTGGCTGTCTGTGATCTGCGAAGAAGCTTAATTCATATGCTACTAATCTAGCATTGAGATTAGATGACATCTTCAAAAATATCTCAGAATCAATTTCAAAAAATCCTGTAAAAAACGCTTCTTCAAATGTCTGCATATATGGACTTGGCAAGAACATAAGCTAGAGTAATAAGCCATTATAGTTGGTCTGCTTGGCATTACTGATAGATCAAAAATAAGTATGTCCGTGCCCTGATTGATTCCAATAAAATTCAAAAAGGTGTATGCCGCATGTTTGAAAACTTTCAGTACAGTGAGTAGCATACTAAGTATTTTATTTGTCATTTTGACAGCTAAATCTGGTACTGTCGCATAATTTTGTAGCCAAAATTCTATGGTCTTGACCATATAATCCTCTGTTGGCAAGTAATTATGTGGCGGGCTTGGAAGTAGCGGATAATTCAGCCACTGATTATTTATTGTACCATTCCTTTGCATGTCCAAAAATGCTCTAGCTTCTCTTCGACGAGGTACAGGACAAAATGCAGGGTTTACCTGCAGGGAATATGGAGCAGCTTGCCAGTGTATCCTTAGTGTCGGATGTTTCTCCAAAAACTTTCTTCTCCAAACTGGCTGTGCGACTTCAAATTCTGCTTGAGTGAAATTGAATGTGTCATTCTCGAAGTTGAGCTGCTCATCAGGGCTCGTTTTTGTGATCTTCTTTATATATTGACGTGTTTTCTCTCTCAGTAATCCGTATGGAATATTGAAAGGCTTCATAAGCGTCTCTAAGTCTTTTCCTTTGATCTTTGCTTCTTTCATGACTTTAATAACTTCATTTTCAAAATTTTCCGTCAATCGGGACACCACTAGTGCCCGTTCCTTCTGACTTATTTCTTTACCTCGTCAGTAGGATGTTTCTTTTCTGGCACTACTGATGTCCCGATCGGTTCTTTGTCTTTCTTCTGATTCTTTAGCTGTTCGATGCATTCATCTTTTTCCTTTATCTTTTGTATGGCTTCACCGAGTTCTTCTTTGGTTGCTAGAAGCTCCTTACCTATGTCAGCTACGTGATCCATATTTTCACTGTAGCTTTGGACCAGTTTTGCCTGTGCTGTATTCAGCTGCTTTTTGAGCTCACTTATTTCTTGAGTGTGCCGCCGTTCTGATTCTTCTTGTACTTCTTTAGCTTGTCGCAGCAACTCGGCATACTCTGCTATCTGTTCTCTTAATTCCTGTTTTTTAGTGTATGAGGGTCCCTGTTGGATGAGTGGTTGGTCATATAATAGAGACTTCATTAATTCTTTATTTCTATTGCGTAGGCTGTCGTTCTCTTCTAGATATAGCTTGAGTTGTTGCTCCAATAGCATGCTTCGCATCTTCATTTTCTCTTTTTCAGCCTCGCTTGCTTTGTGTAATTTTTGCAACTCTTCCAGTTGAGTATGCAGCTGTTTATTCTGAGCAATGGATGCTGCATGTTGTGTCTGGATTGCCAGCACTTCAGTATTTTTATTTGCTACTTCCTTTTGTGCTGCAATCAACTGTGCCGATAGTTGTTCACTCATGAGTTGAAACTGATTCTTTTCTCTTCTTGCTTGATCATACTCGGCATCTATATCCATCATCTGCTGCTGAGTGTCCATGGCTGTTTGAATCATCTGTTTTACTACAGGTTTCAACTGTGTAACATCCACATTAAGCCATGTTTTCGGTATTGCCGGCTCTTCTCCGGTGTTTACGTCTTTGCCCTGAGCAATGTGTAAGGTCGTGTCATGGGGCTGCCTGATCTGAAGCTGGATCCTTGGCTCAGCCCCCATGTCTTCTTTATGTCCCTGAGGTGTGTCATCAGGCACCTCGATTATAACTTGTTCTTGTTGTTGGAGCTCCTTCGTTTCCTTACTCATTGGAGTTTGATCTTCCTCTTTAATAGGTGGTTTGACATGTGTAATCCCAGTGGTTGTATCTTCTTTGATGATTATTTTTGTAGTGTCATTCAATTGAATGACGTGCTCCGGTTCCATAGATTCTTCGACTTCCTTTTCCTTGTCTTCCTGGTTTTGTGGCGTCACTTCCACTTGATCTATCTCGTTCCATTCACCCTCGTGTGATTCTGTCCGAATGTCAGTATCCAATGTATCTTTTTCGGGACTCGAATCCGTATTTGTGCTGGAATCATCAATGCCCAGCTCTTTGTATCTTCCCGCTTGTTTCGGTGTTTGCTTTGGATTCCGTTGTGTCTGCTCTTGACTAGCTTGTCTATAATGATGTCCTTGAATGTTTAAATTGACTTGCCCTTGCATATACTGATGTGTTTGCTCGAGGGCAGCAGACAGATCTCTCTTAGTGATCGGCATTTGAGCCGTCGTGATCTTCGGTAAGAGGTGCGTTCTCTTTGATTGCGGTGTTGCTTGAGCTTCCTCTTCGCGTAGGCGCTTCGTACCCCTCATTGGTTTCTGTGTGCTGGTTCCAGCCTCTTCAACCACAGCTACTGCTTTCTTCTTCTTTGGGACCGTCGCTGACTTTACATATCTTGCTAGTCCTTCCGAAGTTGGCATCTCTCTCAAGCAGTTCTTCATTTCTAAAGCTTCATAAATCAACAATGTAAGAGCTGAACTGCCATTCAAGAACTTCTTTTGCCCCCACTTCTTTTGTGCTTCAAACAGTCTTTCTTGGACATACCCCTTAGATTGACTTTGTTTCCAATTTGCCTCATGGCATGCGATAGTAGTTGGACTACAATTTTCTGTGGAGCTGTATACCTGTGCATGCTGGGAAAACAAAAATGTTGATGTACCAATCGTACAGCATCCTCTATGTCAATTCTGTTAATTTCCAGGAATGACCGCTTCTTGGGATCATGGCATTCTTCTTTCACATTAGTAATGCCTGTTTGATTCCATCCAAAAGCTCTGTTAATCAACTCATGTGTGAATTGGATGGTCTTCCATGTCCCGACTTTATCCAATACTTGCGCTTCTGGAACTGATATTTTTGTTGCGGCAGGCTGCATGGTATTCATCACCTGTGCACATCTCTGAAAGTCTGGCACATAGATTGGTAACTTGAGGAATGCCTCTATGCCCGCTTGTGTCCATACGTCCTCAATATGAGGTAGTCCTTGTATTATTGTCTTGAAATCCTGGGACATGATTGGAAAGTAATGATCTGTGTCCATGATTTTGATTGTAGCCATGAAGATTAGCTCTGCCACTGGTTGATCATCCCTAAACCAGTGACCTCTTGCTTTTGTTACTGATTCCAACGGAAGAAGTTGCACCTCTTCTTGCTGCGTAGACTCGGAATCAGTGGAAGCCATCTGCACTCAATATAGAGTATGAATTAGTATCCATATGTTTTTAGAAATCCTCCTCTATATGTTGGTTATAAGTTCGATGTTGCTCCGAGTGCATGGTGTCGTTCCTTTCCCGTGTGTGAGAAGGGTAATACCTGGATCTTTTACCTTTTTATGTATTTTTATTATTTTTTTTTTTTGCTGAAAAGAAAACAGAAAGGTTAGTCCATAGCCGAAGCGGTTAGTAAATTTTTTTTTTTTTTTTGGATTATTTCTTAATGTGTGTACAAGCGCTCTCCTATTTCCCTATTAGGAAAATGTGCTTGACTATCTTGAAATAGAAGAAGGATGTGCCGAATGCTTGGCCTTGTAATGTGGCGCTATCATGCATACTTTGGATCTCGACCACTCCATATGTGTGCAATTGGAAGTAGTTGGCGTATGCATGTTGTCCCGTTTGTCTTTCGGCCTCCAGATTTGCTTCGTTGTGTTTGGCTTCGTTGTATGTTGCCCACTTCTACTGAATGTGGCTCTTTTCTTCTTTTTGTAGGTCTGCTTTATTTGACTTATGACTCTCGGTACGTCTCGGGCTGCCTTTACAGACTCTTTCTTTCTCCAGTAACTCTTTATTCGTGGTTGTTTAGCCGGTGGTTTGCATTGGTTCTTCTTGTTTCGGGGATCATCCTTTCGGTTGTTTTGCCTTGGGATGCAAGACTTCCGAACCCATATTTGCGATCGATCTTGTTGAGCAGCTACGACTGTCTTGGGAATCCATAGTGTAGTAATTTGGCGATGATTTCGCTGTTCAGACGGAGTTGGTTTTTGCGTTGCTCGTTTGTTCTGATGTCGTTTGTGCTTTTGTCTTCGTAGATATTCCTCCACTTGATCTTTCTTTATCCATACTTGGTTAGAATATGGAATAGGGTGTATGTCAATGGTGACAGATTTTGAATTACTCTGAGACATAGTCTCTTTAATGCAGGGTGTTTCAGTGAGGTTGATTTCAGTTTGATTGATACTCTCAAGACTTGCTAGACTGGAACAAGGTGTGCAAGCAGAATTCAATGTGTCCGCACATATAATACTCGATGAAGGTGTATCTATAGTGCTAGAGATCATGCATTCAGGGCTTTGTTCATTAGATTGAACTGTTTGCTCCATGCTCACAGATTTTAATGGTTGCTCATCTAGCAGACTGAATACTTCACGATGTCCTATCCTGGCTGAGATGTATCCTAACACCAATTGAATGGTCACCTCGTATTCGTAAATCCAATCTTGACCTAACACTACTTCCTCAAGTAAATCTTGGTCATGACACACTAACAGTTTTTGTTCCATGGTGTTGTTACCAAGATGCAACGGTAAGGTGATCTCTCCTATGCACTGAGTAATTGTTCCCCCTATTCCTATCAACTGGGCCATTGATGGGCGTATTGTCTCTTTGAGTTTTTGGGTCAAAGAAAACTTAATGCAACTTACAGCGGCACCTGTGTCAATAAGAGCATTTACCAAGTGATACTCCGTTTTTCCGGCTCCCAAATTTAGATAGGGTTGTGTTCTTTGCGATCCCAGGTTTTGAGTGGCTCTAAAATTAGCCATCGGGATGAGTTCTTCTCCTTGACGATATCTTTCATCTCGCTCTCTCATCCACTCTTTCCGTTTCTTTATCCTTTCCAAAGCTTCTTGCCTCGCTTCTTCCCGTATTCTTTCCTCTTCTACGCGTCTATTCTTACCTTTGAGTAATCGAGACAAAGCTTCTTCTGTTAATGGTTCTAGGTATTTTTTTACTCTGCACCCACTGATGTAGTTTGGTGACACGTCTCCATCTAAGGTTGCTAAGCTGATGGCTCCACCTGTAGATATACGATTAATGATTAATGGGCCATATCCTCTCTTTTGCAATTTCTTAGCATGTTGTTTCAAAGTGTATACCAAAACTAAATCTCCTTCCTTCAATTTTTTGTCCTTGATATGTGCATCAAAATAGGCCTTTTGTCGTCTTTTAGCAGCATAAATACCCGCTACTGCTTGTAACCTAGTTTCATGAAGCTTCTCTATTTGGTCCAATTCTGCTGATAATTCATGTCCGGTCCACTCATAAGTAGTTGCAACTCTAAGAGTGGGAATCAAGAAATCAATTGGCAAAATAGCGTTTTGTCCATACACTAAGTTAAAAGGAGTAGTGCCTATTGCAGTTTTATACGCTACTCGGAATGCCCATAAAGCATGGTGTAACTGCTTATCCCAATCTGATCTACCATTGTTAACGATTTTGGTGAGAACAGTACACAAGATTTGATGGAGAGTGTTAATCTCCAAAAGAACAAGTTAACCTTGAATTTAGATCACCTCTATATCAAGATTAACCTTAGACTCCACCAAACTTAGAGATCATTCACCAATTTATCAGAAAATTGAATATTCTGAAAAATTCAACTTCTTCAGAAAAGTCTGCTGCAGATTTGATGGAGAGTGTTAATCTCCAAAAGAACAAGTTAACCTTGAATTTAGATCACCTCTATATCAAGATTAACCTTAGACTCCACCAAACTTAGAGATCATTCACCAATTTATCAGAAAATTGAATATTCTGAAAAATTCAACTTCTTCAGAAAAGTCTGCTGCAGATTAATATCCTCTTATGAAAGTTGCTTGGTTTGATGTACCTTCTTCTTCACCTGATTGTTGCTTTCCTTTGTTAGCTTTCTTCTTGTCTTTAGAGTACATTGCATGACCTGCACTCTTATCAACATCTCCTTTGACATCATTCTCAAAAGTTAGCATATGACCTAACAATTGATTCAAATCAGGAGTAAAGTGATCTAATGAAAGTTCTGTAGATAAAATGAAGGGCTTCCACTTCTCATCTCCTCTTAGCCCTGTGAGTATTTGTCTTACCAATTTGTCTTCTTCAATGTCTTCATCCACTGCACCTAGAGAATCTGCAATGTCCTTCATCTTTGTCACATAATCAGAGATTGATTGTGAGGCCTTCTTCTTGAAAGTAGTAAATTCTGCCCATAGTGAAGCCTTCCTTGATTTGGTTGTGTTTTGGAAATGCTCCTCCAAAGCATTCCAAATGTCACATGCACTTTCAAGTCCTCTAATGTGAGGAAGTAAATAGTCATTGACTGCCATGTAGATTATGCTCCTTGCTTGAGCATCTTTCTTCATCCAATTCTTCAAGTCTGCAAGCTCCTCCCTAGTTGGAACACTAGGATCTCTGAATTCTGGCTTTTCTTCATCTCCTGTGATGTATCCTATCAGATCTTTGCTCATAAGATGAGCTTCCATCCTCATAGACCATGCAGGATAGTTTTCTCTATCCAACTTTTCAATTTGGAGACTATCTCCCATCCTTGCTTCACCTGTAGTCTCAAAACTTTAGCCTTTACAGATAATGAATGTACCTTTACTTTGAATGTTGCTCCTTCTGATCCTTTTGATACTCTTTGTATGTCTTCCTTCAATCTTTTCTTCACACTTTAACCTTTGCACCTTCGAGATGTAAAGATTTGTATTTCTGAAGTAGTCGGAGTCTTCTTTTTCTCAATTTTGACACAACCTGCTCTGATACCACTGATGGAGAGTGTTAATCTCCAAAAGAACAAGTTAACCTTGAATTTAGATCACCTCTATATCAAGATTAACCTTAGACTCCACCAAACTTAGAGATCATTCACCAATTTATCAGAAAATTGAATATTCTGAAAAATTCAACTTCTTCAGAAAAGTCTGCTGCAGATTAATCACTCATTGACTAATCAATTCTGTAAAGTTTTTGACAAAACTTTGCACAACACTTTGCCTTGAGATTGTGCAACTTTACCAAGTTAAATTCCTCAAAATGATTGAGTACATACTGAGAAATGTGTGAAACACTTTACCTATGTCTGAAAGAGCTTCTCTGCAATGGCGACTTTGACACCTGCAACTTCTTAGCACTGGTTCTCACAATGTCGAACCCGTTTGATCAAGATCTTTTAGCCATAGATGGCTTACCTTCCAATTTAGATTTTAAGCCCTCACTTGTGTAAAACTTTACACTGTGGACTGAGCACTGACCATTTCTTTGAAGATGAAATGTGCGCCAGATTTTACGACTCTTAGAACATTCTTACATATGAATGTTCCTAATCAAAATTCTCTCAGCCTGAATGCAATTAACCTCTCAAATTCTAGCCATAGATAGATTAGCTATGGACTTAGATAAGTGCAAAAGGATTCTTCAAAAGATTAAACACAGAAGGAGAATGGGAGAGAAGATCGACGCGCAGAATTCTACAACATTTTCTTCTTCATTACTTTTCATACATATGGTTTATGATACATACAATGTTCATCACCTATTCACCTATTGTCTCCTCTATCTGATCTATATCACTCTCTCTTTTTATGAATACGTATCTGTAGATATATATACGAGTCTAACTCGTCATCCTTTCTTTTTCAAATACATTGAACTATTTACAAGAGTAATATACAAAAGAAACATTTCTGATTCCATTCTCTTCCTTTGAAAGTAATCTTCATCCTTCCACATATCTTTTCACTTTTGAACTTCATGTAATCACTTATTGATGATTGCTTTGCTCCAACAGCTCCCCCTCAATCTTCAATTGTGATTACCTGCATCTTCTTTATTCCTGCCATATCTTTAAACCTCTGCAACTTAGGTCCATCCAAACTTTTAGTCATCATATCTGCAAGTTGATCTTTTGTAGGAGTGTGTATGACTTCAATTTCCTTCTCAATGACCTTCTCTCTCAGGAAATGATACTGTATTTCAATATGCTTAGTTCTAGCATGAAACACAGGATTAGCTGCCAAGTATAAAGAACTCATGTTGTCTCCACAAACAATAGGAGTACTTTGAACCACATCAAAAACTTTCATAAGTGTCTTTAGCCATATTACCTCCTTTGCAGCTTCCACCATACCTTTATATTCTGCTTCTGTAGATGACAAAGCAACTGTATGTTGCTTCTTAGAACACCATGAAATCAATTTGTCTCCTACATAACACAAATATCCATGTGTTGATCTTCTATCATCCACATTACCTGCCCAATCTGCATCACTATATATCTTCACTCTTGTATCAGAAGTAAATCCATAGTACAACCCTTCTCTGAGTGTACCCTTGATGTACCTAAGTACTCTTTGTCCTGCAATCCAATGTTCCTTTCTAGGACAATGCATAAATTGTGAAAGCACACCAACTGCATATGACAAATCAGGCCTTGTTAATGTAGCATAAATCAAGCTACCAACCAAACTTTGATAGAGTTTCATATCTTTGAACTCTTCTCCTCCAAACCTAGACAATTTATGGTTCACTTCCAAAGGTGTAGGTGCAACCCTGCAATCTTCCATTTTAAATTTGGTTAGCAAATTTTTAAGATACCTTTCTTGGGTCACATATACTCCATGTTGAGTATAAGAAATCTCCATTCCTAAGAAGAATGATAGGTTCCCCAAAACACTAATTTTGAACTCTTTCTCCATCTGCTTCTTGATCATTTGTATTCCTTTATCATCTGTTCCTGTAAGTATTATGTCATCAACATAAATACAAACATAAATGAACCCATCTTCACTTGCTTTGACTAGCAAGCTACTATCTGCCTTTGATGCTTGAAATCCAAGATCATTCAAGAATTTTACAAGCCTATAATTCCAAGCCCTTGGGGCCTGCTTCAACCCATACAAAGCTCTCTTAAGCTTACACACATAATTTGGACTCACTTGATCTTTGAACCCATCTGGTTGCTCCATGTAGACTTCATCTGAAATGTAACCATTCAAGAAAGCATTTTTTACATCTAATTGAGATAACTTCCAACCTTTGCAAGCAGCAATTGCTATGAGTGTCCTGATGGTTGTCATCTTTGCCACAGGACTATAAGTCTCATCATAGTCCACTCCATATGTCTGTGCATACCCTTTCACAACAAGTCTAGCTTTGTACCTAGACACACTTCCATCTGCAAATCTTTTAGTCTTGTAAACCCACTTACAACCGATGATTTTCTGACTATTAGGTTTAGGAACCAAATCCCATGTTTGATTCTCTATCAATGCATCATACTCCTCTTGCATAGCATCTTCCCAAT
Organism: Ceratopteris richardii; assembly: GCA_020310875.1. Lineage (NCBI taxonomy): Eukaryota > Viridiplantae > Streptophyta > Polypodiopsida > Polypodiales > Pteridaceae > Ceratopteris > Ceratopteris richardii. Next base: position 13,871,630 of record CM035418.1, on the reverse strand, counting down.
TCTTCTTCCCTTTGGCCTCTACATATGTAGAAGGGTCTTCATCTGCTTTTACCAAATAAGCATAATCTTTAGTAGTTAAGAATGAAGTGTCATAGCTATACCTTGTAGGTTGCCATTTGTGCCTAGATGACCTCCTAACTTCTGCACTTCTTGAAGTTTCTGGTTCCTCACATTCTGGATCAAACCTTGGCCTCTCTTCATATTCAACCTGTACTTCATTGTTCTCACTTTCATCAAGTAATTGAATCTTTGCTTTACCTTTTCTTTGATCCACTACTTCTTCATCATCTGCATGTACATTATATTTACCTGCATACCAAGTACCTTGCTCATCAAATGTAACATCCTTGGATACAATAAATTGCTTTGTGGATGGATTCCACAACCTGTATCCCATTTGCTTATCATCATAGCCAATGAATACATACTTTTCTGCCTTAGGCTCCAACTTATGCCTCAATTGAGATGGCACATATGCATATGCCAAGCATCCAAATATTCTGCAATGATCCAAGGTAGGTTTCTTACCCCACCAAGCTTCATATGGTGTCATACCCTGCAAAGCTTTACAAGGCAATCTATTAACCAAATATGTAGCTGTATTAACAGCCTCAGCCCACAAATAATTTGGGCAATTCTTCTCTTTCATCATGGACCTTGCAAATTCAACAAGTGTCCTGTTTCTTCTTTCTGCTACCCCATTTTGTTGAGGAGAGTACCTGCAAGTAACTTCTCTCTTTATACCTGCATTCCACAAGTAATCATTGAACTCATTTGAAAAATACTCTCCCCCTCCATCTGACCTTAGTCTCTTCAATTTTTGACCTGTAATCCTTTCTGCATATGCATGATAGTGTTTAAATGTATTAAACACTTCTGACTTTTCTTTAATCACATAAATTGTGATCCACCTGGTAGCATCATCAACATATATGACATAATATCTTGAACCATTTATACTAAAGTCCTTTGAAGGACCCCACACATCTGTATGCACCAATTCAAGTCTTTCTGAATACATAAACCCATGCTTGGAATAGGATTGTTTATGAGCCTTACCTAATTGACATGCCTCACATCTGTATGTCATGTGTTGACCTGCAATGTTAGGCAATCCAAGCACTGAATCATTGTTATTCATTTCTTTGATACCTCTTTCATTAAAGTGTCCAAGTCTTTTATGCCAAAGATCCAATTCAGATACCTTCTGCTCTCCATATGTGAACATAGCATGTCCAACATTTCCTTGTACCTTCAATGTGAATAGCCTTCCTTCCTTCTCTCCTGTAACAACCTGTTTATACCCTTGACTAGGGTCTTCCACATAAACTCCATCATTGGTAAACCTTACCTCATATCCTTTTTCCACAATTTGACCTACACTGATCAAATTCTTTGGAATTGTGGGAACATAAAGAACCTTACTCAGAAGAGTGCTCCCATCCTTAGCTTTGACTGAACCAATTGACTTTACCTTATGCTTTGTATTATCACCTGTCTGAACTGTATGATTAATTGCATTATGATCTAGGTCAGTCATCAAAGCAATATTTCCACTTAAATGATTACTACATCCTGAATCAATATAGAACACTCTCATGTCCTCATGTGAGGTTTCACATGTATTCATAATGAGAGTCGAATCCTCCTTCTGATCTGATGCATAGTTGTAGTAGGTGTTATTATAGGATTGACTTTGGAAGCTTCTTCCTCCACCTCTTCCAAAAGAACTCCTACCACCTCTACCTCTGAAGTTTCCTCTCTGAAATCTACCACCTCTTGCTCTTTGATTAAAGTTCTGATAATTACCATTGTTTTGATTATTATGCCAACAATCATGAGATAGATGATTGGTCTTACCACATATCCAACAAGCTCTTGCATTATCTTTGTTGTTTTTGCCTCTTCCTCTACTTCTGCCATTTCCTCTTCCTCTTATGAAATTTGCTTGGTTTGATGTACCTTCTTCTTCACCTGATTGTTGCTTTCCTTTGTTAGCTTTCTTCTTGTCTTTAGAGTACATTGCATGACCTGCACTCTTATCAACATCTCCTTTGACATCATTCTCAAAAGTTAGCATATGACCTAACAATTGATTCAAATCAGGAGTAAAGTGATCTAATGAAAGTTCTGTAGATAAAATGAAGGGCTTCCACTTCTCATCTCCTCTTAGCCCTGTGAGTATTTGTCTTACCAATTTGTCTTCTTCAATGTCTTCATCCACTGCACCTAGAGAATCTGCAATGTCCTTCATCTTTGTCACATAATCAGAGATTGATTGTGAGGCCTTCTTCTTGAAAGTAGTAAATTCTGCCCATAGTGAAGCCTTCCTTGATTTGGTTGTGTTTTGGAAATGCTCCTCCAAAGCATTCCAAATGTCACATGCACTTTCAAGTCCTCTAATGTGAGGAAGTAAATAGTCATTGACTGCCATGTAGATTATGCTCCTTGCTTGAGCATCTTTCTTCATCCAATTCTTCAAGTCTGCAAGCTCCTCCCTAGTTGGAACACTAGGATCTCTGAATTCTGGCTTTTCTTCATCTCCTGTGATGTATCCTATCAGATCTTTGCTCATAAGATGAGCTTCCATCCTCATAGACCATGCAGGATAGTTTTCTCTATCCAACTTTTCAATTTGGAGACTATCTCCCATCCTTGCTTCACCTGTAGTCTCAAAACTTTAGCCTTTACAGATAATGAATGTACCTTTACTTTGAATGTTGCTCCTTCTGATCCTTTTGATACTCTTTGTATGTCTTCCTTCAATCTTTCTTCACACTTTAACCTTTGCACCTTCGAGATGTAAAGATTTGTATTTCTGAAGTAGTCGGAGTCTTCTTTTTCTCAATTTTGACACAACCTGCTCTGATACCACTGATGGAGAGTGTTAATCTCCAAAAGAACAAGTTAACCTTGAATTTAGATCACCTCTATATCAAGATTAACCTTAGACTCCACCAAACTTAGAGATCATTCACCAATTTATCAGAAAATTGAATATTCTGAAAAATTCAACTTCTTCAGAAAAGTCTGCTGCAGATTAATCACTCATTGACTAATCAATTCTGTAAAGTTTTTGACAAAACTTTGCACAACACTTTGCCTTGAGATTGTGCAACTTTACCAAGTTAAATTCCTCAAAATGATTGAGTACATACTGAGAAATGTGTGAAACACTTTACCTATGTCTGAAAGAGCTTCTCTGCAATGGCGACTTTGACACCTGCAACTTCTTAGCACTGGTTCTCACAATGTCGAACCCGTTTGATCAAGATCTTTTAGCCATAGATGGCTTACCTTCCAATTTAGATTTCAAGCCCTCACTTGTGTAAAACTTTACACTGTGGACTGAGCACTAACCATTTCTTTGAAGATGAAATGTGCGCCAGATTTTACGACTCTTAGAACATTCTTACATATGAATGTTCCTAATCAAAATTCTCTCAGCCTGAATGCAATTAACCTCTCAAATTCTAGCCATAGATAGATTAGCTATGGACTTAGATAAGTGCAAAAGGATTCTTCAAAAGATTAAACACAGAAGGAGAATGGGAGAGAAGATCGACGCACAGAATTCTACAACATTTTCTTCTTCATTACTTTTCATACATATGGTTTATGATACATACAATGTTCATCACCTATTCACCTATTGTCTCCTCTATCTGATCTATATCACTCTCTCTTTTTATGAATATGTATCTGTAGATATATATACGAGTCTAACTCGTCATCCTTTCTTTTTCAAATACATTGAACTATTTACAAGAGTAATATACAAAAGAAACATTTCTGATTCCATTCTCTTCCTTTGAAAGTAATCTTCATCCTTCCACATATCTTTTCACTTTTGAACTTCATGTAATCACTTATTGATGATTGCTTTGCTCCAACAGCTCCCCCTCAATCTTCAATTGTGATTACCTGCATCTTCTTTATTCCTGCCATATCTTTAAACCTCTGCAACTTAGGTCCATCCAAACTTTTAGTCATCATATCTGCAAGTTGATCTTTTGTAGGAGTGTGTATGACTTCAATTTCCTTCTCAATGACCTTCTCTCTCAGGAAATGATACTCTATTTCAATATGCTTAGTTCTAGCATGAAACACAAGATTAGCTGCCAAGTATAAAGAACTCATGTTGTCTCCACAAACAATAGGAGTACTTTGAACCACATCAAAAACTTTCATAAGTGTCTTTAGCCATATTACCTCCTTTGCAGCTTCCACCATACCTTTATATTCTGCTTCTGTAGATGACAAAGCAACTGTATGTTGCTTCTTAGAACACCATGAAATCAATTTGTCTCCTACATAACACAAATATCCATGTGTTGATCTTCTATCATCCACATTACCTGCCCAATCTGCATCACTATATATCTTCACTCTTGTATCAGAAGTAAATCCATAGTACAACCCTTCTCTGAGTGTACCCTTGATGTACCTAAGTACTCTTTGTCCTGCAATCCAATGTTCCTTTCTAGGACAATGCATAAATTGTGAAAGCACACCAACTGCATATGACAAATCAGGCCTTGTTAATGTAGCATAAATCAAGCTACCAACCAAACTTTGATAGAGTTTCATATCTTTGAACTCTTCTCCTCCAAACCTAGACAATTTATGGTTCACTTCCAAAGGTGTAGGTGCAACCCTGCAATCTTCCATTTTAAATTTGGTTAGCAAATTTTTAAGATACCTTTCTTGGGTCACATATACTCCATGTTGAGTATAAGAAATCTCCATTCCCAAGAAGAATGATAGGTTCCCCAAATCACTGATTTTGAACTCTTTCTCCATCTGCTTCTTGATCATTTGTATTCCTTTATCATCTGTTCCTGTAAGTATTATGTCATCAACATAAATACAAACATAAATGAACCCATCTTCACTTGCTTTGACTAGCAAGCTACTATCTGCCTTTGATGCTTGAAATCCAAGATCATTCAAGAATTTTACAAGCCTATAATTCCAAGCCCTTGGGGCCTGCTTCAACCCATACAAAGCTCTCTTAAGCTTACACACATAATTTGGACTCACTTGATCTTTGAACCCATTTGGTTGCTCCATGTAGACTTCATATGAAATGTAACCATTCAAGAAAGCATTTTTTACATCTAATTGAGATAACTTCCAACCTTTGCAAGCAGCAATTGCTATGAGTGTCCTGATGGTTGTCATCTTTGCCACAGGACTATAAGTCTCATCATAGTCCACTCCATATGTCTGTGCATACCCTTTCACAACAAGTCTAGCTTTGTACCTAGACACACTTCCATCTGCAAATCTTTTAGTCTTGTAAACCCACTTACAACCAATGATTTTCTGACTATTAGGTTTAGGAACCAAATCCCATGTTTGATTCTCTATCAATGCATCATACTCCTCTTGCATAGCATCTTCCCAATTCTTCTTCCCTTTGGCCTCTACATATGTAGAAGGGTCTTCATCTGCTTTTACCAAATAAGCATAATCTTTAGTAGTTAAGAATGAAGTGTCATAGCTATACCTTGTAGGTTGCCATTTGTGCCTAGATGACCTCCTAACTTCTGCACTTCTTGAAGTTTCTGGTTCATCACATTCTGGATCAAACCTTGGCCTCTCTTCATATTCAACCTGTACTTCATTGTTCTCACTTTCATCAAGTAATTGAATCTTTGCTTTACCTTTTCTTTGATCCACTACTTCTTCATCATCTGCATGTACATTATATTTACCTGCATACCAAGTACCTTGCTCATCACCTATTCACCTATTGTCTCCTCTATCTGATCTATATCACTCTCTCTTTTTATGAATACGTATCTGTAGATATATATACGAGTCTAACTCGTCACCCTTTGTTTTTCAAATACATTGAACTATTTACAAGAGTAATATACAAAAGAAACATTTCTGATTCCATTCTCTTCCTTTGAAAGTAATCTTCATCCTTCCACATATCTTTTCACTTTTGAACTTCATGTAATCACTTATTGATGATTGCTTTGCTCCAACAAGATTTTATTTGAACTTTCTGCTTGTCCATTTGCTTGTGGGTGATAAGGGGCAGATTTCTTATGAATTACTAAGAATTCATTCAATAAGACTTCTATCACTTCATTAACAAAGTGCATACCTCTATCACTCACAATCTCTATAGGTAGTCCAAATCTAGTGAAGACGTTCTCGAAGAGAAACTTGGCGGTAGTTCTTGCGTCATTTTTCGTTGTTGCTTTTGCTTCAACCCATTTGGTCAAGTAATCTGTGGCTACAATTATGTATTCGGCATGTGAACCTTTTGCTGGTGGGCTAATAGGTCCTATAAAGTCTATTCCCCACTTCGTGAAAGCTCTAGCACTCATCATGGGTTTAAGTGGCATCTCATCTCTTCTAATAGGATATTTCGTTCGTTGACAAGTATCACACCGCTGCACATATGTTATGGCATCTTGATGTAGAGTTGGCCACCACATTCCAACAAAGAGGATCATTTTTGCTGTTTTGTCTGTAGAGAAGTGTCCTCCTGCAGCTCCTGTATGGGCCATCTCTAAGACAGAGAGATATTCATTTTCATGAATGCACATTCTTAGTTGGTTATCTTTCCCGCGTTTAAAGAGTTGTTTTCCTATGATGGCATAATCCTTACTCTGTTCTTCGAGAGCACGCTTCCTTGCTAAGGTAGCTCCGTCAGGGTATTCTCGAGTCTTCAAGAACTTTACTAGAGGCATGCTCCACCGTGGTGCTATCGTAGAATAGCATAAGGTAGAGTTCTCATCTGGGGTTTGTTCTTGACAGGTTTGACAAGTTGACACATAGTTATGTGCATCTCTTTGCATGGTTGGCCAATATATGCCAAATCTCTTGAGTGTCTGCCACGTTCCATTTGCGTTCAAATGAGTGTTCCATTGGTTTATGTGTGCTTTCTGAAGCCACATTTCTTGTTCCTCTTCTTCCACGCATCTCATCAGCAATCCACTTGAATCCTGGTGGTACAAACTTCCCGCAATGATGTGAAGGTTTTTGGTCCTCCAGAGATCTTGCGTTTGGTTTGGCGTGATCCCATCTTTAGGTCCATGTGTAAGTATCGGGATCAATTTTTCTGCCCATTGAGGGCATACTTCCAGGTTAAAAAGATAAGTATCTGGCAGATCATCAGGTACTCCTATGGGTGGTTCTCCATGGGTCATACGAGATAAGTGGTCTGCCCTGATGTGGGTGTTTCCTTTCTTGACTATTACCTCGAAATCAAATTCCATTAGCAATAAAAACCATCGCACTAGTCGTCCTGTATTGCAAGGCTTGTTGACTAAGTACAATAGGGCTTGATGATCAATGAAGAATTTGAATTTGTTTGCCAGTAAGTAATGTCTGAATTTCTTGACTGCGTATACCATCCCTAGGCCTTCTCTCTCCGTAGTAGTATAATTGCGTTCTGCTTGATTTAACTGTCTACTAGCATAGGCTATCGGGTGGTCTAATTTTCCTGTGCCAGCTGGTTGAGCTAAGATGCAACCAATGGCAAACTTGGAAGCATCCACATGAATGTGAAACGGTTTATTCCAGTTGGGGACTCGAAGGATGGGTGCTGAACTCAATCGATTCTTTAACTCATTAAAGGCTTTTTCACACTCTTCGGTCCAATTAAATAGAGTCAATAATGCATAAAGAGGTCTAGCAATTATGGCGTACATATGTATGAATCTTCGATAGTATCCACAATGTCCCATAAATGCTTGAACTTCTTTAGTAGTTTTAGGTCTTGGTAAATCTAAAATTACTTTAATTTTGTCTTCATCTGTTGAAATTCCATTCTTAGAGACAATATGTCCTAAGATTTTCCCTTGTCGCACCATGAAGACACATTTTTCAGGATTGAGGCATACTCGATATTGTCGACATTTAGCAAAAATCTTTTCAAGTTCAGGGATGTGCTCTGATCGTATAGCTGAATATGTACAAAGATCGTCCACGTATACCTCCATGCTTTTTCTCAGAAACTCCTTGAACACATGACACATCAATCTTTGGAAAGTAGCTGGGGCATTCGTTAAACCAAAAGGCATGACTCTAAAGGCGTATACTCCCCATTCAGTTGCAAATGCTGTCTTATGTTGGTCCTCAGGAGCAATGGCTACCTGATTATACCCTGAAAAGCCATCCAGAAAACTATAAACTTCCTTCCCTGCTACCCTTTCCAAGAGATGATCAGTGATTGGTAAGGGATAGCTATCCCTTATGGTTGCGGCGTTCACTTTTTTCAAATTGATGCACACTCTTAACTTTCCATTCTTCTTTGGCACAACCACCAAGGGTGACACCCATTCCGTGTGCTCAATTTCGTAGATGAATCCAGCATCTAATAACTTATCTATTTCCTCTTTTATCTTGGCTGAATACACATCATTATAAGTATATGGTCTCTGTTTCGAAGGTTTGGCTTCGGATGTCATGGGGATTCTATGCGCACATATAGATGGATCTACTCCTTTTAAGTCCTTATAAGTCCAAGCAAAGACATCCCGGTATTCTCTTATGAGACGAATTAACTCCTGTTCTTCTTCTAATGAGACATCTTGTCCTATGAAGGTACATCGTTCCTCTCCTCCTTCCATAGTTACAACTATTTTCTTGGTTTGTTCCTTATTATCATAAGCTATTCCAGGTTGTGCTTCTCTTTTAGGCATTTGAATAGCAATTTTCCTCTCCTCCACTTCATATTTTTTAAAATGGGCTGGGACCTCAAATTGGTCTTGGAGTTTGTTTTCTTCATCTTCTAATTCCCTTTCAACTTCTAATTCCCCTTTTTGTGTGAGTTCCTTATGTGTTTCATTGGCCGTGATCTCTATGTTGGTGGGACCAATCCCTAGATCCATGGGTTCAGGTTCCATTTCAATGCTCTCATAGTCCTCCTTCTAGTCTTTCTCGATCACTTCTCCTTCTTCTGCCTCCTGGAGGACTACCATGTACAAGCTAACATCATAACCCTCCTCATCGATACACTCGTTCATGGTCACTACTTCTTCGTTTACACAAACATCGAGGGTGGCTAAGATTTCCATCCAACCATGAGGTTCGAATTCTTCATCCGGAAATACTTGTGGCATATAGGCTGGATCTTGTACAGATCTCACTATTCCTTGTTTCTGCTGCCATCCTTTTCTTCTCTCCTCTTCCTTCTTTGTAGCTTGACATATCCATAGATGAGTGTCCTCGTTCATCCAGGATTGATCACTAGAACCTGCACTATGAACCGATTGATCATCTTCCTCTTTGTGGATTTGATTCCATTGTAGTGGTGGCACATCTTGATAAGTGTATGTATGTAGGTTTATCCTAGTGGTGGTTCCTGCATGTTGTAGGTATACCGCGTCTTTTCCCCAATCTTGTACGACTTTTAGCTGTCTCATGAAAGGTCTTCCCAAGATCATTTCATAATTGCTTGGCCTTTCGAAGTGACAAATTGCTAAAGTATGTTCAAATTCCACTCCACACGTAGTGAAGACTACTCGTTCCAACAATCCTAAGGGTCTTTCCGTATGTCCATCTGCCATTTGAATTTTCATGCGTGTTGGTCTTAATGCTGGTTTTCCCCATTTCTCCCAAATTTCTTTGGTAGCAATGCCAACACCAGCTCCTGAATCTAGTATGGCTTTGGTAGTGTAACCCCTATAGGTGATTGGCAGGCATGTATTTCCTTCATCTCCTTCGCTAAAGTCTCCTATCTTATCCACTGGGATTCTCACTGTTTTTACTTCGTCAGCTATCTCTTTCTTTTCCTCCTTGACTTCCCATTGATTGATCAATTTCTCTTTTAAGTGTGGTTTTACCTTTAACAATTCCTCGAATGTTAGGGTACATGGGATTTTCACCTCTCTAAGACGTTGTATGATCTCAGATGTTTGGACTGATGGGTTCGTTTCCCGTCTCCTTATTGATGGAATGCGATACAATTCTGAGTTGTGCTCGTACTCCCCGGTGTAGTTGGGTAGTTCCTTTACATCTTCCTTGACACTTGCATCCATTGGAAAAATTCCTTCTGAATTTAGTTCAGGTATTGAACCCTCTATTTTGTTTTCTGCTTCTAATTCTTCAAAGGGCGGTTCCATTCCTTCTACCTTTTTCCACTTGTCCTCTTGAACTCGTGCCCACAGATCCTTAGTCCAGTCTCCTTCTACTTCGGGGACTATGGATCCTTCCTTTCCCTCAACACCATGTTCTTCATTTTGTGGTCTATATACTTCAGGCTTTTCCTGAGTGTTTAGGCACTCTTGGAATTTTTCTTCGGAAATTCGGGTATTTGGTAGAGGCGATGCAGGTTTTTCTAAGGTTTGTTGTGCAATTTCTATCAATTTCTTGCATATTTCTAACCTTTCTTTCTCTAAGTCGCCTCTCGGATATTCTCTCTCATGTTGTTCTACGGTAGGTCCTGCTTTTATTCGTGCCTTATATGCCTGAATCCACATGGCTAATTCTTCAGGCACAGGATCTGCTAGAACGGATCCTACCTCCTCTCTTTTATTCTCATTTTTATTTTCTTCTTCCACTTGCGGTTCTTTTGTTGGTTTCGGTTTACTCTTTTCATTTTCCTTCATTTGTAATAACTTTTTTTCTTTTATCCTATCTCTCCGGTTCTTCCATCTCTGGGATCTTTTACTGACGATACTTTTCTCTGGTTCTTCAGAGTCTTCTACTCGGTAAGGGATGGGTATATTTCCCTCTTTGTCACTTTGATCATTCTCGTCTGTTCTATCAGGGTTTTCTCTGGCCTTGGCTCTTGTTATGGCTTTTAAAGGTACTGTGTACTCTTTGTCGCTCCCTGAGGATTCAATCACTTCTATCACATTAATCTGCACGTTAGATGTGACTTTGTTGGGGTTCTTAGGACAATCTCTGAAAAGATGTTCCTTACCACAATCGCTACAGTAGCCTTCCCAAATTCGTTGTGGTGGTGGTGGGTTTGGTAACGTACATTCTCTAATATAGTGGTCACCTCCACATCTGTAGCATGGTCCTCTGGGTACAGGCTGTCTATTCATTGGTCGAGGTGGCATGGTTGCTCTAGGAGCTGTGTACATTAAAGACACATAATCCTGCTCGTGTCCGTATGAACTGTCCGGTATTTCCATGCCATAAGCATATGGGTCATACTGTTGCCCATATTCTGTCATCGCGCTTTCATAACCAGGGTATATTCCTTGACTAGGGTCGTAAAATGAGTCATATGGTTCACTACTAGTCAAAGGTGTGGCTGGCACTATAGCCCTCTCTAGATTTTCTTCTGGTTGTGCCAACTTGACTGGGACAACGTTCTGAGGGTGGGGCGGTTGTTGTCCTAGTACAGGCTGTGGTTGCGTGTAACCCTGATATGCGTATGGTCGTGGTATGGGTGCCTGTGGCTGATAAGAGGGATATCTAAAAACTTCACCTCCTTGATCTCTTTGGGGATTTCCATATGGTCTCACATAAGGCTGGGTGGGTCTGGTTTGCCTATTGTAAGGGCAGTTCTCGGTGCTATGGTTTGTATATCTCTGCTCTATACTGCAATATTGTAGAGGTCCGGGAACAGAGGGTCTAGGATGAGCATAGGCAGGTGGTGAGACTACTCCCCTGGTACACAAATGAGAAGGATGATCTCCTCCGCACTGCATACATCTTCTAAGCATGGGCAGTCTCATAGGATTAGTGGGATAATTCCTCTGTCCTTGAACGTTCAGTTTTTTTGCTACTAAATCTGCTATTTCCTCCACATTGTTTTTAGAATTTGATGTGCTACTGGCTGACTCTTCGCTTTTCAAACTACCTGGAGGTATTTTCAAGTCTTCAGCAAGGTTATCTTCTAGGTCTATACATTCCTTCATACACTCTTGCAAGGTTTGAACTCTCTTTACGTACACTAATGACCTCAAGGTTCCGTTCAACAGTCCTTCCAAGAACAATGATACCATTTTGTTTTGCGTCGGTCTCTCTTCCACCGGGCATCTATCTACATACTGTTTGAATCTCCTTGCTGCCAATCTTACTGATTCGGTAGGGACTTGTTTGAAGCTGTGGATTAATGATGAAGAATTGTTTTTAATTCCAGATTTGGTGAATTCTTCAATCATTTCTTGATATACCTGCTCCATGTTCTGAAAAGTATTCGGGTCCAATGGCTGGAACCAAGCCAAAGCTGTGTCTGACAAGGTAAGGCCAAAAGACTGATACTGAATCAGAAAGTCATCTACCTGCTCGGCTCTAACTACTTGTTTAAACTCTGCTATGTGGTTGTAAGGTTCACTAGAGCCATCATAGTGATTTCTCATGCACTTGGCAACTTGGATCGGCCTTAGTCGTCTTCCTGCTTCAGGTTGCCTAGGCATCACTGGGAAAATTGGTCTCCCTATTGGTATGCCTGGTCCTCTCACTACCTATGGTCTGACTGGAGCATGAACTCCATGTCTTGGGTCAATAGCTGGTTGAGGCCGGTAGTTAGGGTTAATTGCAGGCATTGCAAATTGCACATGTGGTCTGACGGGGTTCTGGGTTTGTTGTGTTTGTTGTGTTTGTCCCGACTGTTGATATGAATCATTCCGAGATGTTCCAAGTGGATTCCGTGAAGTGGTGGCTTGGTCCCTAGGAGGGAACACTGGGATATTCTGATATTTCAACTCAGCTCTCTCTAATTCTGTTAATGGCCAATATTTTCTCTGATTTTTATCCAAGTATGTGATGATGGTGGGGAACTCAGGATCCTGTAACTCATAGATGGTAACTGGATTAGGAGCAGCTTCCCATATCGAGGAATGGGCCCTAAGCAGATGCTCCATCCCATTGATCAAATACACATCTATTAGAGTGTCATCCTGGGGAATCAGGTCTCCTCTCCAAATTTTTGTAATCGTAGATCTCCCTCTAGGAGTAGTTACTTGCTCTTCGTTTCCACCGCCATTTAAGCTTGAAGCATTATTTTCTTCACCATGCTCGTTAATGTTTTCCGGGTGTTCTGTGACCACGTAGTGAATATCTTGTTTGTCCATGTACAGTCCTCCTACGTACTTGACTGCTGGTCTAGGCACTATGTATGCTTCTGATGCTTTCTGTAACCTGGCCACAGATCTGTTTAAGCCATCCAAATAGATAGGGATCTCGTTGTGGTTGGTGTTCACATACTCCAAGGAGGTTCTGTATTCTCCCTCAATGATTGACATCATGCCAATCATGGGTACAGTGTTTTGCATATCCTCTGAAGCCATGGGAATTTCTCCTTCTGACTCACTGGAGGTTTCAGAATAATGTGAACGGCTACTTGGCTCGGCTACACTCCCTACGGAAGAAATTACACTTCTTCGGCTTTCTAGGGTTCTTCCGGATCTTAAGTTCATCCACTTAAGAGCTCTGATTAGACTTTGATACCCTTTGGTCTTAAGCACTCTTCACAATAGGTCGAAAATGTCTAGAAGACTTGGGTTGGAAAGAACTGAGTACAAGGGATTTTTGCCAGAACACGATACTTGTCTCCCAAACTCACGATACACGATCTCCAGAATAGACGATACCTGATGTATGTTCAGACGATACACGATCTCTGACAAGTATCGCGATACCGGCTAGACGATACCGATACTTGACAAATATCGCGACACCTACGAAACGATACCGATCGCTGAGTGAAACGATACCGATACCTAGAGGTAAACGATACACGATATCTGGTCTCAGACGATACACGATACTCAAAGGGAAACGATACTTGGAAATAGACGATACCCGATATGTGGGAAGTATCGCGATCTTTGCTCTAGACGATCTCTGGGCTAAACGATACTTGGCTGAAAACGATCGACGATACTTGGAATCCCACGATACACGATCTATGTTCTGAAACGATCGACGATATACGATATCTGGCAAATATCGCGATCTCTGAAGATCAGACGATACACGATATTTGAACCAAACGATACTTGGCTAAAAACGATCGCTGGCAAAACGATACACGATACTTGTCAGGTATCGCGATCTTTGACCAAACGATACTTCTCAAGTATCGCGATCGGCACGAAACGATACTCAATCCACGATACACGATCAACGATCGCTGGGAAAACGATCTCTGACCAAATATCGCGATCGGTATGAAACGATACACGATCGATGGGAAATATCGCGATACTCAACCACAGGAGCAAAATGATACTTGATAAGTATGGCGATACTCGACCACGGGAGTAAAACGATACTTGACCCTTAGACAAATTTTAACAAATGTTTTTGAAGTTTTGATTTTACCCCCTTGATCACCTAGCTCTTCTCTCCTATCCTCCCTCACTGTATCAATCAAAATACAACTTTTTGTCCCCTGAAAGCTCTAACGATACTTAGCGCAGATCGTTTTGCACAGATGATGAATTTTTTGAATGATTAAAAGGATCTAGCACTGGAGGGACTCACCTCTGAAGCTCAGACACACTCTTCTAGCACCTTTCCTAGCTCAATGGCACTCCACAGGCTCTGCCACGATATTCAGCTGCCCACGATACTCGACTCTCGCTCTCACGATACTTGTTCAAACAAGTGATTTTTCAAATGACTTTTTTTTGGCTTTTATACTTGGAGTTTTCTAGCTTACAAAAAGGAAGCTTTTCTGAACAAAACTAAAACCTACTCTAATGACTTGGTCCACTCTCTACTCACTCCTACTCTACTCCTTCTACTCACTTCCCTAAACTAACAACTCACTACACACACTCCAAGAATGAGAAGTAGCAAGTGCGGCTGAAAATGACTTACCAAAGAAGAGAAGATTTCCACTCCTCCACTTACTTCAATGCAAAAAGCTACTTACCATCACACGAAAGCCTCGGTTTGATTCGTCACTCCCCGGCAACGGCGCCAAAAAGTGTGTTGACCTAAGTATCAACTTAGGGACTTGCGGAGAAAGAGACTATACCTCAATCCCCTCACAAGTGCATATAGTGGGGATACACGCTTTTAATTATCAATCCAAAGAGTATGCAAACCTAGCCGAGTGTATGAAGACATGCAATCATGTAATGATCAATGCAAATGAACCACTCAAAGAATGTAAATGAGGCAAAGACTTATCCAAACAAGCTCCAACTGTTGGTCAAGGCGAAACGATACTTGGTGCAGCAGCCGTCAGTATTTTGGACTTTTCTCCCAGCTCCGAACTCCAAATATAGCGAATAGCATATGCGTTTCGAAGCTCTCGAGAAGACGCATCCAATGGCAGTGGTTTCACTCAATTCTGACG
The DNA here is from genome assembly GCA_020310875.1 of Ceratopteris richardii. Classification (NCBI taxonomy): domain Eukaryota; kingdom Viridiplantae; phylum Streptophyta; class Polypodiopsida; order Polypodiales; family Pteridaceae; genus Ceratopteris; species Ceratopteris richardii. Next base: position 13,856,392 of record CM035418.1, on the reverse strand, counting down.
CTCTTACTTCAAGTTATGAGCGAAATACTGAGTTGCGGGAATACTTTCCTACACTTCAGCACTTCCTACACTTCGCACACACCTTTCCTACCGCAAAGAAACACTTTCATGGATAGACAACACTCACAAACACTCTTTCCAAGCAATACACATGCATACAAGCTCACGAAGAAGAAGATAAGGAGAGAAGAAGACACAAATTCGAATTTCTGTGCTCTCTATTCTCACAATGGCTAAAAGTTCTTTACAAAGAGTCACATTTGACTTATATACTAGTGCCCTAAAAAATGGTCCTTTCACACAAGAGACCGGCACTTTATTCACTAAAAGACTAAATTTCTACTATTTTACATGGGTAAGCTTCTAATCTTCTGTGGGGATGCATCTAGAGGACTCCTCTAGTGCCTTTACAACGGAAAATATATTACAAGAATGATTATAATACAAAAATATGAGATCCAAATCTGAAAAATTTTGGGGCCCGTCTTTTTCTCTGCTTTGTGTGCTCTTTAGCTCTGCAACAGCCGCTCTTGGTTGTTTCCTGGACATACATGAGATGGTCTTCTTCCCTAGCATGATAACATATCCACTAGTGCTCCTCCTATCATCTTTGGAACCTTCTCAATGAGCATCACAATAAGCTTGTACATTTAATCCATCATCAAATGGATAATAAATCCCTTCATTCAATGATCCTTTGAGGTACCGAAGTACCCTTTTGGCTGCAACAAGATGAGCACTTAGTTTAACATTTACTTCTATTGGATTTGGAATCGGCTTGCAATCACACAAGCCTTTGCATCAAGTATGTACATTCCTCTTTATATAGTACTTCAATCACAAGGAAGTACCTTAAAATCCCTAAATCCAAGATTATAAACTCACATCCAAGATTCCTCTTTATTTCTTTTATGTTGGCTTCATCATCCCCTATATTGATCAAATCATCGACATATATACAAATGAAAATAGTTTTGCTACCTTCCTTCTTTATAAAGAGTGATGGGTCTCCATGACTCTAATTGTATCCACATTTTACCAAGCAGTCCACAAGTCTTTGGTTCCAAGACCTTCAGGCTTGCTTGAGTCCATAAAGTGACTTCTTAAACCCGCATACATGATGTGGAAACCTCTCATCTTTGAGGCCTTAGAGCTGCTCCATGAAGACTATCTCTTCAAACTCTCCATTTTGGAAAACATTCTTCACATCGAACTCGTACATATTCTAACCTTTTGAGGCTGAAATTGCAATCAAGCTTCTTATAGTGGACATCTTAGCTACTTGATTCAATGTTTCCTCAAAGTCTACGCCCCTAGGTTTGAGCGAAACCTTTGGCAACCAACCTCACTTTATACCTAGAGATGCTCCCATCTGCATGCCTCTTTACCTTGTTTCCAATAATTTTCATGTCCTATATTCTTGTTACCAATGACCAATTATCATTTTCTTCAAGTGCCTTCACTTCCCCTCCATTACTTCAATCCATTCCTTGTGCTTAATTGCTTCTTAAAAAAAGTTACGTTCTTCACAAGCTATAACTTGACTCATGTGGACAGTGTCTTGAAATGAATGAATCATAACTTAAACTTTTCATAGGATATTTAACCCTATTGGATGACCTTACCTCACCATTAGATGGTAGGAATCTCCTCTGGCTTGGTTTAGATGCTTTAGATCCTGGAGTTTCTAGTTTTTCCATATCTTTGTGACTTGTTGATTCCATATCTACCCATGAATCATCTTCTTCATTTTCCTTTTCCTTTCCTTTCTTAATTCCTTCACTTGAATGAGCTTCATTCTTTGTCCTTCCTTGCCAAGCTGATGTATTACTCTCCACTGATGGTGTTCTTGTAGTGGTTGGACCACTCATCTCCATGCTTTGTTGTTGCTATTTGAACTTCTTCTCGACTTCATATGCATCATCCATGCATGTGCATGTAGATATTTTTGTGCATATGCATGTGTGTATGTGTATATGTATGTGTATGTGTATGTTTAAGTGTATATGTGTATGTACATGTGCATGTGTATGTGTGTGTATATGTATGCATGTGCATGTGTATGTGTATGTATATGTGTGTATGTATGTATATGTCTGTGTGTATGTGTATGTGCATGCATGATCATGCATGTGCATGTATATGTGTATATGTGCATGTGAATGTGTAAGTGTGGGTATGTTACTTAATGAAAACAAAACAATTCAAATGGTATACAAATAATAAAAATTGTAGTTACAATATCTAGAAATATATTATGCTCAATGAACTTCTTGAATAACCTACAATAGAGGGGGGAGAGAGAGAGAGAGAGAAAGAGAGATAGATAGAGAGAGAGAGTGAAAGAGAGATAGATAGAGAGAGAGAGAAAGAGAGAGAGAGAGCTATATAAATTGAAAGAGAAAGAGGGAGAGAAGGAGAGAGATTGAGAAATAGAGAGCTTGAGCTCATATGCATAGTGCATATATGAACATTAGATCACTCTTCTATCAGATGCATGTAAAATGACAATCAAAGAGCGATCCAAGCAACCTTCGCATAAGCAATGTGCAGACATTGTATAGGTGATTCTCTAAACCATCGGATATGCAATAAAAATCATATATGCGATGCTTTTTAATGCCGCGTATGCGATGCTATCTAGGGTTGCATATGCGACATTATTAATGTTTCACATATGAAAAATTCAGATTAGGGACACTTCAATTAACATCGCTAATAGCCTCAAAAATAGCATCAATCCAAGCATCATTTAAACAACAGAGTGTGCTTGATGCTCGATGCATGAAATGCATAATCTTGTACTGATGAAAGTGTGCTCTATCAATCATCACTATGCCCTCGTATTCCTTGTAGTGTGTGGGTTGGAGGGGGGTAGAAATGGAGCTAAGGCCTATTCAAGAAAAGTGGGAATTATTCATGATTTTGAGACGATTCTTTGTTTCCAAATTTTTTTTTCTCTTCCATTCATTTTACACACTACAACATATTATCTCTTGATTGGATTATGAAATTGACAATTTAACCTTAAGAATAAGTGTATTATAAGTGGAGTGTCAAGGCTAGGCTCAAAACTAAGATGTGATCATAGTAAGTATTATCAATGGGACCTAAATAATTCCCAAAATTCCTGAGTTGGCCATAGCTACAATTGATGGAATTTGAGTGATGATTGAATGGGGCTATTGGTGGGTAGGTTTGAGCTTCAAAGATCATTCGTTGTGTGGTATTTGATAAAGGTTGTGGGGCATGAATAAGATGGGGAGGCTATTGGTACATGGAAACAAGGTGGTGTTTGAGGAGGGGTTTCGAAAACATATTGGGTTTTGTTTGAGATAGTTCCTGTACAAGAAAGGGGTGGAATGGGAAGTTGAACTAATGAGGATGTGTTGATTGGTGGGATTGGTGGAAGTGTATGTCCCCCAAGGGTGGAGCATTGGGATAGGTTGCGTGGAACTAGTACACTAGTTCTTTGGCCTTCGTGAGATTGCATTCAAATTTTTTGTGGACCATATCTCATTGGGGGTGATTGGTTAAGAAATTGAGGGCCTCGGGCACCCCAATTGCTTATGTTAGTGTGTGTAGTGTTTCAATGAAGGGTGCATCAGGCCCACTATTCTCTAGCTCTTCTTGCAGAAGAGCATATCTTTGTTCTTCATTAAGCTCTCTTCTATCCTTATGGATGCCATTTAGCATGTAGCCTCTCTAGTGCTATAGTATAAGTAGATCTATCAAGTTGTTATTCATTTTATTTGTGCTATTGTTCATCATTTTCATCTTCTTGCTCAATAATTCTCTCTTCTTCATCTTCACTTAGGGGTTTTTCCTCATCATCTTGATCTCTCCTCGTATAACCTTTTTCTTGATTTATCTCGGATCCGAGATGACTATGTCTTTCATACTCTTGTGAGACATAAAGGACATTTAAATATTGAAACTCTCCAAAATTAGACATAGGTAGCTTGAAATCAAAGATTAAAGTTTCACCTGCCTTTGTGGTAGTGTCTATGACTAGAAATGGAAAATCCAAGCCAATACATGGACTTGGTTCGAAACCTATGGTTTTTCCCATGGTAGCTTACAATTGTGTTGTAGGTTCTTGCTCTTGTAGAGTGTAGGTGGCTAAGAAGGTTAGGTGAGGGAGTTGAACGTTAAATGGAGAACTTTTTAAAAGAAGAATAAAGAATATTGTACTTCCTTTTATGACTTTCAATCTCTTTATCTCTACCTATGTATTCGAGTTCCTTCTTTTGGCATTGAGCCTATAATTCCTTGACTTCTAATTCCTTCTCTTGCAAAAGAGTTTGATATTTTTGTACTTCTTCTCTGTGAACTCTGCATTCCTCATTGTTGTCTAGTAACTCCTTATCTTTTTCTTCTATTTTCTTTTCAATTATGCCCTTATGGTCTAATTTTCTTCATACCTCTGTCATTTTGTTTGATTGGGCTACCACTTCTTAAGTCATTTTGATAATCTCATCTTGAAGATAAGAGTTATCTTCCAAAAGAGACTGATTTTCTTTCTGCAATTCTTCTAATTGTTCTTTTTCTTGTATATGGAGCTTCTATTGAATTCTTCTATCTTCCTCCATTTTTAGGCGAGCTAATATTGCCATCCTAGCTTCTTTTGAAAAAAACATCCATATGTCTTTTTAACCATATTTTGGTTTCCATTATCTGTTCTTCTATTTGTATTTCTTCATGTTTAATGATATGTAGTTCCAGACCTTTTCTTTCCTCTTTCCCTATCTTAGTTCTTTCATCTCATTTTTCTTCTTCTTTATTAACTGGACCCTCTACTTTTACCTGGGTTTTTGTTTCATAAGTAATTTCCTGTAATGTAAATTTAGGGCTTTTTGGTAAAGAGACCCTAAATCCCTGAGGTTTTTCTTCAATTTGTAATGCCCCTTGATTTTGTGCTTCTTTTATTTCTTCATCTTCAGTTTCATTTTTGTTGTTTTTTTATTCTTCTTGATTGTCACTTGAGTTTGAATAGGAATCTTCTTCTGAATTCATTTTGTAGTCCTCATTTGTTTTATTTTCTTCATTATAAAACTCTATGTTTTCAGTTTCTCCTTCCTTTATCCTGTCTTGTGCCTCTTGTATTTCAAATCCCATTGAAGCATTTGAAGAAATCATCTATATCTGCTTCCTACTCCATCTCTTTAAATTTATTTATGTCAAAGATGTCTAACTGTTTCTTCTCTTGAGATGTCATATCAACGTCTTGGAGAAATTGAAATTCATCTTAAATTACTTCCTCACCCCTGTCCTTATGTTCTTCTTTCTCCTTTGGATCATGAGGTTGTGGTATACACATGAGCTGCATGTCCTCTCTATGAATTAAAAGTGATCCTCCTTCTAGCAAAGTTGATGGTGGTTCCAATAATAAAGGAGGTATTTGTTCATATTTCCTTGTTTCTTTAGCTTTCTCTCCATGCATCTTTTTCCTTTCAAGTATCTTTATCTCTCTTTTATCTTCCCCTTTTTCTTCTGCAATGTCCTTGTCTTTAGTGGCTTTACTCGGCTTGATTTTTTTAGGGGTTATTAGATTTCTTTTCTCCTTTGTCAAACATAGGATATCATAAAAAATTTTCAGGTGCTTCTGTTTTTTTTCAAAAATAATTATTTGGATTTAGCATTCATCATGCTTTCATGGACCTTCTCATATATCTGAACTTCCTCCTTAGTCCAACCAGTAGCCTTATTTGAAAAATCTTCTAGCATTTTTTGATATTGCTCCTCGTATTTCCTTCTTTTGTCTTCACATCCATGTAGATAGTATGCATAAAGCTTTTGTTTTGCTGTCATTGGAGGACATGCAGTTACATCACTTTGAGCTGCCCTTTGTATTTTAAGTACTTCTTCTAACATTATCTTCTTCAATTTCTATGTTGTGTACTGATTTTTTGATCCATGTTCAACCCTTCTTTTGCTAATTTCAATCTCTTTTTTAAAGCTCTTCCTTCCACCACCTCCATTACCTTAGCCATAGATTTACTTGCAATTTGTCTGGTAGTGGGTTTAGAGGATTATTTTGTTTCCTTTCTTTTTGTCCCTACCATTTTTGAAGACTCGGAAGCTTGTGTTGCAATATAGTCTTCCAAAACTTTGTAGCTAACCATCTATTCCAATTGTCCTTCCTCTTTTGTAGTGTAAATAATCCTTGTCAACATTTGTCCTCCTACTAAGAAGTTCTTATCCTTCCACTAGGCTGAAGCTTCATATAAATATTTAATGATGTATCCAGTCATGTCCATTCTTCATGATCCTCCCCTCTTCATAAAGGCCAAGGTTACTGCCTTATGCGGTTGTGTGTACCTTAACATTTGTACTGAATAGAACTGCAGATGCAACAATCTGACTCCCATATTTAATTCTTCTGTTTCAAAGTCTGTTAATTTCTAGATATCTTTATAAATGTCCATTCCCTTCTTGATAACATTGATATTGTAATTTATTCCTTCCACAATATGAAGTGCTTTCTTGATGAGAGCCTAGGTGATGTGGAATCCCTATTTCCTTCTTTCAAAGTCTGTGATTTGACATTTTAGATATTCCCTTTGCTCATTTTCATTCCATGTGTGTTTTTCAATGGACTCCATTACTTCAATACATCTTGGGATATCAATTATTAATGCTGGCAAGTCCAGAGTATCCTTGAAGTCTTGCTTCTTCCCAAATTTCCATGATATCCTCATTTTTGTTAAGTCTGAAAGTGTCCCAGGTTACCACTGTAAACTTGAAACTTCCTGATTTGAGTAGGAACACATGTTTTGACACCCTTGCCAAGTGTTGCTTGGCATCTCTACCCCTTGAGCGATTCTTGGTCCATCTATTTATCATACACACTCCATCTTTGATTAGCATCATTAATTTTCATCTTTTTTTTTTTTAACAATGAACAAGACTATTATCACATCAGCAATAGGAGTCTCCGCATTGTCCTCCTCATCGATATGATTGGCGTTAGAACTCTTATGTTCATTTTAGAGATCGATCATGAAGCTTATGCTTGTTTCATACTCTCTCTCTCTCTCATTGTTAGTAGTGAACCATTTCAAGCTTATGTGTATGTTTGAATATGTGTGCAAGCTTCTACTATTCTTATATGACATGCGAATGTGTATGAATATTAGAGAAGATTGTTTTGTGACTCTCAAATATGTGCATCTACTTGTTGGCTGCTCTATAGGGAAGTGCATATAATTCTATATATGCAAGTGAATTGTATTCTAGTCTTGTGAGCTTGGTTACGTAATCTTAGATATATTGGTTGAGTGCTAAGTGAGCCCACACATCTATGTCCGAAGGAGTTTTTGGAGTTGTGCTTGAATAAGCAAGTTACTTGAGTCATATTGTATCTCATATGTGAGATTAGATTGAGGATCTTGCCTTCGTGTGAAGCATCATGGATGCTTATATACATCTCAAGCATTGAGTGATGGTGTATTAAGAAGTTTGTATTATGCGTGATTGGATAATGAGATGATTTGTTGAAATGCAGGAAGATTCTTGAAGCATCTGAGAACCTGTCAAAACATTGCAGAGACCCATTTTGGAGAGGTCTTTATAATTGATAAAAAGTTTACATTTGAATGTTATGAATGTGGTTTGATAGTCTAGGGCATGTACTTCTAAGGTGAAGTGAAAATTTTGCAATAGCATAATTGGTGCAAGTTTTATTGATGATCAAAGTTGGAGGTTTGTAACTGTTGGACATGTCTGAAATTCAACTGTTCCAGAGGCCTACATTTGACAAAATTTTATAAGTGATATAAAATGCTTATTTAAATGTTATGTGTATGTTTTGATATTCAAGAGCATGTACTTCTAAGGCGAAGTGAAAGTTTTGCAATATCATAATTGATGCAAGTTTTATGAATGATCAAAGTTGGAGGTTTGTAACTTTGGGACAAGTCTGAAATTCAATTGTTCCTGAGGCCTAATTTGGACAAACTTTTATAACTGATATAAAATACTTATGTAAATATTATGAGTATGTTTTGATACTCCAGGGCATGTACTTCTAAGGCGAAGTGGAATTATCTCAATAGCTTAATTGGTGCAACTTGTATAAGTAGTCAAAGTTGGAGGTTTGCTATCTTGGACAGATCTGAAATTTGCATAGAACAAAAGTTGTCAACTTGCAGAAGGTATTGCTCATGTTTCATTGTTGGTATTGGAAATCTATCACCTAGATATGATAGTCTAGAGTATATACATGATGGCAAAATGGTAAGCTGGTTCATATATGTTATTTTGGTACATGTTTAAGGATGCCCAAATTGCCTCTCTGGATGGATTACATGAAGAAGAATGTGTGAATGATATGTACTAAATGTGTGCAAAAGTAAATGTATGGTAATGTGGTTAATTGAATGAGTGCTTTGCGATTGAAATTCCATATTCAAACATCCTCATGAGGTTGTGAGCTTATTTACGCTTCCGCATCGACACACCTAGTTTATAGCAGTGGTATTAGAGCATTGCCTTTGCTTCCATCAGTGGTATCAGAGCCTCATACATGCTTTGAGGTCTCAAACACGTCATTAAGGTTGTAAGAAGAGTACTAAAAGGTTTGGTATTTGCATTTAAGGTTTGATTCTCAAACTTGTATGCTTATGAGGAATGTTTGCCTAGAAAGGTGAGTTGTTTGCAAGAAAAATTGTGGTGTGTCTCTTTTGACATAAACAGGAACTAAGGTATTAGACAAAGCCTTGGGAAGGCTGAAGATAATCCAAGAGGTGTTGAAGCTCAAAACGAAGACTCAAGGAGAAGAGAAGCTACCGGTCATTGCATTGGAACCCCCAAAGGTAAAAGTGATTGCTTTCGGTAATTTGTAAGAGCACGATTAAGTGCATGTGCATTTGCTAGTCACTTTATATGTGACATTGGAAGACATAAGTATTTGCTAAGTCACTTGTGTGTGACATTGGAAGACTAAGGTCTTAGAAAGACGTGGACAAACGAGGAAGTTGAAGACTTCCAAGAAGAGCTACCTATTTGTAAGAGGTATATTTATTATATGTATCTCTTGTTGGTGTTTTTTGGAAAGCTTGCAGGATCATTTGTGAGAGGTTAGGCTTGAACCATAAAAAAAGCCGTGGTTAGGCTTGAACCAATAGAAAAAGCCAAGACGCTTTCATTTTGGAAGCAAGAAGGTCTCTTGAAGAGACAAAGGTATTTTCTTGTTGATGGTTGGTTGGAAGAAGTGTTTTTATTTTCAGGTATAAAGACTGAGTGCCCTCAAGAAGAAAAGGGAAGGTAACTGGGAACCACATCCCTTGAAGCTTGGAGAAGTAGGACGCTTGTGGGAGGTGTCTTCACCATCATCAAAGAAGGAGTGTGCTTGGAGCACCTAAGTGAAAGACAAAGGAAGCAAGCAATCCTTTGTGAGAAACAAAGGAAGTAAAAGTGCAGCCATAAAAGTAAAGGTTTGGTCGAGCTTGTCAAAGAGCAAGAGTTTTGAAGACTAGGAGAAGAAAGCCAAAATGTCATTGAAGACATTCAATCTAATAGAGAAGCTTGAAGAAGGATTCTACGGGTATGTAGAGGAGACGTCCTCACATCAAGGGGGAGACTCACAAAGAGTCAATGATCAAAGAAGACAAAGTCAAGGTAATCTTTATGTACTTGAAATACTGAAAAATTCAATCCATGCTTTATGGAAGAATTTCAGAAAAGGAAGAGAGCTAAAGATCTCAAAAGAGAAGGACCGGGCAGCCATCTATGAAGAGGAAGATATCCACATAAAGACGAGAGGTAAAAGAAGCTTCAAAGAGCGAAGTACATCAGCCATCGATGATAAAGAAGAGCCCAAGGACGCGAGGGATGTCTACATAAAGACGAGAGGTAAAAGAAGCTTCGAAAAGCGAAGTACATCAGCCATCGTTGATAGAGAAGAGCCCAAGGACGCAAGGGAGTCAACCTATCGAGAAGACAAAGAGGAAATACAACTTTCAGCAGACCACCATGTAGAAGAGGATCAAGAAGAGTTCTTTGAAGAGAAGATGAAGCTAAGGAGAAGCAAAGGAGAGCAAAGATTTGAAGACAAAGATTTTCAGCCAAGACGAAGCCAAGAGAAGTCGTTTGGAGCAAAGACGAAGGTGATAGAGAGCAAAGAGAAACGAGAAGCTCAAGATGGAGATTTGAAGTCAAAGAAGAACCAAACGAAGTTTGTCAAAGCAAATACAAATTCACGAGCAGAAGATCATAAAGAAGAGGATTTGCAAATACATGAGAAGTCAAAAAGAGAGAGACAAAGGTTAAAGAGAGAAGAAGAAGACATCATAGAAGAGTTCCTTTCAAAGATAGAAGACGAAGTCCATGAAGAGGCAAAGAGAGCAACAAAGCAAAAGGACAAAGAGTCAAGCTTGGAAGATGAAGGTAAAGAGCCAAGCTTGGATAGATCTTGCTTGGGAAGCAAGACACATTTCTACTCAACCTTTCTTCTTCCATACACTCATGTATGGATCGAATGCTTGCCTAGTCTCCAAAATCATTATTTGGAGATAGTCAACAAAGAAGATGAAGTTTCCTTGAAGGTGATGAAATCTTGGATAGATACCTATCATCTATCTACTTCTAGATTTCTTGGAATTCAAGATCAAAGTAGCTTTGGGAGATCGAGTATAATCCGGTTGCGGCTACAACTCACAAAGGAAGCATATGAAGCTCTCAAGAAGGAGGACTTCATATGGAGAATTGCATGGCGTTTCCCAGTTGTATCTTGAGGGGGAGTGTTGAAAATTATGCAAGCTTCAATTGTGAAGCTTATTTTTCAAGTCATGCATCTCATTAGTTTATTGCATCATCTACTTTCACTTAGTTTTAGTTTTCTCTTATGTAGAGCATGAGAACAGCCTCTTATCTCATTTAAATCATGAGCATACTTTATAACTCAACCTTAGTTATGTGAAATAAGCTGAAAACTTACATGAAGCTCTTCGAATGCCTTTAGAATACTTGCGCCTACATTTTGATGAGGCAATCGAGAAAATTAAGGCACCAAACTGATGCGCATGCACTTGGAGCTAAGATTGAGGAGCTAATGAACAATCCTTGATTGAGAGAATCTCTCCTCTCAGCTACTCCATCTTTTCAGCTCATTGAAGAGCCATTCTCCCTACACTATATAAAGCGGAGTGCAGCCCACTACCTTCTTGAGCTCCTCTCAGCAATAGGAGTCTCCGCATTGTCCTCCTCATCGATATGATTGGCGTTAGAACTCTTATGTTCATTTTAGAGATCGATCATTAAGCTTATGCTTGTTTCATACTCTCTCTCTCTCTCATTGTTAGTAGTGAACCATTTCAAGCTTATGTCTATGTTTGAATATGTGTGCAAGCTTCTACTATTCTTATATGACATGTGAATGTGTATAAATATTAGAGAAGATTGTTTTGTGACTCTCAAATATGTGCATCTACTTGTTGGCTGCTCTATAGGGAAGTGCATATAATTCTATATATGCAAGTGCATTGTATTCTAGTCTTGTGAGCTTGGTTACGTAATCTCAGATATGTTGGTTGAGTGCTAAGTGAGCCCACACATCTATGTCCGAAGGAGTTTTTGGAGTTGTGCTTGAATAAGCAAGTTACTTGAGTCATATTGTATCTCATATGTGAGATTAGATTGAGGATCTTGCCTTCGTGTGAAGCATCATGGATGCTTATATACATCTCAAGCATTGAGTGATGGTGTATTAAGAAGTTTGTATTATGCGTGATTGGATAATGAGATGATTTGTTGAAATGCAGGAAGATTCTTGAAGCATCTGAGAACTTGTCAGAACATTGCAGAGACCCATTTTGGAGAGGTCTTTATAATTGATAAAAAGTTTACATTTGAATGTTATGAATGTGGTTTGATAGTCTAGGGCATGTACTTCTAAGGTGAAGTGAAAATTTTTCAATAGCATAATTAGTGCAAGTTTTATTGATGATCAAAGTTGGAGTTTTGTAACTGTTGGACAGGTCTGAAATTCAATTGTTCCAGAGGCCTACATTTGACAAGGTTTTATAACTGATGTAAAATGCTTATTTAAATGTTATGTGTATGTTTTGATATTCCAGAGCATGTACTTCTAAGGCGAAGTGAAAGTTTTGCAATATCATAATTGATGCAAGTTTTATGAATGATCAAAGTTGGAGGTTTGTAACTTTGGGACAAGTCTGAAATTCAATTGTTCCTGAGGCCTAATTTGGACAAACTTTTATAACTGATATAAAATGCTTATGTAAATATTATGAGTATGTTTTGATACTCCAGGGCATTTACTTCTAAGGCAAAGTGGAATTATCTCAATAGCTTAATTGGTGCAACTTGTATAAGTAGTCAAAGTTGGAGGTTTGCTATCTTGGACAGATCTGAAATTTGCATAGAACAAAAGTTGTCAACTTGCAGAAGGTATTGCTCATGTTTCATTGTTGGTATTGGAAATCTATCACCTAGATATGATAGTCTAGAGTATATACATGATGGAAAAATGGTAAGCTGGTTCATATATGCTATTTTGGTACATGTTTAAGGATGCCCAAATTGCCTCTCTCGATGGATTACATGAAGAAGAATGTGTGAATGATATGTACTAAATGTGTGCAAAAGTAAATGTATGGTAATGTGGTTAAGTGAATGAGTGCTTTGCGATTGAAATTCCATATTCAAACATCCTCATGAGGTTGTGAGCTTATTTACGCTTCCGCATCGACACACCTAGTTTATAGCAGTGGTATTAGAGCATTGCCTTTGCTTCCATCATGGATGGGGCACCCGCAATTGATCTGAGTAGATGGTCCTTTCCACAGCGAATAGTTGGAGGAGATTTGAGGGCTTGGGTACAAATATTTCTGAGTGATATTCCCAGAACCCCGTGATGAACATCTCCTCGAAGGTCTGCTTGAAGCATGCTGGGAGGTATTTTATTCTTGCGTGCCAGGCATATACTACCTTTATTGAGGGGGTAGTGCTCATGTCATATACCAGATCTTGGTTGCCTGCAGTGAAGCCAACTCCTGAAAAGTGGGGTCCTTGATATTCTTGAATGTCCTGAATGTGATGAGCATTAATTCGAAGATCTTCATGCACATATGTGCCATCACATCAGGGGTGTTGCGTAGGCAAATGCTCTAGTGACGGATTGTAGAAATCATGTAAGCAACAGTAGGAGGCCCTTGTGGAGGTGCTAGATAGACATAATTTAACCACTTTGCACAACCTTTGACGTTCTTTATAGCAATGGTAAATTCGGGCCAGGTGCGTCTGCGGAAGACTGGAACATAACAGGGATTGTATTTAATAAAGAGTGGCATGTTAGTCCAAGTACGAACCATCTCTGGGTAGGTCTCAAGAAGACGGATCCTCTAGGTGGGTTGATGAATGGATCCTTTTTTAGCACTCTCTGGGATATCATGGGGCCCAAATTGTGTGGCAAAGGTTGGAGCCTTGCCACATCGTCGTTGAATCTCTGCGTTGTAATCTGCCAGGAGTACACAATATGGCACATACTGATCGTCGTTGGTGCCTATCCATCTATGATGAGACATACTGCGGAAATACTCTGACTTTATGATGGTGTCTTCTAATTTGGCCATTGATTGGATTTGGATTGCCACTCGATCTTCATGGGTTTTCGTTGTCTTTTCGAGTGTCTAGAGCCATTCGGGTACTTCGACTTCCAAGGTGTCCATTCCTTCTGAAGTTTGTTGACCTCTTGGCATCGGCATAGGAACATATGGTTCCTCATACGATTCGTCCACCTCAATGGGTACCAATTCATCTGGCTCTGGTTCTACAACTGGAGAGGGTTGTCTTTCATATTCCAGTAACTTCTTCTGCAATTCTGCCACCTGCTCTGTTAATGCCTTTACTTCCTCTGAAGTTGTGGTTGTTTCTATGACTTTGGGTTGTGCCTCCTGTTCCTTGAGCTGGCGGCGTAGCGCATCCCGTTCCTTTTCCAAATCGTCATGTGCTTCTAATAGATCTGCATAGCTTTCCAAGATAGTCTTCATTGTTTGTGAGGGGACTGCTTTGAATTGTTTTGGGTCGATTTCGTGGGGAGAGCCTTCCATGGCAGCTTCCAGGTTTTCTTTGTTTTGCTTCTGCAGACGCTTGTTTTCTTCAAGTGTGGTAGCCATGTGTTTTCTGAGTAGAGTCAAATTACGCCGGACTCTTAGATTATCTGATTGGTAGACTTCTAGTAAAGCTTCGAGTTGTTTAACACCTGGCACTTGTGATGGTTGGGGTGTCTCCAGGAGGGTTTGATGAGCTTGCTCGAGTGTGGTGTAGCGTTGATTGAGGTCTGCATTTTCTTCTTCTATAATTGTAAGCCGTGTATATAGTTGTTGATGATTCGTAGTCAGTTGATGATGACGGTCTTCGAGAGCCTGATACTCACTCTGAAGTTGATACACACATTGATGTAATGCCATGAATATACTATTTACATTAAACGATGCAGGGAAAGATGAAGATGCAGGGGGAATGGGGAAGGCGAAGGGAGTTGTGAATGCTGTGGAGTCAAGTGGTGAGGTAGATGGAGGGGGTATGGGAGATTGAGGCTGCGTGGGGGGAGGGAGTGGTGTTATGGCTGGTGATGTTTCCATTGTGTCGAACGTGCGTGTGACTGTGTAGATGGGGACAGTGGGTGGGGTGGATGTGATATTTGTGAAGAGTGTTGTGAAAGTGGGCATGGTAACTCCTCCGAATTGGATGCCGGGAGAGAGAGGAATTCCCATGATGAATGTGGTAATGGTAGAAATAGGTGTGGTAGTGCCAGGTGGTGAGGTGACTTGTGTAGTGAGAGGTGAGGTCGGTGGTGAGAGTGGTTCCGGCTGATGTGCTTCTGTTTGTGTGTTACCTCCTAGTTTTGATACATTGATGTGGATTTGTTTACCAGATCGCATGGGGCGAGTAGGCACTCGTTTCTCAAATCGATGAATATAAGCCATGGCTGCATGAACAGCCTCATCTAAACCTACCATGTCAGCGTGCAGGTTCATTGATTCAATAAACATGTCATCCACACCTTCCTCGGCTAACATTTGGCTCATGATCATCTTTCCTGTCTCGAGCGATAGTTTGTGTTGTTCTTGGACTCGCTTCATGGTTTCGTATAATCTTTTTATTTGGGCCGAGTATGCCGGGGCACTTGCTAGTTCTGAAAGTTCGTCATATTCTTGATCATACTCCTCGTTCGCTTCTTCTTCTTCTGTCTCTTCTTCATCCTCTTCTACTTCTACTACTCCCGGTTGGGTCGAGGCTGAAGTTGTAGTAGTGGGTTGTGGTCCTTGGGTCTGCTCTGCTTCTGTCTCCAGGTTAGACTCATTGATCAAACGGGCAATTTCTTCATCTGTCAAATCAGCAAGGGTGTAACCTTGTGGGAACTCCAAGTCCGATGAAATCGGCGGGAACACCAGATTGGGTCCTTCGGCGCTTGGTCTGGGTAGGCGAATGGTAAATGGTCGGACACGTCACATTTGTGGAGGGGTCACCTCTGGTGTGGTGGTGGCTCCCCTTGCTTGGGCACATGGTAATTGAACTCCCCCTCTCATCTTCTTCGATGGAGGGCCCGCCGTTGATAGCCGTCTTTGGAATTCTTGGGCCTTGGACCATACTAGTGGTCTTTGAATGGGCACGTCGTACGCTAAGCATCTGTAAATTATTTTTGTCAGGGCACAGCATCCATGAAGCACATTCTTTTGTTTCTTATTCCATCATTGATGGGCTAGGTGGATCTGATCTATGATCCAATGTGGTATATTGATGGTGAAATTCTCTATCTCCGCCAAGTACAAGCTGAACCATATCTTTTTTGGTGGCATAGTGAAGCGTTCTTGGGTAGGAAAAGCAAAATGTTGCATGATCGTTCGTAGGTGGAGATCAATGGTAGGTGTCATTGCTACCATGTCCTTCAATTTATTGAGATCCTTATGCTTCATCCTGCCTGGAACCAATGTTTCTTTCTCAGTGGGAATATGCATACCTTGCATGTTCAATGCTTCCCGTACCAAATTGAGGGTCAGTTTGAATCTCTTGAGTTCGTGGCCTGGCAACAGTGAGGGTAGCACAAAAGTACTATCGCCTCCCTTGGCCCTGCTAGGAGTGATGGTACTGATAAAATAGGAGCAACGTAGGAAATCTGGCTTAGGCAAATGTGCCCTGAAATAGCTATCCAAGCCCACTTTGGTCCATACCGATCGCATTACTTCTGTATTCTGATATTTCTCAAATTCGCGAGTGAAGAAATGGTAGCGTCCCCATTTGCCATTGAACTCAATTTCTGCTTCCCAAAAGTAGGTGCCATCACCCAATGGCCCTGCGACATCACTAAACCAATGAGCGTGTTTCCCCACTTGAGAAGTGTGTCCCTGAGGAGGGTCCTGAATAGGGAGCACATGCACCGCTTGAAGCTCTTGAGGCCTCTCGGTGAGTTGTGGTTCAAGGAGGAGGGCTTCAATGTCCACAATTTGTGCGCTAGACCCTGCCTGGGAACTAGTGCCTCTGGTTTCTACCATGTTACAGCTTGCTTACTAGTTCTGTGAGAATATAGAAGCAGGCATTAACATTGTAAAGGACAAGTTAGAACAATTTTTGTCCCCCTTACAATATTAACATGAGGTGAATGATGAGTTAGTCGATCAGTGAGTGCTCGATGATTGTGTGTGTTGTTAATCCTATGAGCTAAGTGAAAAGATGCAGTTAGTAGGTGGAGAGGAATGTACAAATGGGATCGGGGGGTTTATTACAAGCTTTTGGTTGCCAAACACAATGAATGACTTTATGTTTTGGTTTTGTGGAGATTTTGTACGGCTTTATGAGGGTGTCTGCTTGGAAATGAGGCTTTTTTGGGACCCATTTACAAGTGAGTATGTTCATGCTCATGGGCGAATATGTATTCGTGCGCGTTAAACAAGAGTGGGTAACGGCTCTTTGAGTGAGTGAACCCTGTCGTGTATGATGTGATTCGTGCGTGACTAGTTGAGCCCGCAAGCAAGCCTTAGGCACCCAAATTTGTCTTGATTGTGGGCCAGCCTTCATCGACTTCTTGGGTACCCAGATAGATTTCACTTTCTCAAAAAGAAGTTTTGGAATTCTTCTTATTAGTATCATGTAGTTGATTACTAATAGGAAGTTGAGATAGTTGTTGTGGCTTGACCGCAATAGGCCGCTCGCCTTTCCGCACCCACAATTGTTTCAATGGCTGAGTCATTCTGCTTCGCACGTTCTTTTGGCCTCCAGCATAGGTAGTCTTCAGTAATTGATCTGCCTTTGGTTGCTGCCTCCCTCTGCCCTTTGGAAAAGAAGGGAGTTCCATTGAGTCCTTGACTTCTTTATTGAGATCCTCATTCCTCTGCATCACATAGCTTTGGACAAGAACAGCATGGTCAACTCATGTGTACGCCTAGAAGGACCAGGAGTCTGTGCCTTTCCTAGTTCCTTGAGTGTTCCATTATCTAACTCAATCGTAATTCGACTCTGATTTTCCCATACCTGAAGAAGTCCACTTCTTAGGTTTAAGTTGATTGCATGGTCATAGGTACAGTCTTGACCCAAGACTAGAGGCTCAATGAGATCCTCATCTTAACACACTAGTACTTTAACTCTCCTTAGAACATCTTGAATGGAGAGGGGAAGTTCCACCTCGCCCATGCAAGGGGTTTCCACACCTCCCAATCCTATGAGATATGCTTCTATAGGATTGACATTTAATTTCAATTCTTGACAGTAAGAGAGTCTAACGACACTAGTGGCTGCACCTGAGTCAATGAAGGCCCATGCAGTCCTTGCACTCTTTCCTTGTCCTATCTCCAAGGTTACAAAAGGACGTCGGTCAACTATTCTATGGGGGCTTACACTTGAGAATTCACACATAGCCATATGATATCTTGGGTTCGCATAGTCATTTGTCCTTGGCTGATCTCGTCCTTGTCTTCTCATCCTCATTTTTCGGATGCATTCCAAGGCCTCTGCCTGTGCTTCTTCTCGAACTTATTTTTCCTCTTCTTTACGTTTCTTGGCAGTGTTGAGTCGATTGAGCATTTCCTCAGTGAGAGGTTCCTTATATAACTTGACTCTGCATCCGCTTATGTAGCTAGTGAGAATATCGCCTTCGAGTGTGGCTAATTGGACTGCTCCACTAGTCGAGATCCTATTTATGATCATAGGTCCATAGCCTCTCTTCTCTAGTTTTCTCGTATGTTGCTTCAAAGTGTAGACTAACACGAGGTCCCCTAATTTCAATCCTTTATCCTTCACATGGGCATCAAAGTACGCCTTCTGCCTTTTCTTAGCTGCATATATTCCCGCTGCAGCTCTTAGTCTTGTTTCACCTAATCATTCGAGTTCAAAAATTCTTGAAGAGAGTTCATGGCCCATCCACTCATGCTCCTGTGCTACTCTCAATGTGGGAATCAAGAAGTCCAAAGGTAGCACCGCATTTTGGCCAAATACCATCTGAAAAGGTGTGGCTTGGAGTACCGTTTTATAGGCCACTCGGTATGCCCAAACAGCATGGTGTAGCTGTTTGTCCCAATCAGAGCGTTTATTATTTACCAATTTAGTCAACACATTGCATAGGATCTTATTTGTGCTCTCAGCCTGGCCATTAGCTTGTGGGTGATAGGCGGCAGACTTCTTATGTACTACCAAGAATTCTTGGAGAAGATTTTCAATAACTTCATTCAAGAAGTGAGTTCCCCTATCACTGACTAGCTCTATAGGTAGCCCATATCTTGTGAATACATTCTTGAATAAGAACTTAGCTGTCGTTTGAGCATCGTTCTTTGTGGTAGCTTTCACTTCTACCCACTTGGTTAAATAGTCTGTGACCACAATGATATATTCAGCATGTGAACCCTTGGCTGGGGGATTAATAGGACCTACAAAGTCTATTCCCCACTTAGAGAATGCACGTCCATCCATCATAAGTTTTAAAGGCATCTCATCTTTGCGTATAGGATACTGAGTTCGCTGACAAATGTCACACCATTTCACATAGGTATGTGCATCCATGCGAAGGTTCGGCCACCACAACCCTGCAAATAGGATCGCCTTGATCACCTGATCTGGTCCAAAGTGTCCTCCTACTACACCTTGGTGAGCAGTTTCCAAGATCTTGAGATATTCACTCTCATGGACACATAATCTAAGGTAACCATCTTTACCACGCTTGTATAGATTATCACCAATGAGTGAGTAATCAAGGCCTTCTTGTTCTAGACTTCTTTGTCTGGCCAGCGTCATATCTTGAGGGAATGTTCTCGTCCTAAGGAAGGTTACTAATGGTTCACTCCAATCTGGCACTATGGAAACTTGATAAAGAGTGGCATGTTCCACAGGTGGTTTAGTGCAACAGATTGGGCATTCCTTGCACAAATTTTGGACATCGGCTTCCATAGTAGGCCAATGCACTCCGAATCTCCTAAGTGTCTGTAAAGTTCTTTGCTTTGAGTAGTGTTGCTCTAATGCACCTACATGTGCTAATTGCAACCATTTTGCGTACTCGTCCTCTTCCACACAACAAGCCAATATCCCTTGATCTGTCTGTTTGTACATGCTTCGTGCCATGATATGGTACTTCTGCGCTTTTACTACCTCTCTACCTTGAGTGTTTATGACTGGGTGGTTAGGCCCGTATGTCAATACTGGCACTAATGGCTTAGCCCACTGAGGTACAACTTCCAAATTAAACAAGTAAGCATCAGGAAGGTCATCTGATACTCCTTGTGCGGCTTCTCCAGATGTGAGCCTAGAGAGATGGTCTGCTCTCAAGTGAGTCTTCCCTTTCCTCACCACAACTTCAAAGTCGTATTCCATTAGTAAGAGAAACCATCTTACTAATCTACCTGTATTGCATGATTTGTTTACCAAGTACAATAATGCCTGATGATGAGTAAAAAATTTAAACTTATTTGCAAGCAAATAGTGTCTAAACTTTTTAAATGCATATACCATGCCTAATCCCTCTCGTTCAGTGGTTGTGTAATTTCGTTCAGCTGCAATCAATTGTCTACTAGCATAGGCAATTGGAAGATCCATATTACCTTCACCCGTAGGTTGTGCGAGTACACATCCAATAGCATAATTGGATGCATCCACATGAACATGGAAGGGCTTATTCCAATCTGGTGTGGTCAAGATTGGTGTTGAACACAATCTTCTTTTGAGTTCGTCGAAAGAGTTTTCACATTCATCGGTCCACTCAAAGTTAGTCAAAAGTCCATACAGAGGCTTGGCAATGATGGCGTACATGTGTATAAAGCGTCGGTAATAGCCACAATGCCCCATGAAAGCTTGTACTTCCTTGACATTCTTTGGCCTAGGTAACTCAGCTATGGCTCTTACTTTCTCTTCATCGGTGGATATGCCATTCTTTGACACTATGTGTCCTAGAATTTTGCCTTGCCTGACCATGAAAACACACTTTTCTGGGTTCAAGCAGACTTGATATTCTTTGCATTTGTCAAAGGTTTGCCTGAGTTCAGGTATATGTGTCTGTCTAATGTTGGAATGAGCACAGAGATCATCAACATAGACCTCCAAATTCTTCCTCAAGGACTCTTTAGACACGTGACACATCAGCCTCTAGAAGGTAGCGGGTGCATTGGTAAGCCCAAATGGCATTACTCTAAAGGCAAATATGCCCCACTCTGTGGCAAAAGCTGTCTTATGCTGATCTTCTGGAGCAATGGCTACCTGATTGTAGCCCAAAAATCCATCAAGGAAGTTGTACACCTCCTTGCCTGCTACTCTTTCTAAGAGATGTTCTGTGATAGGAAGCGGATAGTTATCTCGAATTGTGGCTGCATTGACCTTTTTCAAGTTAATGCACACACGTAGCTTTCCATTCTTCTTGGGCACCACTACAATGGGGTATACCCACTCAGTGTGCTCAATTTCATAGATGAATCCAGCTTCTACCAGTCTATCTATCTCCTCTTTGATCTTAGCAACATAATTATCGTTATATGTATATGGCTTTTGTTTAGAGGGTTTCGCATATGAGGTCATGAGAATTGTGTGTGAGCATATGTCTAGGTCAACACCTTTCAAATCCCTGTAACTCCAAGCGAATACATCTCTGTATTCTCTTAGCAAGGCTATTAACACATGCTCTTCTTCCTCTATTAGGTCATGGCCTATGTACGTGCATCTCTCCTCTCCTTCTTCTAGGGCTACCACTATTTTCTTGGTGGTTTCTTTGTTATCATAGGCCTCTCCTGATTGTGCCTCTCGTTTAGGCATTCTTATCATGACTCTCCTGTCATCTATCTCATACTTTTTAAAATTTCCAAGGACCTCAAACAAAGATTCTTCCTCTTCTGGTGTGACTTCTCTCTTCTTTCTTTTCTTTCCTTCATCCTTAGGGGTCACTTGTGTGGCTAACCTTACATCATTTGTATGCTCTCCATGTCTCTGGGGTTGAAATTCTACTTCATAGAAGTATTCTTCATCTGATGCAAAAGGTGGGTCCATAATGATTGACTCTAGATCGGAGTCACTTGCATCCTCAACTGCATCAGGGCTAGGTTCGCATTCTTCTAGAACTGCCTCTCCCATGATTGGCTCTATGGAGAAGACTGAAATGTAATAGCCATCCTCGTCACAGTGAGGTGTCCATTGTTCTTCATTGATGGCTACGCCCATTGTTGCTAAAATTTCTGCCCAGCCGTGAGGTTCAAACTCTTCATCAGGAAACAGTACAGGTGCGTAGGCTGGGTCTTGAATTGACCTATGGGTTTCCTTAGCACTTATCTCTCTAGCCTTTTCTCTCTTCTCTTCTTCCACTGCCACTTTACACATCCATAAGTGAGTGTCTTCATGCATCCATGACGATCCTGATCCTATGGAGTGCACGGACTCCGTGTCATGCTTGGCTCTATGGATGGGATTCCATTGAATAGGCGGTACATCTCTATGAGAGTAATCCTTGAGATTGACTTTGGTCGTAACACCTAAGTGTTGCAAATACAAGGAATTGGTTCCCCAATCCTGGACCACTTGCAACTGTCGCATAAATGGTCTTCCCAAAATCATCTCATAGGCATGATTCTTGCTGAAATCACATATGGCGAAAGTATGCTCAAACTCAACACCGCATGTAGTGAGAGTTATTCCTTCCAGCAAGCCTAAGGGTCTTTCTATGTGGCCATCAGCCATCTGCAATTTCATTCTCGTGGGCCTGAGTGATGGCTTGCCCCAACGCTTCCATAGAGAAGTGGTGGCAATAGCCACTCGTGCACCTGAGTCTAGAATTGCCTTGGTTGTGTACCCCTGATGGGTAATGGGAAGATAGGTGTTTCCTTCTTCACCTTCACTCATATCTCCTATCTTGTCTAGAGGAATTTCTGGCACCGTTCTATGAGAACCTACCTGGGAACGGGGTTTCACTACTTCTGGCACTTGGTTAGCTACATGTTTCCATAATTCTGGCCTAACTTTGAGTAGCTCTTCTAAAGTGAGGTTGCACTGCACTTTAGTGTTCTTCACTACCTCCGTATTCCTAGGTATGACTGAGTCTTCGTTCCTTACCATGACCATGGGTGCTCTCATACAAGTAGACTTGGCTTCCCATGGGCCTGTGAAGTGGGGTAATTCCTGGAGGGAGTTAGACTCGAAGTCTAACCTCTCTTGACTTTGTGCACTCTCCTGCTCTCCATAAATGGAAGGAATATCTTGTGGGAATTGATCATGCGTGTCATCCACAAGTTCAATGGGAGGAGGGACTTCACTTTCATTAGCCCATTTGTCTTCTTGAATCTCTCATAGGAATTCTGGTATGTACCTATTCATAGAAGAGGAGGTGTCTGGTTCAGTGGAATTGAGCACAAAACCTTCCTGCGGGGGAAGGCTTATTCTTTTACTTGCCTCATCTCTTCCTTGATTTTTTTCTTCCTTGGCAGATCTTGCAAGTATGCTCTCTAACTTCTCTAGGAGTCCATCCAAGTGCAATTGTGTCTTAGCTGAGCCAGACTAATTAAAGAGGCGACTGGCTTCAAACATGATCTCAGCCAACGCGACCATTTTCGCACACAACTTGGTTCTTTCTATCTTTAGGTCAGCTCTAGGGTAGCACTTGTCATGATCCGTCACATTTGGCCCTTCTTGGATTCTGGCCTGATATGCCTTAAGCATCATGTCTATGTCTTCAGGAGTGGGGTCAGCTAATACTGATCCTACTCTAGGGAGTGGTGGGATGGTCTGAGGTAGGTGGACAGATGGTGGGTTAGATGGTGATGGAAATGAGGGTGGTGGTGGTATGTGAGAGTTTGTTTGAGAGGTGAGTTCAACAATTTTGGCTTTTGTTTCTCTTATGCTTTCTTCTAAGTCGTTCATCTTTTTAGACCATTGTCTTTTCATTCTCTCTCGGCTATCCCTCCAGGCTCTCGACCGTTTCTTGGCTATGCTCTCGGTTTCACTAACCTCTGCACTCTTCTCTTGACCTATTCCTGGGTTCTGTTGCAAAGCCTGAGCTCTTGTGACCACTTGCACTGGTGCAGTGGAAGTGACACTTCCTGTTGAGTCTACAACCAAGCCAATAACGTTAATTGGAGTTATTTTTGGCATATTATTGGGATTCTTTAGGCAATCTCGTAAGAGATGCTCCTTTCTGCAATCTTGACAAAAGCCTTGTATTGTTACTGATTGTGGTTGTGTAGATGCAGGCATTGGCCTATAATTTTCTGTAACCACAAAGACCCTCTCTAAAGCGTGATCCAAGTAGGTCACCCTACCTGGGCTATCAGGATCTTTGAACTCATATATCATGATTGTCCCTACCTCATTCGGCTGATCAGATCTATACCTCCAAAACGCTTCGTCAGTCTCTCGGTTCAGAAGCAGATCTATGCTCTTATTGTCTTGGGGAATCCACTCTCGTGTGATAATCCTAGTGAGAACAGATTTGCCTCGGGGGGTTCTAGGTTCTATACCCATGTTTCCTTGCTCCAGGTCACCTAAGTCCGTTTCTGGAATCACATTCCCAAATTCATCTGTCCTAACTGGATGACTGGTGACTACATATATTGTTCCTTCCTTGTCTAGGTAGGCTCCATTTTCAAACTTGATAGTTGGGTGCTCTAGTCCAATGGATTGGTCAGGCTTTTTGATCTGAACCACAAATCTTCCTAGGCCGTCCTCATAGATGCTAGCACCTAATCGGTTGGTCCTAAGGTATTCAAGTTGCGTCTTGTAAGGGCCTTCCACCCTATGTAAATATGGCACTCCTGAACTTCCTGTAGGTCTCTCCATACCGTGGGACATCTCAGACTCGCTAGTCTCAGAGCTAGGGTAGTACGAATGATGACTCAACTGCTGGGCCCAAGACCTAGCAGTATGATTGACACTAGCCTCTAAAGATCTAAGACTTTGTCTATCTCTCCCTAACTGTCGTCCTGATCTAAGGTTCATAAGCCCAATTGAATAATCCCAATTTTTCCCAAGTACACTTTGCGTTGCTGAGTTCTTTCGTATTAGTCACTGTTAAATGTTAAACGCTTCGTTCTAATTATCAGAAGTGCGTTTAACCAACCTAAGTGGGTTCTTGGGAGTGGAAGGGGTCTGTAAAAACAGAGGCCCTTAGACTTGATTTTCCTAGACTAACCACTTTACACCTAACAATGCCTTGCGGTCCAACTCTATCAAACCTCAACTATTCTCGTAACCTTACAGTTCATAATCAAACTCGTTCAAACCTCCCGACTACCCTAAAAGGGTTTACTCCTCCGATCCTACCTTACTGTACTATGAGAGACCTGAATAGCACTTCCACCTTACTGAAGAGGTACGTCTCATCCACAATACCGAATATCACCGATTACACTCAAAGTTCTCTGAACAGTATCGCAGTTACACCAACTCTACTCAACAGATTTCCGCACCTTACGGGTATAGCAACCTCACTGCATACTTAATCAGTAGATCATAACAATAAGAACCTGCCAGATAAACGGCTCAGACCTTCAACCGAGAGATCTTACTGAACCTCTATGAAACTAACAACCACGTCAGTATCGATAACAATCGACAAAACGAGAAAGAGATTTCAACTTAGCCGACCAGGTACATGCAATGTCACAACCCAGTCATCAAATGAGTCGTCACACTAACTCAACTCCACACAGATAGCAAGACACAGAGGTGCACAGAATAATCAAAGGATTCAAGAACTTAGACAAACAATCATTACAGCAATGCGCGGAAATTTCCCCCCTCCCAGACGAACAGTCTGGTACTTCACCACCCGTTACGGTAAATCACAGTACTAACAGACAACACGATACGGAACCGTACACAATACCCAGAGTACCCAGAGATTTCACAAACAGTGTTACAACAACGTTCTGACAATCACCCAGACGAACAGTCTGGTGATTCCAAGCATCATTGTCTCCCACTCTCTTTACATTGCTTATATAAGAAATTACAACTGTCATGTAACCACTTTTCGCGCGTGTGAATACAAGATTCCGTTTTACATGTCCCCATCCGGCGGCTGACTAACACTGGCACGCTCGGTGGACTCGAACCCGCAAGTTTTACAAAATTACGGCTCGTCTACTATTCCTTCTAAGTACATATTCCGGGCTAGTCTAAAAGTTTGGGCGATCTTTTTCTTAAGTGTTTCTAGCATTTGTTTAAGGGTGTCTGGTTCTACTAGTTGCGCATCTATTCTAACAGAGCTTAGAGCGATGGCTTCGGTGAGCAAAATTTCGGCCTGTGTTTGCAAAAAGGCTTCCTGCAGGTAGAATTCGTTAGATAGAGTTGCATCTCTTGAAACTTTCATTTCTTCCAGTTGCTTCTGCATATTGATTACTCTGTCCTTTTGATTTTCAAGCTGATTTTCTCTTCGTTCAATCTCCTGGTTTTGGTACTGTATAGTTCTGGAGTAGGCGTCGCGTTCTCTTTTTAGATCTGTTATCAGCTTCTGTGTCTGGGCTTCTTGTGTTAGCTTTCGCCGTAATATGTTGTTTACCTGATCAAAATCTAACTTGAATCTTTGGAGTCCCTCAGTGGTTCTCATTGCGAGCTCGTGCTGCTCTTGTCCTTTTTGTACCACTTCGTCCAGTGTTTGTCTTGTTTCTTCCAGCAAATTACCTAATGCAATTCTGGCATCCTCCTTATCCTGCAATTCTAGTTTTAATTGACTGACTTCTACCTGTGTTTCGGTTAATAACTTATCCTTCTCGGTGAGCTCTGCCAGTGCTGTATCTCTCTGGTTGATTAGCACTTCCTGTTCGGTGAGTCTTGCCTGTAGCTCCTTTAATTGTTCTTGCAGGGATTGGTTTTCGGCTTTGGCAATTAGTAATTCCTCTTGTAGGGGGCTGATGTCAGCTTCTAGCATGTCAACTTTATGTTGTAGCTCTTTGCGGATACTGTCTATGGCAGCTTTCATGTGGATGGGCAGTTGCTGAGATAAATTGATAAGAACATGGCCCATATTGGCCAGTTCAGACAATATTGGAAGGGAAGGAAGGGGTTGCGTTGGGAAGTGGATGCATTGAGGAGCTGTTGGGAGTTTGGTGGAGAGTAGTTGAGGGAGGATGATGAGGATTCGACGGTTTCGACAGGAGGAATGGGCTGGATGGGGATGATGGGTGGTTCTGGTGGGGGAGTGGGAATGGCAGAGGTAGTTTCAGTTACCTTATTTTGTTTGTCGATGTCCGCGATGGTTGACTCAACCGCCTTGAGTAGCTCTTCGAAAACATCTTTAGCAATTTGTTGTTCATCTCCTTGTTGTTCCTGCTCAGTTTGTTGCTGAGAAGCTTCTTCGGTAGAAATTGTTTCTGTGTTAGTCTGCTTTTCGTGTTCTTGTTGCTCAGATGATGATGACTATGCGGATGACTCATGCTGCATGGATGTGGCGGTGTCATGGAATGTGTCTTCTTCTTGCTTTTCTTCATCTTTATCTTCTTCACTCTCAGACGAGCTGATTCTGATTTGTTTCCGGCGGAATAGTTGGTTAAGTTCTTCTTCATCTTCTTCTTCTTCGTCCTCTAGTAGCTGTATTGACTCCTCATGTCTCAAAATGGGTCCCCGGGGTGGTGGTTGGGCTGCTAGGATTGCTGGAAAGAGAAATGATAGTATGTGCGGTAATCGGGACCTAGGCATGCCTCCCTTGTTCACCTGCTTGATTATTGCTACACACTCCTTGTGGATACGTTGGAAGAAATAGGTGGCAAAGTTCACTTGTTCTCGGGTAGCTAAGTCTATGGCAGAGTAAAATGGTCGGGATATGCCGTAAGTGCGCTTTTGTAGGTTTAGGATTGCGACTAAGAACTGCAGGGCTGATCTTTCTGGTTCTGGTCGGCAGAGAATGGCATATTCGTTAGAGGAGTATCTAGGGAATAATTCTCTCATGGTTGCTTCGGGGAGGTTAGGGCCCTTTTGTTTACCTTGCGCAAGGAGTCGAAACGACTCAGCGAATGACTAAAGGGTTATTACGGTCCGTGTAGGCAAGGTTGTGATCGGCCAACTCTGCTCTGTAGCCGACGTGTTGGCGATGGCGGAGATGATATTGGCAAAGAAAGGGTGGGATTCCACTGAATGCCATGGCAGTTCAGCGAAATTAGCAAGCCCACGATTACGCAGGAATTCTGCTACATCGGTAGGGATTCCATTACGGAAGGCGACGTAATTCGCCAAAGCTTCCATAGCGCAACAAAGATAGTAATCACACAACGCAGGCACACAAGGAATTCACAAACATACAAAGCACGCAAACACAATAGCGATTTTTGGCGGAATGGAGAAGGCTATGTAGATGCACTGCCTGGAAGGGTAATGAGAATCACTAATCATCGCGTGGTATTGAAATGATCATCCTTAACTTCGGTGTGCATGCATGAGTAGCTGGAAGGGGCAGGGCGGCTGTGGACATAAATAGGTTTCAAAACGCGGATATTTACAAACTTGTATTATTAAACTCGCACAAAAGAAAAAGAAAAGAAAAGTGAACTCCAAAAAATGCGGTCAACCGCAAAATGTTTTACTGCGGGTTCGCTATGTGTTAATACGGTCGCAACTTCGAACCGTTGATGACTTTCGGAAGAGGGTTTCCGGTCAACATAGTCAACCGAAAAGTTGCTGGGCCCACTTGTTCTGAAATCCGGTAAGGGCCATACCACCGTAATTTGAATCTACCAGCAGACCGATTCGACTTTGCATTATAAAAAAGGACAAGTTGCCCCATCGTAAAAACTGGAGTTTTCAAATGTCGATCATGCGTCTGAGTCTGTCTTAGTTGTACTTCCTGCATAGTTAAAAAGCTGTGCCATCGTTGTTCGTCTAACTCTCTGAGTGTATCCAACCGAAATGACAGTGAGTCTTCCGGTACCAGTTTTTGAGCGATTGCTACTCGTAAACTTGGTATCACTATCTCCATTGGTGCTATTGCTTCTAATCCATAAGCTAGTTTGATAGGTGTTAATCCTGTTGTTACCTTGTATGTAGTCCGATATGCCCATAACACTGCAGGTAGCAGTTGATCCCATCTTTCCGGTGCTTCCATAATCAATTTCCGAAGCATATTCAGCAAAGATTTGTTTGTACTTTCGGCCAAACCATTAGCACGAGGATAATAAGGGGAACTAAACTTATGCATGACTTGGAACGACTGTGTTAGTGCCTTCATTAAATTGTTCACAAAATGAGTGCCTTGATCTAAAACAAGTTCCAGTGGTAAACCAAAACGTGGAAAGACATCGGTTAGCAGACACTTTGCTACCGCAACAGCTGTAGCAGACCATAAAGCCCAGGCTTCTGCCCATCTGGTTGCATAGTCTGTACAGGTCAGTATGTAACGATTGTTACTGAAAACTGCTCGAGGTGTAATCGGACCGATAAAATCTAGTCCCCACTTCTCGAAAGGTTCCAATGGTAAGATGGGTTGCAGAGGGAAAAGATGACGTTGCAAGGGCTGTCCAGATCTTTGACAAGTATCACATTGTTTGACAAACTGTGATACATCTCTGTACACAGTGGGCCACCAGAGACCACTCTGCAGAATTTTCCGGTGTGTTAAGTCTGCAGCAAAATGGCCACCGGAAGGAATTGAGTGAGCCAAAGTAATAACTGAGTTAACTTCATATGGTGGAATACATCGAAGTAAAATTCCGGTATGATCCACATAGTATAATTCTCCAGCAATTAACCGAAATCGGCGACTGAAAACTGCAATTTTCCTGCGTAGTGCCGTAGAAATCTGAGATGGGAGGCAGCTATTAGTGAGAAAGGTCAGGATCTGATCATAATATGTAGATGGTATAGATGGGTCTGTAATTTCATCATTTGTTGGTTCAGAGACATAAATCACCGGAGTTGTGTCATCTATGCCTACCGGAGCTTCACCGAAATTTAAGCGAGAAAGAAAATCTACTAAGGCATGTGAACTGCCTAGCCGATGAATGACTTCATAGTCAAATTCCTGTAAAAGCAGAACCTATCGTGCTAATCGACCACCTAGATGCTGTTGCCGAACCAGATAGACAAGCGTAGCATGATCTATATGAAATGTAAATTTACGGCCCAGCAAATAATGTCTGAATTTCTTGACAGAATATACTAGCCCTAGACATTCTCTTTTTGTTACAGAGTAATTCTTCTCAGCAGGGGCTAATCTTCGACTTGCATAGTACACTGGTCTGAACCACTTATCAATTTGTTGCATCAAAACACTTCCTATTGCTATATTTGAAGCATCAACAAATACATGAAATGGGCGACCCCAGTCCGGAGGCTGCAAGATGGGGACTTGTGTTAATAAATTCTTTAAACGATCAAATGCTATCTGGCATTCCTGGGTCCACTCAAATTGTCGAGGAGTCTTGGTGATTAGCTTGTTCAGTGGTATTGCCAAATGAGCAAGCCACCGTAAGTGTCATCCATGCCATCTTACTTGGCCCATGAAGCGCATAACTTCCTTCGGTGCAGTGGGCACCGGAGCTTCTAATACTGCCGAGATTTTATCTGGATCCACCTGTATGCCTTGTGCAGATACAATGTGACCAAGTAGCTTGCCACATGAAACCGCAAACACATATTTGTTTGGGTTCAAACAGAGTCTGTATTCTCTGCATTTCCGAAAGCAGCACCGTAAATGGAACAGGTGTGCTATCATCTTATCAAAAATTGAAAAATCGTCGAGGTATACTTGCATAAACGAAGTAAGATAAGGAGAAAATATTTCCTGCATACACCTTTAGAATGTACTTGGGGCATTCCTTAATCCAAACCACATAACAGTACATGCGAAAACACCCCAGTTGGTAATGAAGGGGGTCTTCGGTCTATCCTGTTCAGCCATTCTAACTTGATTATACCCACTGTACCCATCTAGGAATGAATACATTTCATGTCCTGCTACTCTATCAAGCATTGTGTCAAGAAAAGGGATCGGAAAAGGATCAGGCACTATAGCTGCGTTCAGTTTCCGGTAATCTACACATATTCGCAACTGCTTATTCTTTTTCGGGACGATAACAATTGGTGAGATCCATTCAACATGCTCTATTGGTACAATAAATCCGACTTTAAGTAGCCTATCCAGTTCTACCTTTACCTGTGATGCATAGTTTGGATTCATCTGGTAGCTGGGTTGCTTGATCGGTCTTGCTTCTGGCTTTAGCACGACTTTATGCTGATAGATGCGGGGGTCCAATCCTTTCATATCCTTGTAATCCCATGCAAAAACGTCGGAGAATTCTCGGAGTAGCTGGATTAAGCTAGCTTGAAATGTTTCCGGTAAGTTTTGCTTTATCCTCACAGGTCGTGGATGATCTTCATCGCCTAAATTATAAGTGATCAACTGATCTTCTGGGACATAAAATTGTCGAGGCTTCTCTGTACCGTCAGCTGGCTTAAAAAGTTGTTGCAGTTGAGCATCATCTATAACCGCAGTATCTTCCTTTTTATCTTCTTCTGTTACAGTCATTACTGTACAAACTGCAGGGTTCCAGTTATCTACAACAGATTGTAGATCAACAGTTCCTAGGGAGATCAAGTCAATGTTGTTTTTCAGAAACTCTTCTTCTTCATCATCTGACAATCCATCTAACATATGGACTGGTTCTGCCAAATACGGTCTAGCATGCAACTCGCAAGGTTGTATAGCATCTAATTTTACAATGTATTTACGATTTTTATCCTTGAAAGTGAGCTCTTGTGCAGACCAATCCTGTATCACCTTAGCGTGCTTTAGCCAAGGTCGGCCGAAAAGGAGGTTGTAATCAAGAGTTGATTCCGGTAAATCTAGTATGACAAAGGTCATTTTAAATGTTGTACCTTGTAAAGTGATTGGTACATTTCGTACAAGTCCAATGGGATGGACTCTTGATTGGTTGGCCATTCTGACAAAAAACTGAACTGGTTCGATTTCGGTCCACCCTAACTTTTTACATAGTGCAGCAGTAGCAATGTTGACTCCAGACCCTCCATCAATTAGTACCTGTGTGATTTTATGATTCTTATACCATACCGTTATCAAAGGAACTGAATGATCGACCGTAGAATCAGGTTCTGGTTGCACGGTTGTTGTCGCTGGAATGCAGGAAGGCACAGGACTGAACTGTTGTTGAAATTGCTGTCGAACTCCCGGTACTAGTGCAAGTAATTGGCCCAAAGGAAGAGTGATGGATGCTTTAGATAGAATTTCCCAGGCCTTTTGTGATTGGATTGTTTCCACAGATTCTGAAGATGATGCGCCTGCTGAAGATGATGTGTCTGCCGTTGAGGAGGTGTCTGCTGTTGCTGATGTACCTGCTGCTGATGATGTGCCTACTGCGGAATTGGAATCCTGTTGTTGTGTCTTGGTTAACGGAGTCTGGGTTACCGGAATAGGATCTAGGAAGGCTGGAGGTTCTGCGGTGGTCCATTGACTAGCCTTGTTGTACATCCTTTGTTGTTCGCGTATACCTGATTCAAATAATTCTGCTGTAGGCTGCAGTTGTTTACCGGAGCAGGTCTGAATTATGGCAACGTGTGTTTCCACTGGTGTAATTTGTACCATATTAGCCATTGGATTTTGACTTTCCTTCTTCCTCTAATCTTATTCAGCTGCATCCTTACAGAATCTTCTAATGTGTCCGAATTCGCCACAGAAATGACAGCGCGGTGGTGGCAGATTGGGATTTTCCAGTGGCGGTCCGGTCTGCCAGCAGTTTGCGTTATAGTTGTTGTTTCTCTATCCTGTGTAATTTCGATATCCCTATTGCTAGTTGTTTCTCATTTGCGGAGGCACATAGTGATTGGCTAGCTGCCCTGGTTCCTCTATAATAGCATTGACAGTTGCGGTTCCCTGCACTTTGGCGTTGTATGCGTAGTTTCGGTGGTGTGTCCGACAATGTTGCAGATAGCACAGAATAACTGATTAAGTGCACAAGTGGTACTAGTATGGCCTGAATTCTTGCATGTGATGCAGTATGCTTGTCTGGTCATATATTCGGTGACATTTCTGTTTGTTTTTAACCACTCTAGATCTTTTGTAAATCCTCCAACCTTGTTTTCTAGTTGCAGAGCCATTGCAATCACTGCATCTAGTGTGATTGCTCCTACACAGCGTATGATCATAATCTGTTTAAGTTGTGGAGTCAAGCCATTGATAAACCACTGAGTAATAACGTCGTCCGGTAGGTTGGCGTGTGCTTGTGGCAACTGCCTTAGATGCGTCCTGAATAGGGTGGCGTACTCCTGTACAGTTTGATTTACCTTCTGTCTGTTGTTTTGCAGATAGTCAAAAATTTCGGCTGGATTCTTCTTTAGCCTAAATCTCTACAAAAAGGCATCTCGTACTACTTCATAGGTGCCGAAGTGATTAATATCATATTCTGTAAGCCACCTAGCTGCTTCATTGACCAATGTAGATTGGAAGACAATAGCTTTATATGTCAGATCCAGTGGATGGTTGAGAACTGTGTAGCTTATCTCAAATGTGCGCACATGAGCATCTGGATCATCTCCTGGGAATCCACCAAATTTAGTGTACGTCACTCCTGCCGGAGTCGGCCTTGGTGGGCATGCTTGTTGTTGCTGCTGCTGTTGTTGTTGATGTTGCCCGTTCATGGCGAGTGTATTGTGAATATCTTCTGGATTTCGGGGCCGAATATCTGAACTATCGGAATCTGTATCGTCGATCTGTGCACTTTCCAGTTCGATTATTGTTTGGTGAGCCTGCTCAAGCGTTGTATAGCGTTGATTCACCTCTGCATTTTCCTCTTGTAGAATGTGAAATTGCCTTTGTAAGTTCTGGTGGTGTGTTGTCAGTTGTTGATACCGGCCATCCAGAGCTCTGTACTCATTCTGGAGCTGATATACACATTGATTTAATGCTAAAAATATGCGATTTACATTAAATAATGCTGGGAGGGGTGAAGATGCAGGGGGAATGGGGGCGGGGATGGGAGTTGTGAATTGTAGCTCAGTGATGAGTAGCACCTCCTTTAATGTCAATCCGGGAAGACGTGAGGATGGTATGAAGACCTCGAGCAAGTGGCGGCACAAGTGCGTGAGTGAGAAGCACACAAGCATGCACACACATACACACACACGCGCACACACGGCAAGACAAAGAGAGAGAATCAATGGAGTTCTTCGATTACTTTTCAAAAAGCTCTTACAAGTTTGTTTCTATTACAATCTAACCTCAAAAATGAGCTCTCTAGCTCCTTTTATAGTTTTTGACTAGCTTTGGCCCTGTTCAGACCTAGTGTCCGGCCTAGTTAAAAATTAGGTTCCAGGGCTTATTTGAGGGCTCAAACGAGATCCAAAAATTACGAAAATTGGCAGGTAGATACTTCTAAAGCTCCTCAAGCTCAAGGACTCCTTGGCTTGCACAAAATGGAGCTACAAAAATATGAAATGGTATTTACAATGGTGTTAAGTGATGAAAATCACTTTTAATCGGTGTAAGGGTTTTTGAAAAGTTAAAAGGTTGCCTAAGTGCTAGATTTGCGTGAATGCTCATACTTGCTTCTTCATGAGGAAAATTATTGGCCTATTTGCCAGATCTTCTTTGACTGCCATGTCTGCTTGTGCTGTCCCTTCGCTCTGACTCTCTTCGTCTTGTAGCTCCTTCTGTTCCCTGACTGCTGCCAACACCCCCCCCACTCTCGCGTCTGTCGCCCCTGACAGACCCTTGTCTAGAGGATTTTTGAACATAGTATTGGACGACATCGGAGGCTAGGTGGTGTTCTTCGAGTCGCAAGCCGCGTGCTAGATCTATGAGCAAATCATCCCAATTCACAGGTCCGAGGACATCTGGATGAGGCACCCTTAATTGTTCTGAGTAAATAGTTCTCTCCATAGCAAATAATTGGAGGAGATGTGATGGTCTGAGTATAAAGATTTCGGAGTGATATTCCCAGAATCCTGTGATGAACATCTCCTCAAATGTCTGTTTAAAGCAGGCTGGGAGGTACTTGATTCTGGCGTGCCAAGCATATATTACTTCAATGGATGGGGTGGTACTCATATCGTACACTAGATCCTGGTTTCCTATCACAAAGCGTGCACCTGAGAAGTGAGGATCCTTAATGTTCTTAAACGTCCTGAAAGTGATCAGCATTAATTCAAATATTTTCATGCACATCTGGGCCATCACATCAGGATTATTGCGTAGCCGAATACTCCAGTGACGGATTGTAGAAATCATATAGTTGACCGTGGGGGGTCCTCGTGGAGGTGCCAGATAAACATAATTCAACCATTTTGCGCAGGCTTTGATGTCTCTGACGGCAATAGTGAATTCAGGCCAAGTGCGCCTTCGAAGAACTGGAATGTAACAAGGATTGTATTTGATAAACAAAGGCATATTATTCCAGGTTCGGACCATTTCAGGATACGTTTCCAAAAGCCTGATTCTCCAGGTGGGTTGATGGATGGACCCACGCTGAGCACTTTCCGGTATATCATCTGGGCCAAATTGTGTAGCAAACGTGGGAGGCTTGCCACATTGTCGTTGAATCTCCGCGTTGTAATCGGCCAAAAGTATACAGAATGGTACATATTGGTCATTATTGGTGCCGATCCATCTATGGTGAGACATGCTTCTGAAGTATTCAGACTTTATGACAATTTCTTCTAAGTTCGCTAGTGATTGGATCTGAATGGCCACCCGTTCTTCGTGAGTGTTCGCTGTCCTTTCCAGTGTCTGAAGCCATTCGAGTGCTTCCACTTCCAATGTGTCTAGTCCCTCTGAGGTTCGTCGCCCGCCTGGCATTGGCATAGGAACATACGGTTCCTCGTAAGAATCATCTACCTCAATAGGGACTAGCTCTTCTTGCTCTGGTTCTATCACTGGAGATGGCTGCCTTTCGTATGTCAGTAACCTCTTTTGTAATTCTGCTACCTGCTCAGTTAAGGCCTTTACTTCGTCTGAGGTGGAGGTTGATGGGACACTCTTCGGTTGTTCTTCCTGTTCCTTAAGTCTGCTCTGAAGTGTGTCACGCTGTCTTTCCAAGTCATCATGGGCTTCCAGGAGATCTGCATAGCTTTCCAAAATGGTTTTCATCGTCTCCGTTGGAACTGCTTTGAACTGCTCTGGATCTATCTCGTGAGGGGAGCCTTCCATTGCCGCTTCCAGATTCTCTTCATTTTGTTTTTGTAGTCTTTTGTTCTCCTCCAGTGCTGTGGCCATATGTTTCCGTAGTAGCGCCAAGTTGCGTCTGACTTGCAGGTTATCGGTCTGGTATACTTCGAGCAAAGCTTCTAGTTGTTTTACACCTGATTCTGTCGATGGTTGTGGTGTCTCCAATAGTGTTTGGTGAGCCTGCTCAAGCGTTGTATAGCGTTGATTCACCTCTGCATTTTCCACTTGTAGAATGTGAAATTGCCTTTGTAAGTTCTGGTGGTGTGTTGTCAGTTGTTGATACCGGCCGTCCAGAGCTCTGTACTCATTCTGGAGCTGATATACACATTGATTTAATGCTAAAAATATGCGATTTACATTAAATAATGCTAGGAGGGGTGAAGATGCAGGGGGAATGGGGGCGGGGATGGGAGTTGTGAATGATGTGGATGCAAGTGGAGATGTGGGTGGAGGGGGTATGGGAGATGAAGGTGGCATGGGGGGAGGGAGCGGTGCTGTGACAGGAGATGTTTCCATAGTGTCAATTGTTTGAGTGACAGTGTAGATGGGGATAGTGGGTGGAGTGGATGTGACGTCAGTGAAAAGAGTGGTGAAAGTGGGCATGGTGACTCCCCCGAATTGGATTCCCGGAGAGAGTGGGATACCCATGACAATGGTGGTGGTAGTGGACGTGGTGGTGCTAGTGTCATGTGGTGGAGTGAATTGTGTAGTGCGAGGTGGGGATGGTGGTGACAGTGGTGCTTCCTGATATTCACCTTCCTGCGTTGTCTCTCCTGGTGCTGATACATTTATATGAATTTGTTTCCCGGACCTCCTGGGACGAACGGGAACCCTCTTCTCGAATCTGTGAATGTAGGCCATTGCCTCATGGATGGCCTCATCCACTCCTACTGCGTCGGCATGAAGGTTTATGGACTCAATGAAGAACTCGTCCACACCTTCCTCAGCTAGCAACTGGTTCATGAGTTTCTTGCCCGATTCCAGTGACATCTTATGCTGTTCTTGAACCAATTGCATGGTTCGATATAGTCTTTTGATTTGTGCCGAATACGCAGGGGCACTTGCCAGCTCTGAAAGCTCGTCATATTCTTGTTCCTCGTAGGCTTCTTCCTCTTGTTCTGCCTCTTGTTCCTCGGCGTCGACTTCTACCACTTCGGGTCGGGTGGGGGCTGCTGTGGTTGTCTGGGGTTGTGGTTCCTGAGTACGTTCTGTTTCCGTCTCGAGATTAGAATCATAGATCAATCGGGCCACTTCTTCATCCGTGAGATCATTTAGAGTAAAACCCTGTGGGAATTCCAGATCTGATGGGACAGGTGGGAATACCAGATTAGGCCCATCTGTGCTTGGTCTTGGTAGCCGGATTGTGAATGGCCTAACGCGTCGTGTCTGGGGAGGGGTAATTTCTGGTGTAGTGGTGGCTCCCCTTGGTTGGGCACAGGGTAATTGTACTCCCCCCCTCATCTTCTTTGATGGGGGACCTGCTGCTGATAGTCTTCTTTGGAATTCCTGGGCGCGGGGCCATATAAGTGCCCTCTGAATAGGCACGTCATAGGCCAGGCATCGGTAGATTATCTTTGTTAGAGCGCAACATCCATGAAGCACATTTTTTTGCTTCTTGTTCCACCTTTGATGGGCTAGGTGGATCTGATCTATGATCCAGTGTGGCACATTGATGGGAAGGCCTTCCGTCTCTGCCAGATACAAGCTGAACCAAATTTTCTTTGGAGGCATTGTGAATCTTTCCTGGGCGGGGAAAGAAAAATGTTGCATGATGGTCCGCAGGTGAAGCGCAATGGTAGGTGTCATCACTACCATATCCTTCAGCTTATTAAGATCTTTGTGTTTCATTCGACCTGGCACCATTGTTTCCTTTTCTGTGGGGATGTGCATGCCATACATACCCAATGCTTCTCTTACCAGATTGAGGGTCAACTTGAATCTTTTAAGCTCATGACCCGGCAGCAGTGATGGCAACACAAAGGTGCTGTCGCCTCCCTTGGCCCTGCTTGGCGTGATGGTACTGATCAGATATGAACATCGTAAGAAATCCGGCTTTGGTAAGTGGGCCCTGAAATAACTGTCCACACCCGCTTTGATCCAAACTGATC
Source organism: Ceratopteris richardii (assembly GCA_020310875.1). Lineage (NCBI taxonomy): Eukaryota > Viridiplantae > Streptophyta > Polypodiopsida > Polypodiales > Pteridaceae > Ceratopteris > Ceratopteris richardii. Next base: position 13,818,703 of record CM035418.1, on the reverse strand, counting down.
GCATGACTTCGGCGTTTTGATAGCTTTCAAACTCGCGCGTGAAAAAGTGGTATCGACCCCATTTGCCATTAAATTCCAATTCTGCTTCTCAGAAATAGGTTCCATCGCCCAATGGTCCAGCGACATCACTGAACCAATGTGCGTGCTTACCTACTTGAGGAGTGTGCCCTTGAGGAGGATCCTGAATGGGGAGCACATGCACGGCTTGAAGTTCTTGCGGCCTTGCGGTGAGATGTGGCTCGAGGAGGAGTGTCTCTATGTCCACAATCTGGGCACCGGATCCGGCTTGAGAACTGGCACCTGCTTCTGCCATGGCCCTGTTTGCTGATTGGTTCTGTGGGAATATAGAACCGTGTGTTAACATCGTAATGGACAGAATAAATCCGTTGTTGTCTCCGTTACAACATTAACATGAGGTAGATGGTGAGTTAGTGGTTAGTAAGTGCACGAAGACAGTGTGTGTAGTTAATGCTTGGGTAGTCCTAGGAGACTAATGAAGTGAGTAAGTGGGGACGAATTTACAAATTGGGGTCGGGGGGTTTATTACAGGTCTTAGGCTGCCAAATGCAGTGGATGGGCTTTGTTTTTGGTTTCGTAGAGACTCCAGGGAGCTTTATAGTTGTCTCGGCTTGAAAATGAGGCCTTTTAGGGACCCATTTACAAGCGATAATGTTCGTGCTCATGGGCCTTAGTGAGTTCTTGAGTGTTGAAAACGAGTGAATGTTGGTTGTGCAAGTGAATGGGTTACGCTGTATTGGTTGTGGCTTCGGCGTAGCTATTTGCGCCCGCAAGCAAGCCTTAGGCACCCAAATTTGTCTTGATTGTGGGCTAGCCTTCATCGACTTCTTGGGCACCCAAATAGATTTCACGTTAGCAGAAGAATTTCCGAAAGACTTCTTATTAGTGACGTGTTGTTGGTTACTAATAAGAGGCTTTGCCCGTGTGGTTGGCTTGAGTGCAACCGGGTGTTTGCCTTTCCGCACCCACACTTGGTTTACTTGCTGAGATATTTTGCTGCGCAGGTACTTTTGATTTCCAGCATAGGTAGTACTCTGCTTCTTCTGCCTTTGATCCACCTTTGGTTGCTACCTCCTTTTAGCCTTTGGAAAAGAAGGGAGTTCCGTTGCATCCCTGACTCCTTTTTTGAGAATATCATTCCTCTGCAACACATACTTTTGGACAAGAACAGCATGGTCATCTTCATGTGTACCCCTGGAGGGACCAGGAGTCTGTGCCTTTCCTAATTCTTTGAGTGCTCCATTATCTAACTCTATTGTAATTCGACTATGATTGACCCATACCTGAAGAAGTCCACTTCTTAGGTTTAAGTTGACTGCTTGGTCATAGATCCAGTCTTGACCCAAGACAAGGGGTTCAGTGAGATCCTCGTCTTGACACACTAGTACTTTAACTGTCATTGCCTCATCATGAATGTAGAGGGGAAGTTCCACCTCGCCCATGCAAGGGGTTTCCACGCCTCCCAATCCTATGAGATATGCTTCCACAGGATTGACAATTAATTGCAACTCTTGACAGTAAGATAATTTAACAGCACTAGTGGCTGCACCTGAGTCAATCAAGGCTCTTACGGTCCTTGCACTCTTTCCTTGTCCTATATCTAAGGTTACGAAAGGACGTCGATCAGTTATCCTATGTGAGCTTGTTCCTGCGACTTCACACATTGCCATATGATATCCTTGATCTGCATAGTCATTTGTTCTAGGCTGATCTCTACCTTGCCTTCGTAATTTCATCCTTCTGATGCGTTCTAAAGCTTCTGCTTGAGCTTCTTCTCGAATTCGCTTTTCTTCCTCTTTGCGTTTCTTAGCAGTGTTGAGTCGGCTGAGCATTTCCTCCGTGAGGGGTTCCTGATACAACTTGACTCTGCAACCGCTAATATAGTTTGGGAGAACATCACCCTCTAACGTGGCTAGTTGTACTGCTCCACTCGTGGAGATCCTATTGATGATCATAGGTCCGTAGCCTCTCTTTTCTAGCTTCCTCGCGTGTTGTTTCAGTGTGTAGACTAAAACTAGATCTCCTACTTTCAAACCCTTATCCTTCACATGGGCATCAAAGTATGCCTTCTGTCTCTTCTTGGCTACATATATTCCTGCAGCGGCTCTCAGTCTTGTTTCCCCTAATCGTTCAAGGTCAAAGATCCTAGAGGAGAGCTCATGACCTGTCCATTCGTGCTCTTGTGCTACTTTCAACGTAGGTATTAAGAAGTCCAAGGGTAGCACAGCGTTTTGACCAAATACCATCTGAAAGGGGGTGGCTTGGAGTACCGTTTTGTAGGCGACTCGGTATGCCCAAACAGCATGATGTAGCTGTTTGTCCCAATCAGAGCGTTTAGTGTTCACTAATTTTGTCAGTACATTCCATAAGATCTTATTAGTGCTCTCAGCTTGTCCATTAGCCTAAGGGTGATAAGGGGAAGACTTCTTGTGTATTACCAAGAATTCTTGGAGTAGATTTTCAATCACCTCGTTCAAGAAGTGTGTGCCTCTATCACTTACCAGCTCTATAGGTAGCCCATACCTTGTGAATACATTCTCAAACAAGAATTTAGCAGTTGTCTGAGCGTCATTCTTTGTCGTGGCTTTTACCTCTACCCACTTAGTTAGATAGTCTGTTGCAACAATGATGTATTCTGCATGAGAACCCTTAGCTGGGGGATTAATAGGACCTACGAAGTCTATTCCCCACTTAGAGAACGCACGTCCACCCATCATAGGTTTCAGTGGCATCTCATCTTTGCGTATAGGATACTGAGTCCTCTGACAGACATCACACCATTTCACATAGGTATGTGCATCCATGTGAAGGGTAGGCCACCAGAAGCCCGCAAATAGTATTGCCTTGATCACCCGATCCGGTCCAAAGTGTCCTCCTGCTACACCTTGGTGAGCAATTTCTAAGATCTTAAGATATTCACTTTCATGGACACATAGCCTCATGTAACCATCTTTACCACGCTTATATAGATTATCACCAATGAGTGAGTAATCCAGGGCTTCTTGTTCTAAACTCCTTTTCCTAGCCAGAGTCATGTCTGGAGGGAATGTGTTTGTCCTCAGGAAGGATACTAGAGGTTCGCTCCAATCTGGCACAATGGATACTTGATAAAGAGTGGCGTGTTCCACTGGTGGTTTAGTGCAACAGATTGGGCATTCCTTGCACAACTTTTGGACATCCGCTTCCATAGTCGGCCAATGCACTCCGAGTCTCTTTAGGGTCTGTAAAGTTCGTTGCTTTGAGTAGTGTTGCTCTAACGCACCTACATGTGCTAATTGCAACCATTTAGCGTACTCATCCTCTTCTACGCAACAAGCCAAGATCCCTTGATCTGTGTGCTTGTACATACTTCCTGCCATGATGTGGTACTTTTGGGCTTTAACTACCTCTCTATTCCGTGTGTTTACCACTGGATGATTAGGCCCGTATGTCAATACTGGTACCAATGGCTTAGCCCACTGCGACACCACTTCCAAATTAAACAAGTAAGCATCAGGAAGGTCATCTGATACTCCTTGTGGGGCTTCTCCCGATGTGAGCCTAGAGAGATGATCTGCTCTTAAATGAGTCCTCCCTTTCCTTACCACAACCTCAAAGTCATATTCCATTAGTAAGAGAAACCATCTTACTAATCTTCCTGTATTGCATGGCTTGTTTACGAGATATAACAATGCTTGATGATCAGTAAAAAATTTAAACTTATTTGCAAGCAAATAATGTCTAAATTTCTTAACTGCATATACCATGCCTAAGCCTTCTCGCTCTGTAGTGGTGTAATTCCGTTCAGCCGCATTCAACTGTCTACTGGCATAGGCAATTGGAAGATCCATATTACCTTCACCAGTAGGTTGTGCAAGTACACATCCAATAGCATAATTGGATGCATCCACGTGAACATGGAATGGCTTATTCCAATCTGGTGTGGTCAAGATTGGTGCTGAACATAATCTTCGTTTAAGCTCCTGGAAGGAATTCTCACATTCATCCGTCCACTCAAAGTTAGTCAAAAGTCCGTACATGGGCTTTGCAATGACAGCATACATGTGTATAAATCGTCGGTAATAACCACAATGCCCCATGAAAGCTTGTACTTCCTTGACATTCTTTGGCCTAGGTAGCTCTGCTATGGCTCTCACTTTTTCTTCGTCGGTAGATATGCCATTCTTTGACACTATGTGTCCTAGAATCTTGCCTTGCCTGACCATAAAAACGCACTTTTCTGGGTTCAGGCAAACTTGATATTCTCTACATTTGTCAAAGATTTGTCTGAGTTCAGGGATATGGGTTTGTCTAATGTTGGAATGAGCACAAAGATCATCAACATAGACTTCTAAGTTTTTCCTCAGGAACTCCTTAAATACATGGCACATTAGTCTTTGGAAGGTAGCTGGTGCGTTGGTAAGCCCAAATGGCATTACTCTAAAGGCAAAAATGCCCCATTCTGTGGCAAAGGCTGTCTTATGCTGATCCTCTGGAGCTATGGCTACTTGATTGTAACCCAAAAATCCATCAAGGAAGCTGTACACTTCCTTGCCTGCCACTCTTTCTAAGAGATGTTCTGTGATGGGAAGCGGATAGTTATCCCGAATAGTGGCTGCATTAACCTTTTTCAAGTTAATACACACACGCAGCTTGCCATTCTTCTTGGGCACCACTACGATGGGGGATACCCATTCAGTGTGCTCAATTTCATAGATAAATCCAGCTTCAACCAGTCTATCTATCTCTTCTTTGATCTTAGCAGCGTAATTATCGTTATATGTATAGGGTTTTTGCTTAGAGGGCTTAGCATCTGAGGTCATGGGAATGGTGTGTGAGCATATGTCCGGATCAACACCTTTCAAGTCCTTGTAACTCCAAGCGAATACATCTCTGTATTCTCTTAGCAAGGCAATTAACGCATGCTCTTCTTCCTCTGTTAGGTCATGGCCTATGTACGTGCATCTCTCCTCTCCTTCTTCTATGGCCACTACTATTTTCTTGGTGGTTTCTTTGTTATCATAGGCCTCTCCTACTTGTGCCTCTCGTTTAGGTATTCTTATCATGACTCTCCTGTCATCTATCTCATATTTCTTAAAATTTTCTGGGACCTCAAACAACGATTCTTCCTCTTCTGGTGAGACTTCTTTCTTCTTTCGTTTCTTCCCTTCTTCCTTCGGGGTCACATGTGTTGCTAATCTTACATCATTTGTAACCTCTCCATGCCTCTGGGGTTGAAATTCTACTTCATGGAAGTATTCTTCATCTGATGCAAATGGTGGGTCCATAATGATTGACTCTAGGTCGGAGTCACTTGCATCCTCAAATGCATCAGGGCTAGGTTCGCATTCTTCTAGAACTGCCTCTCCCATGATTGGCTCTATGGAGAAAACTGAAATATCATAGCCATCCTCATCACAGTGAGGTGTCCATTGTTCTTCATTGATGGCTACGTCCATTGTTGCTAAGATTTCTGCCCAACCGTGAGGTTCAAATTCTTCGTCTGGAAAAACTACAGGTGCATAGGCTGGGTCTTGGATTGATCTATGGGTTTCTTTCGCACCTACCTCTCTGGCTTTCTCTCTCTTCTCTTCCTCTACTGCTACCTTGCACATCCATAAGTGAGTGTCTTCATGCATCCATGAGGATCCTGACCCTATGGAATGCACCGATTCTGTATCATCTTTGGCTCTATGGATGGGATTCCATTGGATAGGAGGGACATCTCTATGAGAATAATCCTTGAGATTGACTTTGGTCGTAACACCTAAGTGTTGCAGGTACAAAGAATTGGTTCCCCAGTCCTGTACCACTTGCAACTGTCGCATGAATGGTCTTCCCAAAATCATCTCATAGGCATGATTTTTGCTGAAGTCACATATAGTGAATGTATGCTCAAACTCGACACCACAAGTGGTGAGAGTTATTCCTTCTAGCAATCCTAGGGGTCTCTCTATGTGACCATCGGCCATCTGCAATTTCATTCTTGTTGGCCTGAGTGCCGGCTTGCCCCAACGCTTCCATAGGGAAGTAGTGGCAATTGCAACTCCTGCACCTGAGTCAAAAATTGCCTTGGTGGTGTACTCCTGGTAGGTGATAGGAAGATAGGTGTTCCCTTCTTCACCTTCACACATATCTCCTATCTTATCCAAGGGAATTTCTAGCACTGTCCTATGGGATCCTACCTGGGAACGAGGTTTGGCTATTTCTGGTACTTGTTTGGCGACATGTTTCCATACTTCAGGTCTAACCTTGAGTAGCTCTTCTAACTTGAGATTGCACTGCACGTTAGTGTTCTTCACTACTTCTGTGTTCCTAGGTATGACTGAATCTTCGTTTCTTACCATGACTGTAGGTGCCCTCATGTAGGTGGACTTTGCTTCCCATGGGCCTGTGAAGTGGGGTAGCTCCTGTATGGAATTAGACTCAAAGTCCAATCTCTCGTGAGACTGAGTACTCTCATGTTCCCCGTAAATAGATGGGATGTCTTGTGGGAATTGGTCGTGTGCATCATCCACAAGTTCAAAGGGAGGGGCGACTTCACTTTCGTTATCCCATTAGTCTTCTTGAATCTCTCGCAGGAAGTCTGGTGCAAACCGATTCATAGAAGAAGAAGTATCTGGCTCCGTAGAATTAGGCACATAAGCAACCTGGGAAGGAGGGCTTATTCTATCGTTGGCTCTCTCCTCGTTCTCATAGATGGCTGGAGCACAGGATTCCTGGGGAGGATTACTTATTCTATTACTTTTCCGAACAGGCTCATACGCTCCCTGAGAGGGAATGTAGGCAACCTGTGGAGGTACGTAAGCTTTCGAGGGAGGCTCATCTGCCTTTTGGGGGAAAGATAAGCTTCTTGAGGAGGCACATGGGCTTCCTGAAGAGGCTGGCTTATCCTTTCACTTGCCTTGCCCTTGTGTTGAGAGGCTGGTTCCTTTTGTAATTGTGCCATTAGATTCTCTACTCCTTCCAGGGAGGGGGAATTGTCGGGTTCAATGGAATTTGGCACATAAGCTTTCGGTGGAAGTTGGGTCCTATTTTTGCTTGCTTCCTCCCTTCCTTGATTTTTTTCTTCCTTGACAGATCTTGCAATTATGCCCTCTAACTTCTCTAGAAGTCCATCCAAGTGTAATTGCGTCTTGGCTGAGCCCAAGTAATTGAAAAGGCGACTGGCTTCAAACATAGTCTGAACCAATGCGACCATTTTCGCGCAAAGCTTGGTTCTTTCTATCTCTAGGTCAGCTCTAGGGTAACACTTGTCGTGATCTGTGACATTTGGCCCTTCTTGAATTCTGGCCTGATATGCTTTAAGCATCATGTCTATGTCTTCTGGAATGGGATCAGCTAATACTGATCCTACTCTAGGGGGTGATGGAATCATATGAGGTGGGTTGGAAGGTGGCGGGTCGGATGGCGATGAGAATGGTGGTGGTGGGATAGTGTGAGAGGGGGTTTGAGAGGTGATTTCAGTTATCCTAGCTTTGGTTTCTCTTATGCTTTCCTCAAGTTCACTCATCTTTTTAGCCCATTGTCTTTTCATTCTTTCTCGACTATCTTTCCACGCTCTAGTCCTTTTCTTTGTTATGCTCTCGGTTTCACTAGCCTCTGGGCTTTTTTCCTGACCTACACCCTGGTTTTGCTGTAGTGCTTGGGCTCTAGTGATTACTTGTACTGGTGCAATGGAAGTCACGCTCCCTGTGGAGTCTACAACCAACCCAATCACATTAATGGGAGTGATTTTTGGCATATTATTAGGATTCTTAGGGCAATCTCGTAAGAGATGCTCCTTTCCACACTCTTGGCAATAGCCTTGGATCGTCACTGACTGGGGTTGTGTAGGTGCAGGCATGGGGCAATCACGAATGAAGTGATCTCCCTGACATCTGTAGCATGGTCTCTAGGAAATGGAGGTCTTACCTGCCTAGGTTGAGGCCTAGGGTTGGGGTTTGCATACATGACATTCGTGTAATCTGACTCCCAACTTATTTCATTTGGCTCTTCACTATAGTAGGACTCACCATGTTCTGGAGATTGCATATAGTAAGCTTGGGGGCTATCGACGTGTGTAGAATCAAAGCTATGGTCACTGGGGTCACTTTCTGAGATCAATGGGGTTACTGGTACTATGGCCCTATTCAGGTTTTCTTCTGCAGCTGTATACTTTACAGGGATTACATTAGCGGGGTTTGGAGGCTGTTGAGCTAGCACCGGTTGGGGTCTCTGTTGGGCCTGATATTGTGGTTGGTAGGTTTGTTGGGGTCTAGCATATTGTGGTGGTGGATTTTGATTCTGGTATCTGCCTTGTTGGTAGGGCTGAAGGTAGGTTTGTCTGACCGCTTGCTTGTTGTAAGGACAGTCTTGTGCTGTGTGATTTGTGTATCTTCGTTCTATGGTGCAATATTGGCTATTTGGATTGATCTGGGGTTGAGCCATAATGGGACACACATTTGCCATATGGTCACCACCGCATGTATAGCACCTCTTCGCTGGGGTAAACCTCGGAATCTGTTTGCTAGAGACGCCTAGTTTTTGGGCCACTTTCTCTGCGAGTTCCTCAATTGATGTGGACTGCGTGGAAGAGTGACTAGATGCACTATCTGAATCTTTGTAGATTTTGGAAAGCTCTAGTTCCTCCCCTAGGTTATCTTCAATGTCAATGCACATGCGTACACACTCTTCTATAGTCCTAGGGTCCTTCAGATACACATAGGATCTCAATTTCGTACTCAGCAATCCATCAAGGAATAAGGCTACTTGTTTGGCAGGTGTGGGTAGCTCCGAAACAGGGCACCTTTCAAGGTATTGTCTAAATCTTCTTCCTGCCAATCTTACAGTCTCTTGGGGAGTCTGTTTGAAGCTGTGAATCAATGAGGAGGTATTGTGTCTTATGCCACTCTTAGAGAACTCTACAATGAAAGCCTCTAGGAGTTGGTCTATACACCTGAATTGTCGCTCATCCAATGGCTGAAACCATGTAAGTGCTGTATTCCTAAGGGTTAGACAGAAGGCATTGTACTACGTGAATAGATCCTCCACTTGTTCAGCTCTCAAGACTTGCTTGAACTCCGCCACATGATCATAGGGATCTCCTGTGCCATCAAAGTAATTCTCCATGGACTTAACTAGTTGGGTCGGTCTCAAAGTTCTTGTGTGCTCTCTAGGTCTCGGCAGGGGGAATCCATCCACATTTCTTTGGTTCCTGTGAGCTCTAAGTATCTCAGGTTCTACTCTATTCGTCTCCGTCCTCGTTCTTTCTCTGCCCACTGGGTTGGCAAAGCTTACTTCCGGTCTATCTCTACTTCTGTCTCTTTGAGTTCCATGAGCTTGGGATGTTCCAGCTCCAGGGTGACCATAGGATACATTCGATCTTGGTTGGGGGAAGATGAATTCACCCTTCCAAGTGTAAGCATGCCTATCATTTTCTGTCACCACAAAGATCCTTTCCGAAGTGTGATCTAAGTAGGTCACTCTACCTGGGCTATCCGGATCCTTAAACTCATAGATCATGATAGTTCCTATATCAGTTGGCTGATTAGATTTATACCTCCAAAAGGCTTCGTCAGTTTCTCGATTGAGGAGCAACTCTATGCTCTTGTTGTCTTGGGGAACGCACTCAGGTGTGATAATCCTAGTGAGAACAGATTTTCCTCGAGGGGTTCGAGGTTCTACACCCATGTTTCCTTGCTCCAGGTCACCTAAGTCTGCTTCTGGGATCACATTTCCAAATTTGTCCGTCCTATCTGGATGACTGGTGACTACGTATATGGTTCCTTCTTTGTCCAAGTATGCTCCGTTTTCAAACTTGACAGCTGGGTGCTCTAGTCCAATGGATTGATCAGGATTCTTAATCTGTACCACAGATCTTCCTAGGCCGTCCTCATAGATGTTGGCACCTAATCGGTTGGTCCTAAGGTATTCCAGCTGTGTTTTGTAAGGGCCTTCTACCCTGTACAAATATGGCATTCCTGAACTTCCCGTAGGCCTATCCATGCCTTGAGACATCTCTGACTCACTGGTCTCAGAGCTAGGGTAGTACGAGTGGTGGCTCAACTGTTGGGCCCAAGACCTAGCAGTGTGGTTAACACTAGCCTCTGAAGATCTAAGGCTTTGTCTCTCCCTTACTAGGTGTCGTCCTGATCTAAGGTTCATATGCCTAACTGATTAACCCAATTTTTCCCAGGTACAACCACGTTTCTGAGTCCTTTTGTATCGGTCACTTGGTTCTTTTTATGTTGATTATCGTGTTTAGACTCTTGTCTGATATCACGTCGTCAGGAATACTTGAGTTTAATTTCGCACTTTAGTTTGGTCGTTTCACGTTAGGTTCTTTTCCTTTTAAGATTGTCGTTCGCACACACACAGGTTATCTCTTAACTTGCACTTGATTTTCTTAGATGGTCTTTGATTTATCTCGTGCCTATCGTTGCCTGGAATTACTTCTAACACTACCCGCACTTAGCCTAAGCTAAGAATTGACAGAGGGTGTTGCGGGTTTTCCAACCTTGAGTTCCTTTCCTTGTATGGTTGCCCGGGTGTGCCCAGGACGCGTGTTCCCAAGCCTGCACTTACTCTTGCCTTGCGTGCCCTTCGCTGCTCTCAAAGGACTTAAATTGCCCTTCTAACGTGTTCGCAAAGTCTGTCGGTCGCGATTGACAGGTCAGTCGCGATCGACGTGTCGATCGCGATTGACAGGTCCGTCGTGGCTGTCAGACGCGATTGACTGGTCAATCGCGATTGACAGGGGTTACGAAAAGTAAATCAGTCGTGGTCAAACAGTTGTTGACTCTGTCGGTCGCGATTGATGGGTCCGTCACGATTGATAGGTCGGTCGCGAGGGTCTGTCCGTCGTGGTCAAACAGTCGTTGACTGTGTCGGTCGCGATTGACAGAGCAGTCGTGGTCTGTCCGTCGTGGTCAAACAGTCGTTGACTGTGTCGGTCGCGATTGACAGAGCAGTCGTGGTATGTCCGTCGTGGTCAAACAGTCGTTGACTGTGTCGATCGCGATTGATGAGTCGATCGCGATTGATGAGTCGATCGCGATTGATGACTCGATCGCGATTGACACATGTCACGCGTATGGTCAGTCGGTCGTGGTCAATCGGTCGTTGACTCTGTCGGTCGCGATTGATAGATCTGTCCGTCGTGGTTTGTCGATCGCGATTGACAGAGCGATCGCGATTGACAGAAATCTGAGGAATTTCAAAAAACTAAACACGTCTTTGGGAAGCTCTAGGCCTCATGGTTTTGCACTTTGTTTGGTGATTTGAGCGTTTTTTTTGTCGGTCGCGATTGACAGAAGTCGACGACACATAGATAGTTACTTCGAAATCCGTACCTGCGCAGAGTGCTGGGGATGATGATGTGACCTGTACCTGCAAGACAGCTCAAGAAACATGCAAAAACAGCACACGCAATTTCGCTCTCTCGCTCTCTCTCACAAGTGAAATGAGGGAAATGAGGTGGAGATGGGGATATAGTCAAAAAACTGAAATTTTCGCGATGATGGAGATGGAGGTGGAAGATGGTGATGATGATGATGGTGATGATGGTGGTGAGGTAAGAAAGAGAAAAATAGGAAAAGTAAAGAAATTACCTACAACGCCAACGTCTCCAATCTACGTCTTACCATCACACGCTCGTCCTCAAAGCTCGATCCTCGGCAACGGCGCCAAAATTTGGTGTAGCTCAGTGATGAGTAGCACCTCCTTTAATGTCAATCCGGGAAGACGTGAGGATGGTATGAAGACCTCGAGCAAGTGGCGGCACAAGTGCGTGAGTGAGAAGCACACAAGCATGCACACACATACACACACACGTGCACACACAGCAAGACAAAGAGAGAGAATCAATGGAGTTCTTCGATTACTTTTCAAAAAGCTCTTACAAGTTTGTTTCTATTACAATCTAACCTCAAAAATGAGCTCTCTAGCTCCTTTTATAGTTTTTGACTAGCTTTGGCCCTGTTCAGACCTAGTGTCCGGCCTAGTTAAAAATTAGGTTCCAGGGCTTATTTGAGGGCTCAAACGAGATCCAAAAATTACGAAAATTGGCAGGTAGATACTTCTAAAGCTCCTCAAGCTCAAGGACTCCTTGGCTTGCACAAAATGGAGCTACAATGATCTTACTCAGTATACTTTGAATCTCGGTTTCAAACAAAGTTCCTTCCTTCTTGATGTCAAGTGTAGGGGAACTTACTCCAAAAAGCGGTGGTTGGGCTGAAGATTCACCAAAAAATGGTAAACCGTCGCCGAAAAACTGTGATTCTGTTACCGAAATATCACCAGAATGTGCTGAATTTATGCCAGAATAAGGTGTTTTTTCGCCTTCGCAAAATTCTTTGGCTAAAGTGTTTTTAGTCGTAAACAAATTTGAATCTTTATCCAAGATTGTTAAACTAGCTTCAAACTGCGTCTTGGTAGATTCTGGAGTTACTATATCTTCGACAGACTGTGCCGAAATAGTACCGGAATGTACCAGAGGCGTAACATGTTCCATCGGAATATAACCGGAATCACTTCTGACGTTCTTGACTTTCTTGCCAACTGGGTCAGACCTAGTTGTACTTCTACCTCCCGGGGTTGTCTTTAGTGCATTAAGTACTCCAGACTGACGGTTCTTGGGATACGTTTCACCGGATCGAGTAATCGGCATGTATCATCTTTTGTACTAATCGTGTAGTATCACTATCGATTAGAATTTTATAATCACGTTTCCTCATCAAGTTTGCAGCAATTTGGTTATGTTGCTACTTTCGCCAAATGATCGGTAATCTTGGTGTTCGATTCTGACAGGTGCATGAAGATCTTGATGCCACATTCCCACAGACGGCGCCAAGTGTTAAATGTTAAACGCTTCGTTCTAATTATCAGAAGTGCGTTTAATCGACCTAAGTGGGTTCTTGGGAGTGGAAGGGGTCTATAAAAACAGAGGCCCTTAGACTTGATTTTCCCAGACTAACCACTTTACACCTAACAATGCCTTGCGGTCCAACTCTATCGAACCTCAACTATTCTCGTAATCTTACAGTTCATAATCAAACTCGTTCAAACCTCCTGACTACCCTAAAAAGGTTTACTGCTCCGATCCTACCTTACGGTACTGTGAGAGACCTGAATAGCACTTCCACCTTACTGAAGAGGTACGTCTCATCCACAATACCGAATATCACCGATTACACTCAAAGTTCTCTGAACAGTATCGCAGTTACACCAACTCTACTCAACAGATTTCCGCACCTTACGGGTATAGCAACCTCACTACATACTTAATCAGTAGATCATAACAATAAGAACCTGCCAAATAAACGACTCAGACCTTCAACCGAAAGATCTTATTGAACCTCTATGAAACTAACAACCACGTCAGTATCGATAACAATCGACAGAACGAGACAGAGATTTCAACTTAGCCGACCAGGTACATGCAATGTCACAACCCAGTCATCAAACGAGTTGTCACACTAACTCAACTCCGCACAGATAGCAAGACACAGAGGTGCACAAAATAATCAAAGGATTCAAGAACTTAGACAAACAATCGTTACAGCAATGTGCGGAAATTTCCCCCCTCCCAGACGAACAGTCTGGTACTTCACCATCCGTTATGCTAAATCACAGTACTAACAGACAACATGATACGGAACCGTACACCATACCCATAGTACCCAGAGATTTCACAAACAGTGTTACAACAACCTTCTGACAATCACTCAGACGAACAGTCTGGTGATTCCAAGCATCGTTGTCTCCGACTCTCTTTACATTGCTTATATAAGAAATTACAACTGTCGCGTAACCACTTTTCTCGCGTGTCAATACAAGATTCCGTTTTATATGTCCCCATCCGGCGGCCGACTAACATCACTTGTTCTTTTTTAATTGCCCTTAGGGTGTCTTCTTATCCAATTTAATCTTCGTCGCAAGGAACACTTAAGTTTTATCGTACTTTGAGTGTGGTCGCTCGATTTAAATTCTTTTCCCTTAGGTTGTTTTGCAGTTGTAATCTCCTAACACTTGCACTTGAGTGATTAGAGTTCTTGGACTTGGTCGTTCTTAACATATCCCTAATTAATCAAAACCTCTATCCGTACTTAGCCTATGCTAGGGATTGACAGAGGGTGTTGAGAATTTCCAACCTTGAGTTTCTTCCCTTGGTTGCCCTTGTATGCCCAGGAAGCGTGTTCCCAAGCTTGCACTTACTCTTGCTTCAAGTACCCTTTGATGCTCTCAAAGAACCTGAAAAAGTCCCCAAGTTAGCTCAAGACTTAAATTTGATTGACAGACAGATCCTTTCATGCATGTAATCCACTAACCAAACTACCTTTTGCCTTTATGAAAAACAATCCCAAGGGACCCTTAGTTTTTCCTCACCCGAGATATGATCAACTTCAAATTACCCTACCCTATCTATTGATTCCCACGAGCTTTCCAACAAAACAAAAATCACAGCAATCGGATTTCGTACGAGAAAGTTATGCCAATTTAGGGTTTTGGGGCTAAAACAAGATTTGAAATAGGTTAACAGGCAGACAGGACTTCTCAAAATGCTTTGGGTATCGGCCTCATAATGCTTCTACTAACCCTTAAAGGCTCCCCACACTTTGCCAAAAATTAGACCACTATTTTTTCCCTAAAAAAATTAGCCGAATTTGCCCATCAATCGCGATCGAAAGCTTTGTCAATCGTGATTGATATGTCAGTCGCGATCGACGTGTCGGTCGCGATTGATTGGTCCGTCATGGCTGTCAGTCGCAATTGATGGATCAATCGCGATTGACACGTGGCCCGGATTTTCAGTCAATTGTGGTCAAAGGGTCGTTGACTCTGTCAGTCGCGATTGACGTGTCGATCACAATTGACAGGTCCGTCGCGAGTGTTCAGTCGGTTGTGGTCAAGCAGTCGTTGACTGGATCGGTTGCAATTGACAGGTCCGTCGGGGCTGTCAGTCGCGATTGGCTAGTCGATCACGATTGATGGCTTGATCGTGATTGACACGTGTCACGTGTAGGTTCTGTCGGTCGTGGTCAGTCGGTCGTTGACTCTGTCGGTCGCGATTGATGTGTCGATCGCGATTGACAGGTTGGTCGGCAAGTGTCCATCGTGGTTTGTCGATCGCGATTGACAGATCGATTGTGATTGACAGAAAACTGAGGAATTTTAAAATTTCAAGCACATATTCATGAAGCTCTAGGCCTATACATCACATTTATGCACTTAGTTTTGCAAGAAGGTCACTTTTTTTGTCGGTTGCGATTGACATAGGTCAACGCCTCGGGACCTGCACAGTCAAATTTTTTACCTGCTGGAGCTGGTGCAGCTACTGGGGATGCTGATTCCTGCAGAAAATCTCAAAAAACACAGAAAATCACAAGCACACAAACGCTCTCTCGCTCTCTCTCACAAGTGAAATGAGGGAAATGGTATGGGTGGGGTGATATGACCAAAAACTGAAATTTTTCACGATGATGGAGATGGATGTGGGAGATGGTGAGGATGATGATGGTGATGAAAAAAACAAAAGAAAATAGATGAAAGTGAAGAAAATACCTATGACTCCAACGCCTCAACTCTACGTCTTACCATCACACGCTCGTCCTCAAAGCTCGATCCCCGGCGACGACGCTAAAATTTGGTGTAGCTCAGTGATGAGTAGCACCTCCTTTAATGTCAATCCGGGAAGACGTGAGGATGGTATGATGACCTCGAGCAAGTGAAGGCACAAGTGCGTGAGTGAGAAGCACACAAACATGCACACACATACACACACATGCACACACGGCAAGACAAAGAGAAAGACAATGGATTTCTTTTAGATTACTTTCAAGATGCTCATACAAGTTCAATTCAATTACAAGCTAACCCCAAAAATGAGCTCTCTAGCTCTATTTATAGTTTTTCACTAGCTTTTGGCCCTCTCCAGACCTAGTGCCCGGCCTAGTTAAAAATTAGGTTCTAGGTCCTATTTGGAGGTTCAAACGGAGTCTAAAAAATGTGAAAACTGATAGGGAGGTACTTCTAAAGCTCCTCAAGCTCAAGGACTCCTTGGCGTGCACAAAATGGAGCTACAAAAATATGAAATGGTATTTACAATGGTTTTTAGTGATGAAAATCACTATTTTTGTAAGGATTTCTTCTAACATTTTGACATACATTTCCTGGAGCTCCCTACTTGCTCCTTCTTCTTCTGTGCCCAACTCTTTGATGCATGAAAAATTTAAATGGCCTACTTGCCAGATCTTCTTTGACTACTGTGTCTGCTTGTGCTTTCTCTTCGCTCCGACTCCCTTCGTAGGCTTCCTTGTCTTGTGAGTCCTTCAGTTCCTTAGGGTCCTTGAACTCATAAATGTTGACTATTTGGCTAGGTTGATCTAGCATGAATCTCCAAATAGCTTCCTCTGTTTCTCTATTCATGAATAGTTCTATGCTTTTGTTGTCTTGAGGGATCCAATCTGGAGTGATCATTGTGGTCAAGATTGACTTGCCTCTAGGAGTCTTGGGTTCTCGTCTTAGGTCTCCTTGCTCTAGGTCTCCCAACTGGTTCTCAGGGATGATATTTCCAAACTCGTCTGTCCTATCTGGTAAGCTAGTGACCACATACATGGCTCCTTCCTTATCAATGTACGAACCCTCTTCGAACTTGACCACTGGGTGTTCAAGTCCAAAGGGCTGATCGGGATTTTTGAGTTGGACAACTGATCATCTCATTCCATCCTCATAGATGTGTGCACCTAATTGGTTGGTCCTGATATACTCCAATTGGGTCTTATAGGGGCCTTCTAGTGTCTGTAAATAAGCAGTGCCTGAGGTACGTGCAGGTCTTTCCATGCTAAAAGACATTTTTGAGTCACTTGTTTCAAAACTTAGCATGTAGGGATTACCACTAAGTTGTTGTGCATGCGCACTAGCTGTATGGTTGACACTTGCCTCAGATGATCTAGTGCTTTGTCTATCCTTGCCTAGGTGTCTACCAGATCTAAAGTTCATAATCTTTGTCTTCTAGAACCAAGGTTCTCTTGTATTGCTCAAAATCCTTTGGAACTCCTTGGTTTCCAAGTCCACCTGAGGGTCCACGAGCTTTCCAATGAACCCAAAATCCCAACAAACGGATTTTGTATGAGAAAGTTATGCCAATTTAGGGTTCTCAGGGTTAAAACAGGGAAAGAGGATCCCTCCGGGAGTACCTCAGAATAGGCCATACGATACCTCTTTTTCCACGATACATGATACCACCAAGGTGATACCAACTTCCACGATACTGGAATTGGCCACGATAGGATACCTCTGATTGACACGATATGATAACAACCGCATGATACGATACTTTATTGTCTCATGATATGATACTAGTGAATTCTCGGGACAATACGATACCAGTCTGTAAATGATACGGTAGCGCTCAGTAGACAATACGATACCACTTGACCTGATGATATGATACCATCGAGCTCACGATACAATACCTCTCCAACCGCGATATGATACTGTTTGTGTTACGCGATACGATAGCTCATGTTGCGCAGTACGATACCACAAGGTGCACGATATGATACCAGAATAAGAGATGATACGATACTAAGTTGGTGATACGATACCAATCATGCATGTGATACGATACCGCTCAGTCATTAGTGGCAAAGGCTTCTGTTATGCATAAAGATAAAAGTGTAGGGGAAGCATCCCTCACAGATTACAAGAGCCCTCGGCTAACAGTCTCTATTAAAGGTCATAAGTTTCAACGAGTTATTGTGGATGGTGGTTCTGGCATTAACTTGATGCCTGAATATACCATGAAAAAGATTGGACTATACCCTTCAAGACCTGCCAACTTCACTGTAACAATGGTAGACCAAAGACTAGTAAGACCTATGGGAGCGGTCCCTGGAGTCCCAATCAAAATACAAGGTACCATCTTTAACTTGGACTTTGTTGTTTTAAGGCTGCCACATGTAGAAGGAAGTTTCCCCTTGTTAATTGGAAGACCTTGGTTAAGGCATGCCAATGTGCTACATGACTGGGGCAAGGACACAATGTGGGTAAAGCAAGAGGGAAAAGAGTTGCAGCAGATAATTCTAGAAGAAGGACCAGACAATCAGAGAAATACCAACATGATGCAGACAATTGGTATTTGTATGGAAGAAGCATTGGTGGACAACCCAGATGCAAATCTATTTGAAGGAGCAGATTTATATGAAGATGAAAACATGTTGGCTTGGCTCCATGCAGAAGACCCATCTTCCTGCTATGGAATTTTTCCAAACTCAAGCAGAGAAGAAGCATATGAAGAGAAAGAGGAAATCACTCAGGTTACTGATTCGAGTAAAATAGTCTCAGTCAAAGGCCATAACAAAGAGAAGAAAAGCAAAGCCCTTACATGCAGTAGTGATGAAGCCACTCCAATTCATATGTCAATGGCCACTTTTTTATGGATACTGGTATGGCTATCATCTGTTATGTCAATTTTTATGATAGTAAGTGCAGGGCTGTACAAGGATGTGGAAGGAGGACCTGCAAGTCTTTGGAAACAAAAGATGCAGTATGGAGGAGATAATATTTTACTAAAGGATTTAGGGTGGCCCTATCAAATCATCAGCATGACCAAAATAAAGACAAAACAAATGAAGTGCATTACGATTGGGGATTATGGAGGAGTTTCTATGAGTCAACAATACAAGGCTCAAGGCCTATCATCAACAAAAGTGAAGATTTATGGATCCCCTGGAAACTGCAAAATTTGTCCAGGTTGTACATAGTCTTTTCCCATCATTTTTGCTTAAGTTTTAGTAGATTTCATCAATTTTCATGCTTGTTCTTTGCGTTTTTAGCAAATTTAGCAACTCTTTCTTAGGCCTTGGCATAAGTATAATTTTTGAATTTTCTAGGAATTTTTCAAGCATTTTTTTTTATTTTTCTGGTATTTCTCATCCTTTTTCAACTATCATTTTCTTGCCAAATTGGAGAAATAAGGGAAACTCTCTGTGGTTTTGCGTGAAAAAACTAGCTTAGACCTGTAGCAAAATTTTTTCAGAATTTTTTAAAGATTTTTTGGATTTTTTTATGTATTTTTCTTCAGTTTTTGTTTAATTAAAAAAAAAAAGAGGCCCCCCGGTGTTTTATTTTTGCAAAAAAAAAATGCCTCCCCCCCCGCAGCCACCCACCACCCCCCGCCCACCCGCACCCACCCCCCACCCTCGCCCACCCGCACCAACTTGTAGCCCCCCCCCCCTTTTTTTGCCCCCCTGCCCACCCGCACCCACCCGCCCACCCGCACCCACTCGTAGCCCCCCTTGCCCCCCCCCCTTCCCCCCCCTTGCAGCCAACTACCACCCCCCGCCCACCCGCACCCACCTGCACCCACCTGCACCCACCCGCCCACCCGCACCCACCCATAGCCCCCCCCCCCCCCCCCCCCCCCCCCCCCCCGCAGCCACCCCCGCCCACCCGCAGCCCCCCCTGCAGACTTGGCAGTTTTTTCTTTTCTTTTATTTTATTTTTTATTTTATTTTATTTTATTTTTTAATTTTATTAGTTTTATTTTTTTATTATTTTATTTTATTTTACTTTTTTTTCTTTAGTTTCTTTTTTTTTAATAATTGAGACTTGGCAATGCGGATGACTCTTTCAATATATATATATATATATATATATATATATATATATATATATATATATATATATATATATATATATATATATATATATATATATATATATATATATATATATACATAGCAGGGAAAGTTTTCTATCTAGATGACACATCCAAAAGAATGTTCGTGGTAACAAAACATGACAGGCATGCATACGCTTGGCAAGGTGAATCAATTTTCCCTCCACCAAGATCTAATGTTTCCCGTGGACTCCAAGGAGCAGGATCATGCAAGGCTCATGAAACCCAGAGGGAAAGAACCGGAGAGAGACTTGAGGTAAGCTTTGTAAACACTGTGGGCAGAGACAGATCAAAGATCTGAAAGAGAGAGACATCGATTTCATAGGCATCAAAGAGATGAACATGAGTTTCCATTGCCTAGACCTTGAGAGCACTCAAGAACCCTTAGACGTTCTCAAGTGGTCAAGGCAATGAAGAACTATTTTGATGGATTCGGAGACCCTTATGATCATGTGGTCGAGTTCAAACAAGTGTTAAGAGCTGAATAGGTTAGTTCGAGGCATTTGGTTTGACTCTCAAGGGTACTGCCTTAGCTTGGTTTCAACCTTTTAACGGTCACAATTATCAAAACATAGGTCAACTGCTAGAGGAATTCATTGTAGAATTTTCCAAGAGTGGCATCAGGCATAATACATCGAAAGATGCCCTGTGCCAGAATTACCCACAACAGCCAAACAAGTGGCCTTGTTTTTAGATGGCTTACTGAGCACAAAGTTAAGCTCATATGTGTACTTCAAAGAACCTAGATCCATAGAAGAGTGTGTGTGCCTGTGCATTGACATAGAGGAAAACTTGGGTGAGGAGTTAGAACTGTCCAAGCTCTACAAGGACTCTGACAGTTCTACTAATCATACCTCTAGAACCTCCAGTGAGATAGATGAGATCTTTGAGCAAGTTGCCAAGAAGCTAGGAGTCCAAAATAGACAAACACCAAGAGTCACCTCATTGAACCGGTGTTATACTTGTGGAGGGAACCATATGGTTAACGTATGCCCAATGCAAAACCCAAACATAAGAGAAAGGAATGCTCCATATTGTACCATTGAGAGAAAATACACGAACCACATGGCTCAAGATTGTCCATACAATAGGCAGGCCGTCAGACAAAATTTTCAACAACCTTATCCATAAGGGAGGTATTAGAATCAATACCAATAGCTATATTATAGGCCGCAACAACAATATCAAGAACCATATAGGCCAGAACCAGTCCTAGGAAACCAACCACCAGCTCCTGCCAATGTGATCCCAGCTAAGTATGCAGTGGTAGAGGAGAACCTTAATAGAGCATTAGTGCTACTAACCCCGTTGGTCTCAAAAAATGACCCTCATGCTCATAGTTGAGACTACTCCCATGAAGATAGTCCACAAGCTTATTACACAGAGTCACCAGAGCATAGTGAAGCTTATTCCTGTCAATACGAGGCACCACTTATGGAACAAAATTGGGAGCCAGAATACTCCAATGTCATGTATACGAATCCCAATTCTAGGCCCCAAGCGAGACAATTAAGACCACAAGCCCCTAGAGGTCCATGTTCTAGATGTTAGAGCGACCATTTCATGCGTGAATGTCCCCATCCACTGACTCCAAGACAAGGACAAAACATCACAATACAAGGTTTTTGTCCTGAGTGCGACAAAGAACATCTTCCAAGAGATTATCCTAGAAACTTCTAGTGCACCCAAGGTTACACCCATTAATGTGGTAGGCTTACTGGTGGATTCAAGTTCAAGTAGTAGTAATGTGGCTCCTGTACAGGCAGTTACTAGGGCATAAGCATTGAAACAGGATAAATCGGTTGAACAATCAGAGCCAAGTGAATCAGGAGATCCTAGTAAGAGGAAAACAAGAACTTGGAAGGATACCAGGGAGAGAACCAATCACAAGTGGAATAAAAAGTTATCCAAACTCGAAGAAAGCCTAAAACATGCATAGAAGATATTTTATCTCAAAGCCCCTAGCATGCCAAAGCTCCATCCACTCCACCTCATCCAATTGTAAATAAACCACAACCGGGGTTCGTTCTTGCAGATCCAACCCCAGAAGGCTTGGACATGATTTTCAAGGCCTACCAGGCTCGACTTCAAGAAGGGCCAACATCTACAAACCTAGACAAAATTACCCTAAAGTAGATTTGGAGATTGAACGGCCAAAAATGTGCGTTAACATGGTAGAACTAGCTCAAGCTATGCTGGAGACTAGTCAAAAGTTTAATCATACAAACTCTGTCAAATCAGATTTGCATTTCTAGGGCTTACTAGATAGATTAGAGCAGTTGGTGAACAAGCCGCAGGTTCTTTACCTCCACAGGCTCAACCAATTATTGAAAGAGAAAGCTCACCACCAATGGAAGCTTACGTTCCTGATTCCATGGATGAGGGAGCACCTCTTTCAATTCTACAGTACTCTCAAGAGTTCTTGCGGGAAATACACGAAGAAAAATGGGCCAAGGAGAAGGGTAATCCACCTCCTATTCCTGAAATTGATGATCTTCACAATCAATTTCCCCAAGACATTCCATCTATCTATGGAGACCAACTAGAGCAACAAGAAGATCAAAGATTAGATTTTGAATCTAATTCTTTACAAGAGCTGCCACAATGCACAGGCCCCTGGGAGTTTGAATCTCTCGAGATCATAGCTCCCACAATACTAGTAAGAAACAAAGATTCAATGGATCCAAGGAACACTGATGTCGTGGAGAACACTAAGGTTCAATGTCATCTCACTTTAGAAGAGCTGCTCAAAGTAAAACCAAAGCTATGGAATCATGTGAAGGATCAGGGGTAGAACTTGATTCCAATATGCCAAAAGCAGGCTCTAAGCAAAAAGTACCAGAGATACCTCTAGACAAAATAAGAGACATGAGTGAAGGTGAAGAAGGTAATACTTATCTTCCAATCACCTACCAAGGTTACACAACCATAACAATCGTAGATTCAGGTGCTAGTGTTGCTATTGCGACGACTTCCTTGTGGAAGCAATGGGGCAAACCAACATTAAGAGCAACTAGTATGAAGCTTCAAATGGTGGACGACCATGTTGGAAAACCTCTAGGATTGCTAGAAGGGATAACTCTAACCACTTGTGGGGTAGAGTTTGAACACACATTTGCTATATGTGACTTTGAAGAAAATAATGTCTATGAGATGATCCTGGGAAGGCCCTTCCTACGACGATTGCAAATAGCACAGGATTGGGGAACCAAGTCCTTGTACTTACAGCACTTAGGGGTCACCACCAAGGTCAACTTGAAGGATTACACCTTCAAAGATGTGCCACCCCTACAGTGGAATCCTATCCACAAAGCAAAAGAAGATTCAATCTTTCTCATTCTGGAAGCTCTCGTGACCCATCCTAGATGCATGAAGATACTCATTTGAGGATGTGCAACGTCGCAAAGGAAGAGGAAAGATGCCTAAAAGTGAGAGAATAAGTAACTTCTCCAAGAGATAGACCAGTTAACGACCCATCCTATACACCAATATTTTTCCAGATGAGGAATTTGAGCCTCATGGTTGGGAAGAAATCTTGGCCACCATGGACATTGCTGTCAATGAAGAACAGTGGACAGCTCATTGTGATGAGGAGGGTTATGATATTTCAGTGTTCATGTGTCAAACCTTGCTAGAAGAATGTGACCCTAGTGACTTCATAGAAGAAGAAGAGAATGATAACGATCTAGAGTCCATTGTGACGGATAGTTGCTTTAATTCAAAGAAGCATTATCTAGAAGATATAGGAGTATTTACCCAAAAGGAAGAAGAGCCTCGCACAAGCATTAAAACTGTAAATTCAAAGGAAGGAAGTGAACGAGTTCAAAAGAAAAAGAAAAGAAAAGCAGTGAAACAAAAAGAGGAGGAATCCTTGTTCGAAGTACCAAAAAATTTCAAGAAATACGAAGTGGAAGACCAAAAAATTTTGATACGAATGCCTAAAAGAGAGGCAATCATAGGAGAATCATATGATAATAAAGAAAAGACCAAACAAATTGTAATAACCATTGAAGAGAACGAAGAGCGATGTACATACATAGGAGATGACCTAAGTGCACAAGAAGAAATAGAGCTTATAGCTCTATTAAGGGAATATAGGGATGTGTTTGCGTGGCATTGTATACTTAAAGGGAGTAGATCCAAAAATTTTCTCTCATAGTATTCCCATGACTGTGGATGCCAAACCCACCAAACAAAAGCCCTACACATATAATGACACTTATGCGGCTAAAATAAAAGAAGAAATCGACAGGCTGATTGAAGCTGGATTTATCTATGAGATTGAGCATATTGAATGAGTGTCCACCATTGTAGTGGTGTCCAAGAAGAATGGAAAATTGTGAGTGTGTATTAACCTTAAAAAAGTTAATGCTGCTATGATCAGAGATAGTTATCCACTTCCAATCATTGAACATCTATTGTAGCGTGTTGCAGGCAAGGAAGTTTATAGTTTCCTTGACGGATTTTAAGGTTACAACCAAGTAGCCATTGCCCCAGATGATCAACACAAAACAGCTTTTGTCGTAGAGTGGGGAATCTTTGCATTTCGTGTGATGCCATTTGGGCTCACTAATGCACCTGCAACATTTCAAAGGTTTATTTGTCATGTCTTCAAAGAGTTCTTGCGAAAGAGCTTAGAAGTATATGTGGACGATTTATGTGCTCATTTCTAAGAAAGGAGATACCACATCCCTAAACTTAGATAGATTTTCAAACAAGTGTAGAGAATATTGAGTTTGTGTGAACGTAGAAAAGTGTGTGTTCATGGTATGACAAGGTAAGATCTTAGGTCACATTGTTTCTAAGAACGGAATATCAACAGATGAGGATAAAGTAAGAGCCATAGCAGAGTTGCCAATACCAAGGAATGTTAAAGAGGTGCAAGCCTTTATGGGCCATTTTGGATATTATTGAAGGTTTACCCACATGTATGCAATCATAGCTAAGCCTCTTTATGCCTCGCTTACAAATTTTGAGTCGAATGACGAATGTGAAAATTCCTTCAACGAGCTGAAGAGACGTTTGTGCACATCACCAACTGACTACTCCTTATTGGATTAAACCATTCCATGTCCATGTAGATGCATCCAATCATGCCATAGGATGTGTGCTAGCACAACCCACAAGTGAAGGAAATTTAGATTTGCCTATAGCATATGCTAGTAGATAGCTAAATGCGGCTGAACAAAACTATACAACAACCCGAGAGAGAAGGCCTAGGCATGGTATATGCAATGAAGATGTTTAGACACTATCTATTGGCCAACAAGTTCAAGTTTTTTACTGATCATCAAGCTTTATTATATTTGGCCAATAAACCTTGCAATACATGACGCTTAGTAAGATGGTTTCTCTTACTAATGGAATATGACTTTGAAGTGGTTGTTAGGAAAAGTAGAACCTACCTCAGGGAAGATCATCTTTCTCACATCACTTTAGGCAAGTCACCGCAAGGAGTGTCTAATGAATTGCTTGATGCTTATCTGTTCAATTTAGAATTTGTTCCTAAATGGGCAAATAAGTTGGTACCTATCTTGACCTTAGGACCTACACATAAGAATGTGAAAACAAACACAGATGAAATTGTTAAGTCACAAAAATATCAAATATTGGTGGGAAGTATGTACAAGCAAGATATAGAGGGTGTACTAGTTTGTTGTGTCAAGGATGATGAACATAGCAGCTGGTTGCAACAATCCCATGAAGGATTGCTAGGAAATCACTATTCTAAACAATGAAGATTGCAAAATCTAAAACATTTAAGAGTGTATTGGCCTACTATGGATAGAGAAATACATGAGTGGATTCAAAATTGTCAAGTGTGCAAAGAGAGGCCCCCAGTGGAGCATGCTACCCTTTATCATGTGTCATTAATTTCGGATTGGAGCACTCCATTGGTAGAATTCATGAGATCGGGAACATTACCCAATGAGGCTAGTCTAGCAAGAAAACGAAGCGTGGAGCAAGAGGCTCAAGACTATGCCTTAGTTGGAGACAACCTATATCGAAGAGGAAAAGATGGTTACCTAAGATTGTGCATTCACGAATCAGACTATTTGAAAGTCTTAGAAACTGCACACAATGGTGTTGCAGATGGACACTTCGGGCTTGACTGAGTAATTAAGACCATTCAATTCTCAGGACTCTTGTGGCCCACTCTTCATATGGATGCACATACCTATGTGAAGAAATGTGACTCATGCCAACGTGTGAAATATCCAATTAGAAAAGATGAGATGCCTTTGAGGCCAATGATGGGAGGACGCGCATTCTCGAAGTGGGGTATAGACTTTGTTGGTCCTATTAACCCCCCAACAAGAAACTCCCATGCCGAATACATTATTGTAGCCACAGATTACCTTAGAAAGTGGGTAGAAGTAAAATCCATGACAAAGAATGATGCTCAAACAACGACTAAGTTCTTATTTGAGAATGTGTTCACCAGATATGGGTTACCAATAGAGTTAGTAAGTGATAGAGGTATACACTTCTTGAACGAAGTTATTGAAAACCTTCTCCAAGAATCTTGGTAATACATAAGAAGTCTACCCCCTATCATCCACAAGCTAACGGAAAAGCCAAGAGCACAAATAAGATCCTATGTAATGTACTAACAAAATTGGTAAATAGTAAACGCTCTGATCGGGACAAGCAACGTCATCATGCTATTTGGGCTTACCGAGTGGCCTACAAAATGGTACTCAATGCCACCCCATTTCAGATGGTCTTCGGACAGAATGCTATGTTACCCTTAGACTTTTTAATCCCAGATTTAAGAGTAGCACAAGAACATGATTGGAATGGACACAAGTTTTGCTCTAGGATCTTTGATCTAGAACACTTAGGTGAGACCAGGCTATGAGCATCGGCGGGCATTTATGCTGCAAAGAAAAGGCAAAAGGCATACTTCGATGCACACATTAAGGATACAGGATTGAAAGAAGGAGATCTAGTGTTGGTTTATATACTAAAGCAGCATACACAAAAACTAGAAAAAAGAGGATATGGACCCATGATCATTAATAGAATTTCCACTAGTGGTGCGGTTTGATTGGCCACTCTAGAAGGTGACATCTTGTCAAACTATATTAGTGGATGTCGAGTCAAGCTGTATCAAGAACCTCTTACAGAGGATATGTTAAAAAGACTCAACACTGCTAAGAAGCGAAAAGAAGAAGAGTTAAGGGTTAGAGAAGAAGCACAGCTAGAGTCTAGAGAGTGTATTAGGTGAAATAAGTTAAGGCAATCAAGCCTAGATGTCAACCTGAAAGTCCTAAAATATCACATGGACATGTGCCAAAAATCGGGCATAATTACTTCTCAAATAATCGATCGACGCCCCTTTGTGACCATAGAGGTAGGACAAGGGAAGAGTGTAAGGACTCTGAGAGCATTGGTTGACTCAGGTGCAGCAACTAGTGCAGTTAGACTATCATACTGCCAAGACCTGCAATTGAACATCAAGCGTATAGAAGCCTATCTCATAGGTTTGGGAGGTGTGGAAACCCCTTGTTTAGGCGAGGTGGAACTTCCCATCTACATTCAAGATGTTCCATTGAAAGTCAAAATGCTAGTATGTCCCGATGAGGACCTTACAGAGCCACTTGTCTTGGGTCAAGATTGGATTTACGACCATGCAGTCAACTTGAACCAAAGAAGTCAACTTCTTCAAGTTTGGGTACAGGAACAATGCATTACATTAGAATTAGAGAATTGCATGTTCACCAATCCAAATGTCACACATTCTCTTAGTTCTTCTAGGACTAATCTTAGCAAAAAAGATGTTGCATGTGTCAAAAGCTTCATGTTCCAGAAGAACTCAATCATGGAAGAACAGGCTCAAAGACAAGCACACTTCTCCTCTAGTGCAATGTCTAATGTCGTCACAACAACTCAACAAAAAAGGCAAGTGAAACAATACATGACAACCGCTATATCAAGAAGACAAAAGGAGTTCAAGAAGAAAGTAGTTTCGGGCATGAAACAGATCTGGATACAAAAAGGCAAGCAACCACCAGCTTTGCCAAAACATTCTCCACCCAAGCAGGCCAACCATGACAAAAGAAGAACCAAGCAAGTAGGACAAACTCCATCGCAAGAAATCCGACAAATTTGGGTGCCTAAGAAACTAGCTACATCTCAAGAAGGGCGATTACACGTGTGGGTCCCCAAAAAGCTCTTACATGCACAAAGGCCTAGGCTCCCTACCATGCAAGAGGTCTCAACAAAGAAGCCAAGGAGAAGCAAGGATCATAGTGAGGCACAGAGACCAAAAGAAGATGAAATCACCTCTTTGGCAATCATAGGAAGACATGCAAAAAAGGTATGGATTTGGAAGCCAAAAGTACTAGTAGCCTCCATAGAACCAAAGATCCAACCATGCTGCATACCAAATTTCAAAAACCATCCAAAGATGAAGAGACCAGCGGTGATCTCTGTAGGGCCAAATACTATTCTAAAATGGATCTCGATAAGGAGGATTACATCGTTTCAAGATCCAATCAACACTAAACAAAGATTGCATCAAGTCTGCAAGTAACGTCAGAAGCCTCAACACACAAAAACCATGTGCCTTTAGCATAACCTTGTCTTTTGCACCATTCAGGCATGCATTTCCAAAGTATGCATTAATATAGGGCCACCTTACACGGCCGTGCATAGACACAATTGAGAATCCCACGCACATGCGACACATGTGACATATGTAAAATATTTTATTGATGCTAACACCTGTCTTCTTGTTTTATGCCATTAAAAAAAAGGGAGGAAGCAAAAAAGACAACAAGAGGAGACATGACCATGGGCTTGAAGAATCTCATCCGTGAACCATCAGCAAGGACATCCTTCAACAAGCAAGACAAGTCCATGGTCAATTAACCGTGATGAGAGTACAACACGAAGAGTGAAGATCCATGGACCCTTCACCATGGTAAGAATTCCCTACTGTAACAACCCTATAACCATGGTGGATTAGGAAACCTCTTCATTAGCATACCCTTGAGCACTTCGCTCAAGTCCCAATTTCTTGCACCATACTTCTTCCCTTGCATCTTCCAAGTATGCATACATAGGGCCAAGGCTGTGCACAAGGCACATAATGTTTTCAACCCATGCACTAATACACTTACCCATCCTTCATTATGGGTTATGAGTACTTGGTAGGAAAGATTTAGAGGACATCAAGGTTATAACATCAATAGATATGAAGCAACTCATAGCTGATAGCTGCTCAAAATCAATAATGACAACCTCTTTGAGCAATTGGCAGTTTTTGGGAACCTCACAAATACACCATCCCGCTCAGATCCCAGGAAGAAGTGCATGGGACCAAAACTTGCATAGGCTAGCAGAGGAAAACTAAAGAACCAGACAACCGACCAAGCTACATTTGGAAGATGGACCACTCTTGTTAATGGACACTACCCTTCAAGTACTACATGGAACTCCTACACTGACAAGGGTCTGTCAGGGATGATAGACTCTAGAGGGGGGGAGTGTTGACACTCAAGGTTAAGGACAAAACATGGAAGCACATCAAGGAGGTGGACACACAAGAAGAAGGGGCATGTAGGGAGCTCCAAGAAGCACATGTCAAATTTTTAGAAGAAAACCCTATAAAAATAGTGATTTTTATCACTAAAAACCATTGTAAATACCATTTTTCAATTTTGTAACTCCATTTTTTTCAATCCGAGGACTCCTCGAGCTTGAAGATATTAAAACTATCATCCTACCAATTTTCATAATTTTTAGACTCCGTTTGAGCCCCCAAATAATCCTTGGAACCTATTTTTTAACTAGGCTGGACACTAGGTCTGGACACAGCCAAAACCACTCAAAAAACTATAAAAGGGGCTGGAGAGCTCATTTTTGAGGTTATCTTGTTGTAGATTTGATCTTGGTAAGAGAGTTCTTTTGTAATCGAAGATCTTCTATTTTTCCACTCTTTGCTCTTACTTTGTGCGCGTATGTGTATGTGTGTGCATGCTTGTGTGATTTCACTCACGCACTTGTGCCATCACTTGCTCACGGTCTTCATACCGGTCCTCACGTCTCCGCGGATTGACATGTATGAGATGAATCTCCTCAGATTGGTACTTGCCATTGTGCTAGAGTGACAGGTATTCAAGTGATAAAAAAAATGTTGTAGATGTGATGATCCCAAAAACAAAGAGATAAAGATGTCAAAAGGTGTTATCTTTTATGAATTTCTATCTTGGTATGGTGTGATGATTCATTATAGCTTGAAGACATACACAATGTTGAGAGATGAGATATAGAAGACCATGAAAGCGTAGAGATTTCTAGTCTTTTAACTTTGAAGACATCATCAAGGGTAACAACACATCTCCATGGAAAAGGGGTTAAAAAATCAAGTCAACTTCAAGTCAAGAAATCTCTACAAGAAGCAAAGGCAAGGACAAGGAAGATGCTTTCTACACTCCATTCATAGAGATGGATAGCAACAATGAAAGAGGTTCTGAAAAGAGAGAGTCCAAGTGTAAAGACCTCAAAACCAAGGATGGAAGGGTTAACTCTAGCCCATCAAGAGAGAGATTCTCAACAAGACAAAGATATGCGATTTAGATGTTATGTTCAGACTCTTTCATTGCCAAACATTTTCCATACATGAGTCAATTAATTCACTGTGAAGAGTCTAATTGTTTTAAGGATGAAAATAAGCATAAATAATGGAATCAATTCATGCAAGAAAAATTCACGCACTTAAGGAGAATCAATCTTGGTCATTGGTTCCCAAGACGAAGGACATGAAGGTGATAGGAAACAAATGTATATATAAGGTAAAGAGGAATTCCAACGGCAACATATCTAGGTACAAAGTTAGGTTAGTGCCCAAGGATTTTATAAACATTGAATTTTACAAGACTTTTATCCGTTTAGAATGAATTACTACAATACAAACTTTCATTGCAAGTGAATCCTCAAAGAGTTGTTAGATTCACCATTTATATGTTAATAATGCTTTATTGAATGGTCGATTAGAAGAGACTATTTTTATGGACCTTCTTGAAGGATTTGAGGTTAGAGCTATACTCATCAAGTGTGTAGTTTAAATAAGACTCTTTATGTTCTGAAGCAATCCTAAAGATCTTCGAGCAAAAGCCTTGTGGAAATGAGTGCATATGAGTGAGAAGATATCGAAGATGTTACTTTACATAGATCCATTTTAGGATCTTGGAACTATGCAACTCTTACAAGGATGAACATCAAGCATGTAGTAGGATTTCTCTCACAATATATGCAAACCCCCAAAGAACGAAAATTAGTGGCATCCAACTTTTTAGATACATCAAAGGTAGTATAAATTGAGGTTTATTGTATGTTTATGATGAAGATTTGTAGGTGGAAACTTATTGTAGTGTATATTGGGCAAGCTCAAAAGATGATAGAAGGAAGTCATGGTTGGAAGAAAGACTATCTCTTGCAGCTCCAAGAAGTAACCAAAAAAGAGGTATATCCTCTATTGATGTTGAATATAGAGCTTAAGCCCTTGTTACTTGTGAACTTATGTGGCTGAAGAATCTCTTTAGATATTTTAATTTTCACATGAAATAGATTCCTATCATGTGTGACAACATGAGGAGTGTACATATAGCCTCAAATCTTGTTTTTCATGCTACTACCAAGCACATTGAAGTACACTACCACTTCAGTAGAGAAATTTTGATTGCGAAGGAGGTCAAAGTGGAGCACATGATTACCAACGATCAATTTATAGACATGTTTACGGAAGACCTAAATGGAATAATGAAGCTTGCAAAATTCAAAAGAAGAATTGGTATGATGGAATTGAGTTCAAGGCTTGAGGGGGAGTGTTAAAATTCAAGCCTTAAAGTTTAGCTCAAAGATCATGGGTTTATATGAAAAATGGAACTATCATTTGGATTCTTCATATCATAGAATTTTGTCTACCAATAAGTTTCAACGAATAAGGATTCCATGACCACTAATATCTTCCTAAGTTAGCCTAGAGTGTTATAAATCTACTCCAATTAGCCCGCTACTAAGTTAGCCATTTTCTAGCTTCCATTCAATTGTAGATATCCATTGCTCACGACCTCTATATGTACGAGATAGCTTCCATCTCTATATTGCATTCCATGTCCAATCTGATTTGATTCTAATTATTCTTGATTTCTCATATAATGCACCAAAATTGATATCAAGTTCATGATTTTTATCTTAGTGAGGTTGCAAATAATGAAGGTATATTTGGAAAAGAGTTGCAAAGATAGATAGCCTATAATGTAGAGATTGATTTTCCATTTAGGATTATCCAAATTGAATGATTTGAAAGTGCTATAGATATCTACAATTGTCTACAAAAATTGTCGAAATTTTTATATCCATTTTGCAACCGAAATATAATATCAATCCAAGATCATGAGTCTGGTTCATTATGAAAAAACAACCCAGAAGGGCCTACAACCTTCCAAAGTTGCATAGAAAAATGTTGATTCACCCACCAACCATATCCAACATAGGCATGAAACTATTGTAATAATTTTTTATATTTTTGAAATTAAATTTCAAGAACATTGAATAGTGTTTTCAAAAGTTCACATGGGTTATGAAAAGACATCTAAAGGAATATTTGGAAGGATATATATATATATATATATGTTTCTCAAAGCACGTTTGGAATAATTTTTCTTCCAACCAAAGGGTTATTATACTTATTCTCTTAGTATTTCAATTATGGAAAGTGTTCATTGATCATATTATACTCTAGAACTCGTTTGTCAAAGAAACAAGGCAATAAAATTGTCCAAAATAATCCTTATCAATAGTTAGATAGATTATAAGGAAATATAGAATGTCAAGAAAAAAGATAATCTAAAACTCCACAAATGAATATTGAATAAGTAACAACCATCATCTTGCAGATTCCATGGATTTTTAGCAAGATCTTGCTCATTTACTAAACACATACTCACGAAATAACAAAATTCTAAGCATTTGTGAAGCTAGGGTATAATATGGAGTAGAGCTCAATGGAGGGTGTGAGACACCCCTAGACTAGAATATGGGCTCACACATGAGTGCCATGTGGTGGTCATGTGTGAAGCCGCTTGGAAGCTCCATATGATTGAGTTTGTGAGGAAATTAATAGGAGGTTTTGTACATGGTTGGGCAAATATACACATTGAGTTCTTCATGTTCGTTCTCTCCAATTTTGTAGCCGATGCGCATTGATCTCTATGCTTCCTAATACCCAAAATAGGAGGAATCATCAAGGGGGATACATCACACTGTTATCCGAGCTAGGGGCATTAGAGACCATGTAAACACAGAAGAGCGTGAGGAATAGGCACGAAGGATGCTACCCATGGTGTAGCATGAAGGCACAAGGCTTTTCACACAAGGAGCGTGACTGCAAGAGGGAGCCAAGCCTCCTTCCCCTCCCTCTCTTCCTCCTCTATAGGATGCTTGAAATTGAGTGTATCCTCGCTATAATAAGCCAAAAAAACTATTGATAGCTTGCCATGTGGGATAAATCCCCTTCTCTCATAATCATTCATGCAGAAAGTCAACATGGCCATGCTTGAGGAAGGAGAGTAATAATTATTTATTTTCTAGCTATTTTTGGAGGATCAAAGAGAGAATAATTAAGAGTTTCTTTTGGGAAATAAATATACTCACATATATGATGAGATGTGGAGAATGGGATAGGGTAAGAAAAGTAGGAGAAGAACCTTTTTGGTATATATTTTCAGCTTTGGTATATATTTTCACGCTTTCAAAGTACCCTCTCCAACTAGTCTTCTATTTCACCTTCTCACACTGACATGAACAACTTCCCCAAACCATAGGTTGACCCTCAAAGATCCAACAAAAGAAATTTTTGTTTCAAAGTTAGACTTCTAAGATTCAGTAAAATCAAAGACCGCTTGATTTGGAGAAGTTTAAAGAGGTCAAAATCTCTCTAGAGTGCTTCAATAGGAACTTGGTGACTGCTCCTAGGCCTCATTTTCAACCATGTGGCATCCAAATTTTCTTCTATCACTTGGAGTTGCATCATAGCTTTGATGAATAGGTTTTGGAACACATTTATTTGATCGGTGAGGACTTGAGAGGATCAAGTTGATTCTGTGTTTTAAACTATTACCACCTACTTTTGGGATCATTTTCATTGGGTTTTGGTGCGAAGTCCATCCTCAAACCAAGCAAACATTTCAAATTTTCATTTGGGCGTAGAGAAGAGTGCAAATAAAAGCCTTGACACTTGGAAGATCACTTCAGACTCACTTTGGAAATCATGGATTGTATCAGGCAAGTGTTCTAGTGTCATCTCTCTCTTTGTTGCTTTATCTTCTATCTATTCTAAACACTCTAGTTATTCATTGGGGGAGCAAACATGGAAGCTAAGGGAAAAGAACCTTAAGAAAATACTTCTCCACTTAGGGAACAAAATCTAGATGATTTAGAACATAGAATGGATAAGGTTGAGCAAGAAAAAGAGGCTAAGCAAGAGGAAGAATATTCCTATATAGAGCTTAATGATGAGTTTGTGACAAACAATTCAATGAGCTCAAAGAACAAACCCTTGGGATAGACATGGCCATTGCTAGCATGATCTTGCATATAGAACAACTTAAGAATCAAAATTTCTCTTTCAAAACTCAAGTTACCTCTTTCCTAGCTAGGAAGGAAAGAGAGATTCTTCCTCTTCCTTCATTATACATGGATAGGAAGGATATTCTCTTACCTCACAAACGCAAAGGAGAGAGATCTAAGGAGAATCCTCTCTTGGAAGACCTCAAACCACCAATTTTTACAAGGGATGACAGTGAAAGAAATAAGGATGTGGTCTCCACTCTATTACAAAAGTGGAATGACCTACATCAACCGAAGGGCACCCCACCTAAGTATCGTGTGCTAGAAGCAAGCCTCTTGCTTGTCCCACATGCTTATAAGTAATGGAGGAGTCTCAAGGAGGCCAATTGCATCCCTACTAAGTAGACACAACTTAAAACTGTTTTCTTGAAAGAGTTTCTTCTTGAGAATGAGGAAGATAGGGATTGCGACAAGTGGGTCAAGCCTTTGTCTATCTACATATACCACTATAGAGATATCATTTTGAAACTTAATGGGTTATATGACTTTCAAACTCTAGTGGATATATTATAGGCTTAGATAAGGCTAT
This sequence comes from Ceratopteris richardii, assembly GCA_020310875.1. NCBI lineage: Eukaryota > Viridiplantae > Streptophyta > Polypodiopsida > Polypodiales > Pteridaceae > Ceratopteris > Ceratopteris richardii. The sequence goes on along the minus strand of CM035418.1, from coordinate 13,783,874 downwards.
TAAGAGAGAAGTCAGAAGAAACACACCAAAAACATTTGAGGAGGCTATCGAATATGCAAAAATCTATGAGGACCATAATCATTCTCAATACACTCCTATGGAGATGGACCACCCCTCAAACTTGTTAGTACCACTAAATTTAAGATGAAAGTAGTTATGGGAAAAAACAAAATGTTTATAAAGAAACAAAGATCACAAAGGCCCAAGTTACCCTTTGAGCAATATGAGAGGTTCAAGAGGAAAAACTTGTGTTTTAGGTGTCTGTATTGTAACCATGCACAATGGAAATGTACAATTAGTAAGGGGGAACAAAATAAAGGACAAATAGGGACTAGTATGACCCCTAATAGGGGAGAAAAGTTGGTTCACCTAGTGCAAATTCTTCCAATACATGGAAGCTCTAGGTGCAAGGAGTTGGAAGTGATGCACGAGGATATAGAGCATACTCACTGTTTGACTCAATCATTGTGGTCACCTCAGTTTGGACCACATAACCTGAGTAATAATAGATATATCTACCACACATAGTTTCATAAACTATTCTCTTGCCATGAAGTTGAAAATTCCCCAACATGCAAGTGCACATAAATACATAGTATATATAATGCAAGAGGAAGATAAGAGGATATGGGATACTATGTATCCAATTTGGAAGTCTAAATACAGAGATACACTTACCGTGTGGACTTCCAAATAATGAATATCGAGAGGAGAAACCTTGTCTTAGAGCATCATAACTCCTAAATACAGAGATACACTTACATTATATATACATAGTATATATAATGCAAGAGGAAGATAAGAGGATATGGGATACTATGTATCCAATTTGGAAGTCTAAATACAGAGATACACTTACCGTGTGGACTTCCAAATAATGAATATCGAGAGGAGAAACCTTGTCTTAGACCACCCCTCAAACTTGTTAGTACCACTAAATTTAAGATGAAAGTAGTTATGGGAAAAAACAAAATGTTTATAAAGAAACAACGATCACAAAGGCCCAAGTTACCCTTTGAGCAATATGAGAGGTTCAAGAGGAAAAACTTGTGTTTTAGGTGTCTGTATTGTAACCATGCACAATGGAAATGTACAATTAGTAAGGGGGAACAAAAGAAAGGACAAATAGGGATTAGTATGACCCCTAATAGGGGAGAAAAGTTGGTTCACCTAGTGCAAATTCTTCCAATACATGGAAGCTCTAGGTGCAAGGAGTTGGAAGTGATGCACGAGGATATAGAGCATACTCATTGTTTGACTCAATCATTGTGGTCACCTCAGTTTGGACCACATAACCTGAGTAATAATAGATATATCTACCACACATAGTTACATAAACTATTCTCTTGCCATGTATTGTGAGAAACCAACTTGAGAAGTTGACTATGTCAAAGTCGCTTGTTCAGAAAGATAGTTTCTGATATACATTTGGTCTTAATTATCAAATCTGAGTTTTAATGATTCTTTTGAAGATCTAATATATGTTATGATTGTGCAAAGGTATCACGGAGGTATATGCATCATTAGATTGAAGAAATTTGAAGATGTTTGCACGTAATGAAGTTAATCTCTGAAGTAGAATCTTTGAAAAAGAAGAAACTTCACATAGAGAAGTGTGTGTGGATGATTTTGTAAATCATGGTAGCATTTGTGTAAAGTTTGATCTATGATTGATATAGAAGTGTTCTTAAATCGGCATAGATCAAGTATTTGGAGATTTAGAGGTCTTCATCAGTGGGGTGCAATATAAAGTGAAGTAAAGAGCATTTGAAGTCTCGAATGTTGTAGACATTGAAGTTTCTTCTAACTGAAAGTGGAAAATATTAAAGTCTTGAAGAAAACCTAAAGAAGTGTGAAGATTGAGCTCAAGAGGATCTGAAAGATTGAAGTTTTTTGCATTAAAGGTACAAAGCATATTCATTTATCTTAACATTTGCATAGATAAAAATCAAAAGATGGGAGAAAGCCTACAGATTGATAAGCTAGATAGGGAAAACTATCTAGCTTGGTCCATGACGATGGAGGCACACCTCATGAGCAAAGATTTGATGGAATTCATTACAAGAGAAGAAGAAATGCCTCAGTTTGAAGATCTTGGTGTTCCAACTAGGGAAGAGCTTGCAGATTTAAAGAATTGGATGAAGAAGGATGCTCAAGCTATGAGTATCATTTACATGGATGTAAAGGATTATCTTCTACCTCATAATAGAGTATTAGAAAGTGCAGCAGATGTGTGGAATGCTTTGGAAGAGCATTTTCAAAATACAACCAAGTCAAGGAAGTCCTCATTATGGCATTAGGGTGAAAAACATCCAAAAAGGGGCTATTTGCTATTGATGGATTAAGGAAATTGACAAATAGAGTCTTTCCACATGTACAAGAATATAAAATTGTTGTCTTCTTTAACCATATGAAGAAATTCTTTTTTTAAGATAGTTTGTTCTAAAAACGCCACGAAAGTGATGAAGATTCTTGTATTCAGTGTATAATTTTTCGTTTTGATGCAAAAAAAGATTTTTGTGCACACCACACAATGCATATTTTTAAAGTTCCAAGAAGGAACTGATCTTTGAAGATACAAAATACTGCTGGGTTCATGAAATTCCATGGTCATTCGACAACACGGTTTACATCAAATCAAAAGTTTCCATGTGTACAAAGCCTTTTTATCTATAAGTACTGCCAAAGTTTATGAATGTCGGTTTCTCGCTTTGAGCATTCTTCTTCTTCTCAATTCAAATGGCTTCTTCTTCTCGTCGTCCTTCCAATCATCTAACCTCATGTGAGGTTTACAACAGAAGAGAGGATTCTTTGTGGAAACCTCTTTCTGTGAAGGTAAATGATTGGGTTTGTATGCTTCATAGCTGCAGAGCTACCCATAAAGTCAAGCGTGCTAAAAGAGACGACACAAGAAACCATTGGAGAGGACGTATTCTCAGTCTCAAATTGAAGAGATGTAGTTGGTTTGCAAGAGTAAAACATGTGTACAACGCTAAGGATCTTGTTCTAGAAAATCTTTTGCAATTCCCTTCGTACTGTAGGTAAAGTTTTACAATGCTCTTCTATCATTTCAATTGTTTTTGTATAACAACATATATGTTTTTGTATTGCAGATATTTTTCTTCCAATATTGTGGAGTGGCAACGTGTTAAATGTTTAACAGGAACATTCAGAGTTCTTCATAAGGAATATGCAGAACTTATGTATGCAGACAAATATGTTCAATTTTTCAATAACATAGGGTTATTTGTCGATTTGCTAGATTATCAGGTGCCATGAGGGAGGACTTCTTATGGAAATCTTGTACATTCCTACTCCTTGCATCTCTTCATTAGATTGGGATGCTCCTGATCATTCAATAGTTTCAAGTTTCCTATGCAAAATGAAATTTGACATCCAAAAGGCAATGTCAGCAAGCCAAATTTTGAGATGGATAAAGATTCAATGGTTTCTGCTTATTCATGTTTTTATAGCATGCTTTAAAAACATGTTAGTATAGAAAACAAAATCAATGTGGTTGAATAGGAGAGTCTCTATTTCAGAGATTGATTATGTTTTAGGTAGGGAATGGGATAGCAAAGAAGTTCAAAAGCTAGGTGACATCATTTTATGTAAAGTTAGTCAAAATTCTCTTTCAATCTCATATCAGATATCTTGACAATATCTGGTTTTAGGATATGACTACAGAAGGTGGAAAAGAAAGCTTGGACTCTGGATAGCCTTGGACTCCGAGGAGACTTGTCCAAAATTTGAGTTAGAAGTACTGATTCATCCAGATTTTCAATCTAGGAAAATAATTATCACTGCAAATTGGAAACTCAGCAATGTAAGGGAGCTGCTAAAATACCTTGATGAGGTATCATCACAGTTCAGATTCTCAATTGATGATGCAACAGTTAACATTAGATCAGAGAAAACATTATCTTGCATAACTTGCCTGCCACCCAGGGTGATCAAGTTCCAACCCATAAGATTGTAACAAGTCTAAAGAAAGTTGATTGAATAGAAACCAAGACATTCTTACATAATATATCTCCTCCTTTATTAAAGTTTTTTTCATACTTCCATTGATTTTTCTTTGCAGGATGTGATTAAGAATGTGAGTGATTACATCACTTCAATTATGTCTTTTTATGGACTATATTCATATTGGCATTCGTTGTTTAATTTCAAGATTCTGATGAGGTTTCTTCTATTGTGAAATGCTTATACAGGAAGTTGCATGAGTAAATTCTAGGTGACAAGAATATAAACCAAGAAATTCTTACATAATATATCTCCCTTTTTAGAACCTTTTTCCATACTTCCATTGATTTTACTTTGCAGAATGGTAACTAAGAATGTGACTCATTGCATCACTTCAATTATCGCTTCCTATGGACTATGTTTATATTGGCATTTTTTGGTTTAATTTCAACATTCTGATGAGTTTCAATGGTGCAATGATTATACAGGAACTTGCATATGAGTAAATTCCAGATGAACAATACTTTTACTTTTCAATAACTAGTTTCAATTTAAGTATTTGAGTCTATCCAAAGTGCACATTAGGTATGCATGAGATCTATCTATCTATCTATCTATCTATCTATCTATCTATCTATCTATCTATCTATCTATCTATCTATCTATCTATCTATCTATCTATCTATCTATCTATCTATCTATCTATCTATCTATCTATCTATCTATCTATCTATCTATCTATCTATCTATCTATCTATCTATCTATCTATCTATCTATCTATCTATCTATCTATCTATCTATCTATCTATCTATCTATCTATCTATCTATCTATCTATCTATCTATCTATCTATCTATCTATCTATCTATCTATCTATCTATCTATCTATCTATCTATCTATCTATCTATCTTTCTGTCTGTCTGTCTGTCTATCTCTCTCTATCTCTCTGTCCATCTATCTACATAACTAGGAATGTTAAAGAGGCTAAAGAACTTGGTGCAAATTCCAAGTCAACTGATATTCAAAATATCTAGAGCACAAAGTTTTAGTCATATTACAGTGTAGACAAGATTAGAGAAGACGATCGATTCAAGTGACTAGACCAATTTGAGATTCTCAAATCGTCCTTATCGCTTGAATCAGTCGTGTATTACAAACTACCAAAACATGCTTCAAATTGTGAATTTTGCATTAAGCTTTGACTCATGAGCAATACCACTTTCCATGTGAACTCATCTTATGCATAGTTGCCTTGAAAGGATTGTATGACAAAATGGAAAATGAAATGACCGATACAAGCGATATGGGCCATCCAAAATTCTTTGATTGCCCATATCGCTTGTATCGGCCGTGTCATTGAATCTTCTCTATCCTCGTCACATTTAACTTTTCCACAAGAATAAAGCAAAAACACAAAATAGACAAATTGATGATGCTTGAACCATGCAATAAAGTCACTTTTTCTTAGTTCTCAAGAGGATCAATTCAACATTATATTACTCAAGGCATATAAACATAGATATAATGACCATCTTCTAGATGAAGATTGGCATAATTGCATACAATTTGTACATAAATAAATCTTCCAACATATGTTGGTCACACATAAGATTACAATCTTACATTCAAAAAATATAATGTTTCACCCTTCTTTTCTTTCCTTTTTGGAGTTGTGACCTCTGTGCTGCTTGTGGCCCTTTTTGGATCCCTGACCTCTACTTCTTTGGCCCATGCTTCAATGGGGACTCAACAGGAAACCCTTTCTTCTTTTCTTCAGACTTGTTTTTATCTGGTGGTGGTGCTAGAGGTGAGTCTAGATCATAAGGGCATATTGCATGTTTCATAATGGCATTTATTGCTCTCTCCTTGATCAAGATGTCCCATGCATCTAGGTAGTCTGACAAGTTTAACTCATGACTATAAAACCTTCTTTCCAAGAACCTTACTGCATTTGCAATCACTCTCCAGCCACATGAGGTGTTGTCTTTCTATAATGGCACATGCATTTTAATGTATCCAAACCTTTTTTCTTCATTCAATTTAGGAATTCCAAGAAAATTTTGATCAATACACATTTTTGAGAAGCTTACAGCATTGCAAGGTAAATTTGAATTCAAAATGGATGGCAAAGCTTTAAAATAGAACACCAAAATGTAATGCAAGGCTTACACTTTGCCATTTACATGTTGTGATTGGAGGGAATTCATGAAAAGTGCTTGATATTCATTGAAGTCAATGATAATAAGACTCCAGTGGCCCCCAACAATGAGTGGCATGTATAAATAACTTCTCTATTAAAAAGAATGTTACTTATTTCAAAATGAAGATGAATACTTACTTTTCAATATAGGGGTAGATAATATATTCTACCCCTTCTATAAAATTCTTAAGAAAGAATTTCACATCTCCCTGCTTATACAAAAAGCATAGAGTCACAAGAGGATCTATGATGAAAACTTTTCTTGAAATTGCTTCCTCACATTGTTACAGAAGGAGCCTAGAATTCAAGAAATATAAATTCGATATAAGAAATACCAAATCAAGGAAAACATGAGCATTTTATGGCATGTAGATAATACCTGAGTGCAATATCGACTACACTATCAGATATTTCAACATTGAAGTCTCTCAGCATTTTGTTGTCTTCTGGTCTTATATCAAGCATAAATTCCTCTTACTATGGCATTGCAGCATTTACTATCACCTGTCCATCTCCTTATTAAGAAGTTCTTTATTTGCCTTTTGCAGCTTCTAAATCAAGTTCAGGATAACATTTTCCTCTGACAACACACCTTGCTTTTTCTTCTGCTCCTCACAATTTGCTGCATTTCTTGTTTCATGATCATGAGGGACCTGACGATGGACCTCCTCAATTACAACTGATTACTTAGGTGCTTGTGTTTGAGGTATATTGAAAATATCAAAGAACTTTTGATCATGGTTCTCAATAGCCACAATAGATTTATCAAACTTATATGTGAGCCTTGATACAATCACATAATCTTTTGCCATAAAGCCTTTCACAAAGCACTCAAGAAACACGATCAATGCAAGTGATTAGGGTCATCTGGAAATCCCTCGATGTCCCTAATCGCTTGTATTGATTGTGTTGGAAAATGGTTGATTATAGAAGAAATTTAAAAAGCAATTAAACTAATGTAAAGAACCTTTACAAAGCACTCAAGAGACATGACCGATGCTAGCGATTAGGGTCATCCGAAAATCCCCGGATGTCCCTTATCGCTTGTATCAGTCGTGTTGTAAATGGTTGATAAAGGAAAAAATATAAAAAACAAAAAAAACTAATTTCAAACCCTTTCACAAGGCACTCAAGAAGCACGACCGATGCAAGCGATTAGGGTCATCCAGAAATCCCTAGATGTCCCTAATCGCTTATATGGATCGTGTTGTAAAATGATTGATTATGACGATCGATCCAAGCGATTAGGGCATCCAAAACTTCCCGATGCCCCTAATCACTTGGATCGGTCATGTACAAGCTCTTATGATCCATCATACCTCACACAAATGTGGTCTATGGTAAGATTTGAAAAGTATGAAAAAAACTCAAAGGCAATGACAAGTCAGTGCTAGCAAAGAGTTCACAAAACAAATGAAAAAAAATGGATAGAGGAGCTTAAATAGGTATGTGGAATGATATGACCATTGGTGACACATGGCAGCCCTTGATTGGTCCACATCATCTAGTTTTTGCAAACCCCAATCTACAATGCCATGTGGCATCATTTCAGTGGGCCACATCATCTACTCATTGTGATTCCCAATGTATGTTTGCCATGTGGCACTTCTTGATTGGTCCACATCATGTGACTATTATTGGTCCTCCTTGACTATTAATACTAGTTCCCTTCACCATTTCACACTTTCAACATTCATAGAGTTTCTCTCTTCATCACCCTTCATACTTGTGCTTCATACTTGATACGACGGATACAAGCGATTGAATGTGTTTGACCGTTCCTTTGACTAGCTTATTTTGCTTGCATCGGTCGTGTTCTCCAATAGGGCACACTAGAATAACTAAAGCTGAGATGGAGGAAAAGAATGTGATCCTAGGTGTTTCTCCATTTGAGAAACTACTGGATTTCATGGTTTAAGAAGGTTTAAGAGTGGATTATTTTCCAGATGCAATGAGGATATTCAATCCCAACATAGATTTTGAATTACTTTTGGAGAAAACACAAACCTTTCTGAGGGATGATTGGGAGAGCTTCCTGGGTGTGGTCAATGGAAAGGAGCTTATTGTTTCTGGAAAAGCCTATATCCATCCACACATCTTTGGAAAGAATCCATTGGATAGGGCAAAAATCATTAGAAAGTGCAAAAGGATATCCCCTTTGCCACGAAAGCTAGATGTATGCCTAGAGCATGAAAAGGACTGCTATTTGCTCCCCTTGAGTATTGGCTTCTTGATATGGCTTGATCACATGTCAAATGACAAGGAGGAAGAATGTGTTCATGTTGAAGAGAAAGAGCCATTCCTTGAGCTGGCACTTGAGGGAAGCTCAAAAGGTATGAAAGGTGTTATGGAGATTGTTGAAGAGATCAATCTCCAAGCAGAAGAAGATCAGGTCAAGAATTTTGATGTTGCTACTTTTAAAGCAGAGACTGCAATAAGGGAACCAACTGCAGATGTGAAAGTTTTTGAGAAGTCCCTTCTTCTCCCAAATTTACCATTTTATTTCATCTTTGGAAAGGAATTTATTCCACTCTTTACATTCAAGAGCTCTTCAACCTAAGGGAAGACTATTGCCTTGCTGCTATAGCTACGTCAGAGGAAGTTGCAAGGAGATTTATCAATGAGAAGGGAGAAAGAAAAGAAGAATTTTTGCGTTCAATAGAACAAAAAGGAATAATGTAATAGATGCGGAAGAGTCTAGAATCATATGTATATAAGCCAATAATGTAAAGGAAAAAGAGATATTCATATGATAGATGTGTAGAGAGTCATCTTTCTGAGTTAGCGTCGATTATTTCTCTAATTTCTCTTAGCCTGATCAAGAGGATCAGGAAATCTTTTGTACACATCTAGTTTAGGAGCTAATCATGCTCTCTTCAAAGTTTCATGGTCTAATTCCTTTCAAGTTTTGTGCATGATCAATAGGAACATGTATATGTAAAGTCTGCAGATAAAGTTCTCAGAGTCGTGCATATTTTTGTGTCAGAGTTTTGCTTAGATCTCAATGCACAATGTAAAGTTTTTGATAAGCCAGCATTCAAAATCTAAGTTAGAAGGTAAGGAAGCTATGTCTAAAAGCATTTAGCAAAATGAGACTTGTGTTGTGAGAAAGCAACTTGAGAAGTTGACTATGTCAAAGTTGCTTGTTCAGAAAGACAGTTTCTAATATACATTTGGTCTTAATGATCAAATCAGAGTTTTAATGATTCTTTTGAAGATCTAATGAACATTATGATTGCACAAAAGTAGCATGGAGGTATGTGCATCATTAGATTGAAGAAATTTGAAGATGTTTGCGGGGAATGAAGTTAATCTCTGAAGTAGACTCTTTGAAGAAGAAACTTCACACAAAGAAGTGTTTGTGGATGATTTTGTAAATCATGGTAACATTTGCGTAAAGTTTGATCTATGATTGATATAGAAGTGTTCTTAAATCAGCATAGATCAAGTATTTGGAGATTTAGAGGTCTCCATCAAGAAATATGAGTGGATTGGACACAAGTTGTCCCAATAATTGGATCAAATTGAAAGATTGCATGAGACCAAATTACAGGCAGTAGCAAGTATTTATGCAGCCATAAAGTGACAAAAAGCATATTATGACACCCATATTGAAGATAAGGGGTTCAAGGAAGGTGATTTAGTCTTGGTATACACTTTAAAGCAACACGCAAAAAAATTGCAAAGCGAGGACATGGACCATTGGTGATCAACCGTAGTTCTACTAGTGGAGCAATGAACCTAGCCACCCTAGACGGAGAAATTCTACCTAATTATATCAGTGGCTACCGAGTGAAGAAATATTTAGAACCCTTGATGGATAAGATGATAAGTAGACTTATAAATGCAAGGAACAGAAGGGAAGAGGAAGAGAGAATTAGAGAAGAAGTGAGACTTGAAGCATTAGAATGCATACGGAAGCAAAAAGAATGGATGAGAGAGAGAGAGAGATGAAAGATATCGACAAGGAGAGGAGCCAATTCCCATAGCCAACTATAGGCATCAGAAACCAAGACTGTAAGATGACAAGTCAGACAACCCTACCTAAATCTAGGAGTAGGAACTGAGGAATACCACTTAGTGGATGCATTGATTGATACCAGGGCAGCATTTAATTGCACACGCTCTTCATTAGCTCGGCACTTGAATGCATCACTTAACCCAACTAAGGCGTATACAATGGGCATAGGAGGAAACAGCATTGAATGTTTAGGAGAAGTTATCCTATCCTTACATTCGAGTAACAATTCAATGCAACAAAAACTTCTCGTCTTTGAGGATAAGGACCTGTTAGAGGAATTAGTGCTAGGACAAGACTGGATATACGAGTTTAAGGTGACAATCCAGTTAGCCTTAGGCTACATATCCGCTAAGATTGGGCAAAGAGAACTCTTTAACCTACTAGATGAGAAACCTCTAAAGATGGTTAGCCTGAAGTTTAATGATAGCGAATGTATGCATGCATGTGAATCTATACCATTGTCTAGCCCTAATCAACTAGCTTCCAATCATGACCCAAACCCAAAAACCCCCAATCTTATTACACATGATACTCCACTAAGCCCTTCATCTCAATCTAGCCAACTTGAGGGACAAAGTAAGGTTCTTGTTATTCGTGAGAGACAGAGAGTCCCACACCCAAAAACAGAATTGCTACCAACTCATCCACCAACGAGAACAAGAATGTGGAAAATATGGATTCGCAAGGATCAATTAGACAACTATCAAAATCAAGCGAATGAGACCCAAAGGGAATTCAATCAAAGGTGACAACGACCTAACAAATAGATCAAAGAATGGTCCACACAAACGGTGCAAGTGTGGATACCAAAGAAATTGATGGCAGCTCTAGGAAACCTTCTAGGGGACAAAGAACTCACATGAAGAAAATACCAGCAGGTAGACATAGAGTAGCTCCACCGACCAAATCATACCAGTGGAGAGTGAAAGCATAGGGAAACTAAATAACTTCTAAAAACTAAAGGAGATTTCGGAAGAACATTCAAAGCACCAAAACTAGGAAGAAGTGGATCCCAAAGTTGAGAAAGGCACTATCATGGATGAAGGTAGAAAATTCCTCTCGCACTCATGTTGAGTCAAATGCACTTGGAGTATGCATAATAGGTTCACATTATAAGGCCATGCATTTGACACAACAACATCTCTATATCACGAAGAGTGCACATCTCCCTTGAGGGGAATAGAAAACACCTTGTACTATAAAATAATAATAATAAACGATAGGAGAATTGCCTCGGCTACGTCACTAACTTTTTCATTTTCCATTTCAACCAAAGAAAATATTTTTTATAAAAAGATTAGGTACTATGTTCCTTGTACACTCTCTGAGTGGGAGCACAACACACAGAGTGAACGATCGCAACACCAAAACAAATAACTTCCAAGCTTGACACTAGTCATTTGAATCATTCAAAGGCAGATGACTTCCTCTAACTTTGAAGCTATGCAAGAGGCTTCCTTTGATTCTGAAGCCACTCACGATGTTGAAATACTTGAGTTTTCACTAGAATCTACAACTAAGACTCACGAAAACTAGTTCCAGGATTATAACCCACCAAGCAAGCATTTGTTCCTCATCACCATTACAATTATGGACAAAGAGCATCAATTTCCAGTAATGACTTAAGATTTTAGAATCTTGCATGATATGCCAAGGATAGTGGATGTATGGACACAAGCTAGAATAGAAGCATATTTGAAGCTTCCTATCTACAAACCACACTTTCAAAGGTGTACCCAAGTAATGAATACTCCGCATCTAGCGCTTGACAAGCCATCTGTCCTAGAAGATATAGTATTAGATAGAAATAGAGAATCACAGACTATTCGATTCGCTCATGAGCTGATCAAGACAGCATACTGGACCAAGGATGGTCTCACTGATTTGAAGGATGAATGCCATGAGGCTAAGAAAAGGACCTTCTTGGACATTAATAGAGTTGGCATTGAAGAAGAAGTATGATGTGCATCAACGCTTCTGTTTTCCAAACATGCATCGATACACAACCCCACAGAAAATGGTAGTGCAATTGTTGTCCCTTGCAGTCAAGCAAATTGGTAACCAAATCCATTCAACTCCACACATCCAAGAGCGGATCTTCGAAGCCAAAAAGCAATGGGGACATAAGAAGTTTTTAAATGGTAGCTCTAGTTTAACTTTGCTTGTCTATCAGACCTTAGACATGAAAGAATGCTTGTGACCTATGATTTCAATGGCTGAAATATCAAAATATGTAAAGACTACCACTGTACCCAAGAAAAAGAAAGGTATTACCATAGTGTAAGAAGTTGGAACTAGCTCACGAACCACCATGAGAGGTGCAAAATCGGCTAGAGCCATAGAGGCATTTGAAACTCCGCAATCAAAGAGAATGCATGAACTTCCAAAGGTTCCATTAACAACAACACCAGTCATTACGAAAAGGGACCTCTCTACAGCATTAGAAGCGACACATGCTTATATGAGAGGTCAGGTAAACCTTACGGCACAAGGCCACCACTATTACCAGTCGAGTAAACAACAAAGATCCTCACAAGTAGGCAAGAATATATCACAACACGAAAGGTATAAAGAACTCGGTTTAAATTATTCAAGCTCAGAAGATGAATCATCCCAAGATGATGATACACTCAATACTAATATACACATGGATGAGCATGTGGGAGAGGAATGGGATGAGTTGAATCAAGTACAGCATCAAGTGGAAAAGGAAAGTGAGTAGAGGGAACAATCCCAACCTATGACTGAAGAACAATAGGGAAGGATTCACACCATCCAATTGAATGAACAAACAAAGATATCTCTCAAGGAAATGTCGCCTCCCAAGTCCAAAATAGTCATACATCCCAAGCAAGCACAAGACATCCATGAGATACAGGAAGAGCAAGAACTTACCATACCAATCTGAGAGGTTGTTGAACCATCACCCTTGGATGTGGTAGTTGATTCTCAAAAAGCATAATCTTAGGAATTCAAAGCACAAGATACCACAACCACAACCAAATGGGCTGAGCCAAGAGTGCAACTACATATCAGCAAGAAACAGTACATGTTGCACAAGGAAAAGATGTGTGAACGGGTCAAGAACCCATTATATCACAAACATGGCTTAATGTAGATGCGCATCAGCTAAAGCCAATAGTCAGAAACATGATTGACATATCCATGACTGCCCAAAACATATTGATGATGAAGATAAAGCAAAAGCAAAACAATCCGAAGCCAAAAGTCGATTCCAGACCATGAGTGAGGAGCTCTCAGCCAAGAATATAAGTACTCAATAGGAACTCACACATAAAACAGTTGAATTGGCAACACAGATGGAGGAATTAAACCATATATAGAAGGAGAACGTGTTGCTCAAAGAAAAACTAAAAGAGGTAACTATATCTATTTTAGAACTTCAAAGTGAAGTAAAGACATTGAAAAAGCAACAGGAAATGTATGGAAACGGAGAAAGTATGAATGAAAAACCATAGCAAGATATTAGAAAATCAAATTAAAGTATATATGGATGAATTGAACAACCTACACACAAGGAACAAAGAGTTAATGAACTCCATTCTGTTAAATCAACCCTTTGAAAGCACTATCACAGATGGAGAAGGAATATAGGAATTGAAGGCAAAGTTGTTAGAAATGGAAGATCAGTTAAAACAAGAGCAAAGGAAACAGGCCAAGTTAGACACAAAATATACAATGGACAACAAAACACTAGAACTCAAGTGGCAAAAGGTAGTGGCAAAATACATAGAGCAATGCATTCAAGATGTGGATTAGGTGATGATCAACATCTTGAGTGCAAAAATACACAGAGCAATGCAAGGCTAAGGCAACTGTAGAAGAAGAGCTCAAGGCTAGTAAAATACACCATGAATAGAAAGATCAAATCATATCAGAGCTCAAGCACAATTGGATCAAGCAAAGAACTTGGGGACACCAGTAGTGAAACCATCCAAAATGGCTACTGATGAGATAGAGGTACACCCTCTTTCTCCCCCAATAGTTCATTCACCAATAAGGGAGATTGCTATACACGAATATGATGACCATCCAATGCCATATACTACAGAACTAAGTCAGAAAGAAAGGGCACTAATGGTGTCTTGCCTCACAAAAAAATTTGAAAATGAGGTAGTGAAAGTCATGAAAGAGGCTCATATCAAAAGCAAAGACTTAGATGAGATAATGAAGCCCTTCAACCTCCCTTCTGGAATCATGAAAGAGTAGACCCAAAGATACATCAAGAAGACCACAAGGAAGGATCCGGACGAGTAGCTCAACTTTAAGCCAAACACTTTTAATTATACTCAATAGGAGTTCGAAGCTACCAATCCTATTTGGAGAAGAAAATTTTGGAAAAAAATCCAACCTTGCGAGTGCACTGGCAAGAGGCATGCTATTTACTACAAGTCAATCCACCTTTTTGCCCTATGCCATGTCGATAGTACTGGCCAGAATTTAGGGACTTGCAAAGCCAAAATAAATAAACAGTGGTTCAATTTTCCTTTATTACCAAGCCCGCCACATAAATACCTCCCCATTAAAGAGTACATGGTGAGAACAATCAAATTTTGGTTATCTGAGTATGCCAAGGTCCCCGATCTCACCATCAAATTAATGAATAAAATACTTAGCATGATCCTAACAATACTAAAAGTCTTCAAGCACGTAGAATACACATTTTTGAACTTCATTGGCATTAATCAAAGAATGGATATATTAGTTTTGACCTTTCTATCATGCCAAGCCAACTCACTATCATGGCCTACTATTCCACACTAATGTTTTTGCCGAGCACTTATATGTAGACTTTTGAAGAAGCATTCTTCACACACTTCTTCAAGATAGATTCAAAAAGATTCCTAAAGATGTTTACTAACCTAAACGCATGGCTAGTAGCATATGAATTAAGTTTTCTTGATGACCACAGACAAGCACCTCATGAGGGAGTCAAGTTGTAACAATGGAAGCAGTTAATGATATGTATACAAGACGTATTCCCATCGACTTCCAAAGCCTATCGAGAATGACAGAGTTCAGGAGGGGGGATGTGTGGAAGGAGAAATAGGAGAATCAAGCAAAAGACGAAGAAGAAGAAAATTAAAAAAAAAAGCACCACCCTCTACCCAAAGCCCTGTAGGGTCATGCATCAGGTTGTAACATGAAGAAAGGAGGTCTCGAAGAGCAAAAACAAAGATTTATTCAAAGACTAAAAGTTAGAAAGGGGCATAGGCTGAAAAGCAAGAAATAATGACTAAGATAGTCACATCTGAAGGCCAAAAGTTAGAAAGAGGTAGAGGCTGAAAAGTTGAAAAGGATGATGTTGTATGAACAACAAAACTAGTCTAAGAGAGACCACATTCTAAGTCTAATCAAACCCACAAGGGGTGAGAGATGCACGTATCCACCCAACCAACTCCACCCATATATATACCTCAAGGCCAAGTGGGGAAATGTTTGCCAAGTGTCCTCTCCACATGGATTCTAATCCAAGGCCTTCTAACCTTGGAAATCACATGGTCTTCACATGGATTCTTAAAAGGACTTCTCCCAAGCTTGTACGTACAAGCCTCAAGGCTTGAGAGGCCTCCCTAAGGGTTAAATACCATACCCTTAGGAAATATCAATCCTAAGGGTCAAAACCCTTCAATTGGGAGTGAATAAATCCAAATAACTCAAGGGTTCAAACCACACTCTTGGAGAGACTTTCCCAAGGGTTTCCCAATAGAATCCAAGGGTTCTCCAAGTGGCTTTGGACCCTCAAAACCCATGTCTTTGGCCACTTTGACCCATACTTATACAACATTCTTCCCCCCTTTAACATTTTCATCCTCGAAAATGTGTGTAGGTATATTATGTGGAGTATTCCCCCGTGCCCCATGATCTTTTCTATAGATCATGGCTTTTCTCATCTCTTTGATTTGCTTCTTTATCAGAAGGAGATTCTATCTCATACTTGATCTGAAAAGAAGGAAATCCACTTGTGGGGCTAATCCCTGCCCAATATCATTACTTAACTTTGCATGTGAAACACTAAATCAAATGCTAAGTATAGATGATAAGGGTGGATTAAAACATCCCTGCCTAATTCAATGTTTTCCTATGTCTGAACTCTGCACCCATAGTACAAACATATGAAATAGGTGGATTGTAAATAGTCTCCAACTAATTTGCTATGCAAGTCCATTTCTATGCACCATTCGATTGTGGTCCTAGCAAAATAGATGGATCTCTTTCAAGGCTTTTGAGAAGTCTCCTTAAATTGAGGTTGATCAAAACATCTAAATAAGATGTTTCTGACTATTTTCTACTTCTTAACCAACATCTACTGATCCTTTTTCCAAATACAGAACTACCATGTCCTATTGTACTTTAGAGTCAAGGTAGAATGTAGGAAAGAAGTGATTTAATTTTTATGGGCATCCAACTTCAAAATGATTTTCCCAAGACTTTTTCAAAAAGCCTTGACTTGTTTGGAACTGTTAGAATCTATAAACAATTCCTAAGAGTGTTACTTCAAACTCTTTTAAGAGAACTTTGTAGATTCTTCATCCATTAATCTTAAAACAGTATCAGATGGATGAATGAATTCTCTTAATCTTAAGTGTATTTTGAAATTGAAGAGGTTCTATACAAAACATCCATCTTTTGATGTTTAATTTGGTTATCCACTCCATCTAGCTAAACCTGATCTAGGAGTGACTTTGAAGATTCCTTCTAAGTCAAATCCAAGGTCTGGAAAAGCGAGAAGGAAGAACCAAAACTCGATGTAAGGTTCAACTTCTGAAACACTAAAAGGATTTGATTCAAACCAAATGAGACTCAAAAACTTTAAGGATTTAATCTAAATTCTCAAGAAGATCCATTGGGTAAAGTTTAAACCATCATCCATCTACCAGACTTTAGTGGTAACAAACATCGGTGTCTCGAGCCATCGATTTTTGATGATGTTCAACTTTACTATGATGCTTCTTAATTAAGTAGTTAGTCCTTTTCAATCTCTTGAGACTCGTATAGACTGGAATACCAAGTCTAGAATAAATCTCTTACTTTAGGAGATTGATTACCCTGTTGTACTATCAACAAGATGTTTTTGACTAACTTAGTCTAACTTCAATTATGAAAATAACTAATTCAATCCTTTGTAATACCTCTTGGTACATCTTTATTCTAAAAAATATTAACTCACCTAGTTGTATTTGTCAACTAAGTGTTTTATCCAAGATTGACTCAGTCAATTTTACCTTTCTTGAAAGGATCTTTCCAAGTTCTCTCCCCAGAAATCCATGTAGCATTTCTGATAAAGAACTTCAAAATCCTTAACAAGACTACATTAGTCTTATTGAAAATCTTTATGAAGATCTAGAAAGTGATTTCTCTTCATGATCTTCAAACTTAATTAGTTACTTGGTATTGTCCTATTCTTGACCAACCTATATTTCAGTTTTATCTATGAAGTTTCAGTTTCCATTGGGATGGATTTTCACTCCAACTCATGAGCCCAAGACTAAAAGATACCTATCATATCAAGGTCTGATGTCCCATACCATCATTCCTACATTAATGTGAATATAAAGGATAGTGTCCCATACCACTACACTTTATATCCCAGTGATGTGTGAATGATATTTATCTTAAAGTCTAGAAGCTTAATCTAACTATAGAGTACCCTTTACTCAAATTCCTTTTGAAGTCGAGGGATTACCTCTATGTTTCCATCTTGTTTGGGTTTCTAAGATTTTCAACATATGATCATTCTATGATCCTAATTATTCCAAAACTCCTATTGGAAGATCCAAACCTTTTGATGAAATAAATATCCATCCTGATGGAATAAACATTTTTTCTTTCTAAGGTTTTGAGTGTGATTCCAAGTGTCTTGAATCATATTCAAGATCTACTTAGTTATTTCTTGAAGTAACTAGAGATTACTCTTGCCTTTTAGATTCCTTTGTTTATCCAAAGCTTTTCAAAAAGCTACCCTAGGTTTTCTAGGAATCTCAGTTACTACTTAAGTCGAAGCATCTTCTAATGCTTCCGGATTTTCCTTGAAATCCCTTTAAGAATAGGTGAATACAAGTTTCACCTTCTCCAGACTTAAGTATCATTTATCAAAGTTGCATATTATGCACTTTGCATATTCTCTCCTTCGTACTTCCCCTTAGAGAAGTATAAGTTTTGGCATGCTTTATTCAAGCTTGTGGTTTACAACCATCTTTCTTTAAAATCTTTAGTGATATTGTTGGGATCCCAATATTAGATTTAGCATGCCATGAAGTTTGCTTTCTGAGCAACTCACTGTTTGCCAAACATCTTATGTCTACAAAGATTTTCTTTTATCTCATCATCTATATTCTAAGTTTCTCTTTATGAAATTAATTGTACCAATTTTTGGATAAGTTTTGGTACTTTCTTCCCCCCTTTGAAGAGTTTTCGTCCTCCAAAACTGTGAAATCTTTGGCTTCATTTACAACTAGAGAATCGATACTATGACTCCTCCCAATATTGAACTAATCAAGTAATCTTATACTTGAGTAGAACCTAAAAAAGTTTCTAGAAGATTCACTAGAAATGGTATCTTTTAGAAGATCTTCTAGAGGTAGTTAAGCGACTACCTATCCTAACTTGCTCATGAACTTCCCCTTGACTTTACGGAAATGCTCATGAGCTCTTATGATCGGTAACAATGCAATGCTCATGCTTATCTGTGCTAGGAGAGGTGGATGTAATTTTCGATGCTAATCAAAGCATAAGAGGTTTGAAGGTACTATGAAATAAGAAAAATTATTCCCTTTCATCATTGTACCTATAGAACTTTAAGTTTCTTCCATTAAGAACCATTGCATCTGCTTAGGAAAACCTTAAGAGTGAATTCCATTTACTGAAGTACATGTGCTTATATGCATGTAGTACAAATTCTCATACTAAACTTCAAGCACTCTTATCATTGAGGAATATTTAGCTTTTTTCTTCCTTTTTGCGCACAGAAATGTGCCTTTCTTCCATGTATCCACATGCCAATGCACATGTTCTTTGGCATCTAAATATGTTTCTTATTAAAAGAAACATTTGGAGATGAATTTGTGCATTCGAGATAACTTTTTGCTAAAAGAAAAATAAAAATGCACATACATCCATTCTTTTCAATGCATAGATGCATGTTACTACTCAAGGTGCTTGATTTCCTTTGCCATGCCTTTATGTTTACCTATTCTTAACTTTGATTAACTATGGATGTGAATTGAAGACTTGTCCTAGGCTTCAATTACCTCCCAATACAAAAGATATGGCAAACCAATATGAAATCCAAACATAAGTTCCAAAATACTTAGCTCAATGTCAAGCTTCGTCCTTCCTTTGAAGTTCGAGAAGAGTTGTCCTCCACTTTGTTTTTTAGTTGCTACTCCAAGTAACCCTTCTTCAACTTCATCCCTATCTCGAAATGCTCAGAGGATACTTGAAGGCTTGCAGTTGTATGCAAATATACATTGCAATAAATGCAAAATTTCATCATACATAAACATGATGCAAGTTCGAATCCTTTGCATAAGTGGAGAACCAAAGTATTTGAACTATTTTAAAGAAGAATTGAAAGTTTCAAAAGATTCTCAAACTCCTTTATGCACAAATGAAAACTCGTAACCTCATAAAAATACAAAAGTTGGAGAGAAAGGCACCCGGAATTGGAATGAAACTTTACAACAAGTTAACAAAAATGCCTCTCTTACTATCTTCATCGATTGTAGCTTGTCTATATTTTTTCTTCAGTAATGTGACCGACTGTTAGCACAAATATTAATGCCAACCATATCATAAATGTGGGTAAAAGAACTCTTCGTATGACCACTCCCTTAGGGGGCTCACGTACGGCCATGAGCAAGTCGCATGACTATTAGGAGGCTCACATGGACCTTAACACACCAACTTATGCCCAGAATATCATGCGCGACTTCTCTACAGTCAGTGACCGAGATCCCACGGGCGGTGAGAGTGACTACAGAGCGCTCCTCGCTGCTCTCAAGCAGAGCTCCCACCGTGATGAGCGCGTGCGTGAACCCACATATCCCATAAATGAATGACAACGTATCCTGACTATGGATAAATAGCACGCGAGGTTCCTACTTCGAAACGTAACCAGGAGAGAGAGATCTGCCGCGAACTGTCTCCTGCCACTCACATGTGTCTGAGATCTGCCGCGAACTGTATCCTGCCACTCACATGTGTCTGAGCGTGTGGGCGGACTAATTACCTGCCGGGTTGCCGGCCTGTAGTCTGAGTATATCTTACGTGTGCACATTCAGATGTATGGAAAGAACAATAAGCAAGCCTGGGACATGAAGCAAAGCTTGTAAAGTGATGATAGAGACAAAGAGGGGGGAGACTCTTTCAGAGAAAAAGAGACACAGAGAAGGAGCTCCCAAAAATTTTCAATATGGGTGTCAATTTTCTTCTTCAAATGTCTATGAAACCCTCATGAAGCCATGTAAATGCACTAGAGGAGTCCTCTGGATGCATAGATCCCAAACATTGTATCATAATCCTTGTAACATAGTAGGAGATTAGAGTTTTTCAATAAAAGTGGTAGTCTCTTGTGTGAAAGGACCATGGGCACATGTATATAAGTCACTTGGTGACACTTGTAGAGGACTTTTTTCCATTGTGAGTAAAGGAGAACTCAGATTTTCTAATTTGACTCTTATGCCTCTTGTATCTCCTTGCTTGCCAGCTTGCATGTGTGATTGTATCTTGAATTGAGTGCATGGAAGTGTTGTCCATCCATTTCATTGCTTTTTTGAAAAAGAGACACAGAGAAGGAGCTCCCAAAAATTTTCAATATGGGTGTCAATTTTCTTCTTCAAATGTCTATGAAACCCTCATGAAGCCATGTAAATGCACTAGAGGAGTCCTCTGGATGCATAGATCCCAAACATTGTATCATAATCCTTGTAACATAGTAGGAGATTAGAGTTTTTCAATAAAAGTGGTAGTCTCTTGTGTGAAAGGACCATGGGCACATGTATATAAGTCACTTGGTGACACTTGTAGAGGACTTTTTTCCATTGTGAGTAAAGGAGAACTCAGATTTTCTAATTTGACTCTTATGCCTCTTGTATCTCCTTGCTTGCCAGCTTGCATGTGTGATTGTATCTTGAATTGAGTGCATGGAAGTGTTGTCCATCCATTTCATTGCTTTTTTGAAGTGTGTAATGTGTGTGTGAAGCTTGAGGAGGTATGTGGTAAGACTAGGTGATTTGCATACCTCAGTTTTTTGCCCATAACTTAAATCAAGTTTGTCAAAATTAGACAAGAGTACCATCATTGGATGTGTATCATCGAGAGCTTCGAAAAGAACCTTCTATTGCCATATTCCAAGTCTGAAGCTGAGAGAAAAATCCGTTTTTGTGCTTATTAATGTTTCATGTATCATGACACCATTTCCACCTTTGTAAGTGATGAATGTGAGTGATTGCGCTCATCTGCATGTAACGATAGCTATTCCACTTCATTGACCATTATGTAAGTGCACATCTTCATATGCTTGGTTAGGTTCAAGATACTTTCCTGATTGATAATTTAAATGTGTGAACATGCCCACTATATGTACTTGCTAGTGATAGACAAATAGTCTCTTTCATCACAAGTCCCTAAGTCATCACTTAGGTACACACCTCTGCATTCATATTATCTTCCAATATCTATCAACTTCCACACCTTTCCAAAGTCTCAAAGTCTTGATCCCAAATCCTAAACCTATATACTCTAGATCCTCATCCTCAAAGGCCCATAATTTTCACATGGTAGTGACCTTTACTTTGTGGGTTTTTCCAAAAATAGCTTCTAGAATACATTAGATCACCTACAATTTTTTAACTATCCAACATAATTCCAACGGGTCAAGATTTCAATGATTGGTTTTTCCCTCCCTTTTTCACTTTATTGTTTGTGCACCACCTTCATATGCTTCTTAACTTCTCCATGAACCTTGTTATCTTAGGAGTCCCACGCTTAACCACAATATTGGCTATTGTCATTGTCTCACAAATGCAACATCAACTCTCCTCTTACTCCCATGTAGTTTTCCTACAACGCCTCACTCTATTGAATCTCAATTTCACTCATTTGTGAACTCATCTATTGTTGAATGCAACATATTGCAGTGAGTATATATTCAATATAAAATTAGCCTCACCTCAATTGTGAACTTATCCCCTATGTATGGTCTATGTTGCAACAACCTACTCCTCTGACTATTCATTCATGCATTCAAGACATGCACATGAGTCCATAAAAAGAAGAGTACATCCTATACTAATCCAAACCTCTCACTATTTAAGAATAAAAGTGACATTAAGTTAATTATCTTGGTTAATGTGAACAATCTTTGTAAATGATCCTTGCTTCTCTATTTCACAATATCGACTATTATGTGTCTTCTTGGTCTCTTTTGAGCTTTCGTAACTCCTAGCCAAAGTGTTGACACCTTCATTGGAGGATGGAAACAATCTTAGAACTCCCTCCATGCATCCATAGCCAACTACTAATTGTCATCTAAACCCTTTTGCTTCTCTACATATAGTAACGTGTTCTCTTCTCTCAAAGAGGATATAAAAGCATTTTCACTTTTACTTATGATCTTATGCTGCCTCACTGATAGCTTTAAGATATTCCTACATCATAGCAATTCGCTCACTAGGTTTGCACATAGCTCTATTGTCTCTTACATAGAGCCTAATTTCAAAATGTCTCCCCCTTCTTATGCACTAAGGACTCATAGCTTGCACATGCCTAAGCATATGCTTATCCATTCTCTTGAGTACCTCAGATGATTTCATATCACCTTAATGTTCCCTCATGATGTTTTAACCCCATGTGAGGTTCCATATCGAGGTGGACCATGTCCTTGCATGCACAACTATATCATTGTTAATATTCCACATAACCTTGAATTACTATTACGTGCTCATTTCGTTTTCCTTTCTTTCTTTTTCTTTCATTTTCTTTCTTTCTTTTTGTTTTCTTGTTGATTTCTTTTGTTCTTTGATTTATTGTTTAACTTAATTATTGTGTCTTAGTTGTAGGTTATGTCTTTTTAAGGTCATAGATGGGTTTTCCTAATATAAATCTCTCTCAATCTTTCTAAATCCCAAGGTCTCATGCAATCACAAAGCAATTCATGTTCTATCGTGTTCCCAAGACCTATTGGAAACACAAATTCTTCCCATCAATACACATAATTCTTTATTCCTACTTCAAAAAACATCTCGACCTTGTGTAACACTGTAATCCCAGACTACATCTCTACTATCTTGACAAAAATTATGCTCCTAAGACAGCTTTTTGCAAAAAAAATGACAAGAGACTTACCAAGGTCATTTATTATCATCTCCAACGTTTATCATCTATGGAAAAGCTTTAAGCATGGAGATGAATCCTTGGAAATGACACCAAAGATGTTGTCATAGACACATGAATACAATACCAACAAAGGGTTCACTAGTATCAAGTGGGTGGATTAATATTTCAAATTGACAACCTCGGTAGTGACCCCATCAAGTGCACATAGGAATGCCTTCACATGAACCAAGAGTCCAAAAAGAAGTCATTGAGGAAACCCACTATAGGGGAGCTTTGGAGCTCCTTACAGTGTGGTTTTCTTTTGGATGGCAATGCAATGCTCCGCCGTATGTGCTTATGTGGACATACATAAAAAATGCAAGAAAAAAAGAGAGTACAAGTTCATTGCATGAAAATTTCACAAATGGGAAGTCTCAATATAGTTATTTCCTAACCAAACCACTATATGTTTTATTAAAACAAACATATACAAGAGTGTTTGGTGGCCATTTGGCCTTTCACATGCACACTAGTAGTAACAATCCATATTAATCTCCCACTAAAGGCCAATACAGTTGAAATGATCTATGGAGAAAAAATAAAGAATACCTCCCACTTGATGAACATGTTACATAATGTACAAGGGAATGTGTAAAACAAGATCAAGTGACCCTCATCAAGTGACAACAATGTCTAAAGCTATCATGTGCTAGGGCTTTTGTCAAGGCATCTACTGTAATTCTTCAGTATGCATCTTCTAGAGTAAAATGTGCTTAGTGTCAAAGCAATCATGAATAAAGTAATATTGCACCTGAATGTGTTGGTATATGGATGATAGATCAGGTTCTTAGCCAATCCAATCGCACTCTAACTATCATTGAATAAACAAGGTATTGCTCAAGTATGCCCATGTCACGTGCCAATCAGCTAGAAAGCCACAATGCTTCATTACATGCCTCACTAGCTACAAAATACTCTGCTTTTGTAGTATAGAAAATTGTATATTCTTGAAGATGAGACCTCCAAGAAATAGCACCATTAGTGACGTGAAAATTATACCTTGAAGTAGACTTCCAATTGTCTACACAACCAACATAATCAGAGCCTCTATATCCAATAATGGATGCATCCCCTCTATCCAAACATATACACACGTCATTAGTGTCATTCTAATATCTTAGTATCACATAGACTATATCGCAATGCTTCTTGCCAAGATTCAACATATATCTGCACCCAACTCCCATTGCAAATGCAATGTCCACTCCCTTAGCTAACATAGCATATAACACACTACCAATAGCAGATTGATAAGGAATTTTGTTCATAAATTTCTTCTTCTTATTAGATTTGGGACAATCATTCTTTCTCACTTTACATATTTAGGTAATGGTGTACTCAATGCCTTTCCAACATGCATATTGAATCTATGAAGTACTTTGTTTGTGTACTCACTTTGAAACAAGTATATCAATCTGTTACTCCTATCATGAGTAATTGCGCATGCCAAGAATATGTTTCAAATCTTCCAAATCTTCCAAATCTTTCTATGAAGGCCTTTTGTGGGCTAAACAAGAGGAACAAGGAGTAGATGGAGGGAGGGAGGGAGGGGGAGAGAGAGAGAGAGAGAGAGAGAGAGAGAGAGAGAGAGAGAGAGAGAGAGAGAGAGAGAGAGAGAGAGAGAGAGAGAGAGAGAGAGAGAGAGAAGAAGAGAGACATGGACACTTGGTTGGGAGCCTCAAAATCCACATAAAGATATTACGAGGTAATGCTTTATAAATGATATATGTATAGGAACATATGGTGAAGGTTACATGACCCTTCCTCAAAATGTCTAAGTAATCATGAATACAATGATATCACACCTCAATGTGCTTGTTCTTTGCATGATATACTAGATTCATGACCAATGCAATAACACTCTAACTAGCAATGAGTAAATGAGGTACATGCTCATGTATTCCCATATTATATGCCAATATGGAAAGCCACAATGCTTCCTTACATGCCTCAGTGGTTGCAACAGGCTCTGCTTCTTTAGTAGAAACAATTATAACCTTACATGTATGCTCATATATATATATATATATATATATATATATATATATATATATATATATATATATATATATATATATATATATATATGTATGTATATATAGATAGAGAGAGAGATCATCACCTCAAAAGATAATTATGTGGGTTTCAAGGTGTAGAGAGTACATGTGTGGAGGCAAAATGAAAAGAACAGTGTACTCACAAAAGAAAGAGTGTGAGAGACTCAAAGTGAGTAGAACAAGAAATGGGTAAACTCACATGGATTAGAAATGAGCTTGCCAAGAGCTTGAAGTAGACTCCTCAAGCTTCTAACCAAGTACAAATGGGGGGAGAGGCCCTCCTTATATTGATTTGGAAGGGGGTCCCCAAAGTACTTCTCATGTGTGATAATTTCCCTCAGAGGAGAATGAATACAATGGTAGAAGCAAATGGAAAGGTACCCAAATACAAAGGATATTCCATTCCATTTCCATTTTATATTATATCATTTGTATTTGGGTACCTTGCCATTTGATTCTACCATTGTATTCCTTCTTCTTTGAGGGGAATTATGCCACATGAGATGTACTTCGGGGTGCCCCTCCCAAATCTATATAAGGAGGCCCATGCCCTCCATTTGTACTTGGTTAGAAGCTTGAGGAGCCTACTCCATGCTCTTGGCAAGCTCATTTCTAATCCATGTGAGTTTACCCATTTCTTGGTCTACTTAGTTTGAGTCTCTCACACTCTTTCTTTTGTGAGTACACTCTTCTTTTCATTTTGCTTCCACATGTGTACTCTCTACATGGTATCAGAGTGCTAGGTGGAGGTCTTCGTGGTGCATTTGGTGGTGATTTCGGTGGTGATGTTTGGTGGTGTGGCTCTCCACCCATTTGGAGAGGCTTTTTTGCCATCATTTTGCACTCTTTGGGACCTCATTTTGCCCATTTGACCACCCTCCCACCCTTCTTTTGCCATCGATTTTGTGCTCTTTGGGCCTCATTTTGCCCATTTTCCCACCCTCTCACCCTCTCTGTGATGACATTTAGTGTCTCTTTCATTGTGGTCATCTTTGCGAAGTGTTCTTAAGCATCTCACATCTTTGGAAGTGCTTATAAACACTTTATTAATGTTTTGCTATCATTTATGGATCATTGATCCATGCATACTTTGGTAATGTCATGCTATAATTTGTGCAATATTGATCCTTTCATCATAACCTATAGAAGTAACACTTCTAAGCCTTAAAACATGTATATGCTGATCCTTTGGAACCTAAGAAGGCCCTCAGATCTAAGTCAAAGCTAATGCAATAGGACACAAAATTTTCTCAATTTATGTTTCACTCACCTTCAGTCGGCGTTGTCTAATTGAGGCTGCATGTTTGCATGTACTCCTAAACAACAACAGTTAATAGTGGTTCAGTCATTCTCTCCATTTTGAATGGCAAGATAAAGTGGAAGCAAGACTCTTGTCCTTCTGCTTTTGCACACAGCTCAACATGAGAGAAAGACACAAACAAGTGACAAAGTGGTGATTGTATGGAGGAAACGGCTCATGTTTCCACTATTGAGTGTTAGAGTGGTGTGTCTAGACTAGTAGCTTATTGTTCAAGCACCAAAATTGTGCACCTGCAATCCTTGGCAATCTCTTTCATTCTAGCTAGCACATGCACATAGAGGAGGAGTCAAATTGAGGTAGCAAACACATGCTCTATTAAAGGAGAGTTGCACCTGCTTTGAGTTGTGCTATCACTCTACTCAAAAGAGAGAGAGAGAGAGCAACAAACGAGAGAGAGATTGTTTACTCTCTCTATAGCTAGAGAACTTCACTCAATTGCTATCAGACACCTCTTCGGGTAGCAAGCAACAGAGAGAAGCATCAATTGCTATCTGACACCTCTTCAGGTAGCAAGCAATAGAGAGAAGCATCAATTGCTATCCTGCACCTATTTGTCTAGCAAGCAACAAAGACAAGCATCCAACTTGCATAGACAAATCCAACCTCGTAGCTGATCACGAGCTTTCTACAACGAGCACATGTTGGTCTAAAGGTGGAGAAAGCAAACTTTCACAAGTTTAACATTGGCTTTAGAATCCTCTCCGCAAGATCAATTAGAAGCAAGATGAAACACAACTTGACTGTGAGCACAACTGCATTCTCCACTTGTCCTTTTGGACAAGAGGAAAAGAGAAACAATGACGTGGCATCATCGGTGCATAAGATATGAGCGTCGAGTCGAGTACAGGTCGGCTGAGGGCATTCGAATAAGGAGTTTGTGGAGGTCTCAAAAGCAAAGTATGGTAGTGTGTTGAAGAGAGCATAGGCTGTGACATAGGGGTTTCTCTGTGCCTTGGCGCACATGACTCAGCTACGAGCAACATGATACTCCTTCACCACGTGACAACAAGCATGCCTTTGAGCCACTTCCTCTCTGTGTTCAAGAGTGAGTGTTAGAGAGAGAGAGACAGAGAGAGCAAAAGAAATCTCTTTCTGTATCTGAGCACCACTCAATAGCTGCATCATTTTCGTCTAACCTACACCATCTCTCGAGTGAGAGAGAGAGAAAGATTAGTCGAAGCATGCCACCTCTGTTTGCTACGAGAGAGAGAGAGAGAGAGAGAGAGAGAGAGAGAGAGAGAGAGAGAGAGAGAGAGAGAGAGAGATTTTGTCTCACTCTCTACTGTAGAGCGAAATCAAGAAGCCCCCAGAAACGCTCAAGACAACAAAGGGGCATTGACTCACTCGACGAAGGAAGAGGAAGTCAAGGGCCCCCTCAATCCAGAGCTGATGTAGATGGGTTCATCAAAGTCAGAAGAAGAAGGAAAAGAAGCCCTAGGGCGACTTCTCAACGAAACAACATGTCAGTTACCCCCTCCAGCAACTTGTATTGCAATATGGAAAAGGAGATCAATGAGATTGACTACCCAGGTGGGAACCAACTTGAGGTGGACACCAACATCAAAGCCCTAGAGATCTCTGACAATAAAGAAACCTCCTAGGAGGGTTACACTACAAGCAAAGAAGACGGCTTTACTACTAGTAACGAAGATAACATGGATAGTGAAAGTTCCATCATTGGATCGACTATTCCGGAAACAGTGTCGAAAACGGTGCCCAGTTCTTCCCAGCAGGAGGCATCCCGCAAAGGAAAACAACCTATGGAGTTACCCTGGAAAGGCCCCCACAAGAACCTATTGCTAATTCGGGATCCGATCCCAGCGAAAAAAAAAGATGAATCCAATAAAAGAAAGGACAAATCTCCCTCCCGCAAAGAGGGCTCACTACAACAATGATCATCATCTTGTTAAATGCCAGAGGGCTAACCGACCCCTCAAGAGCGACCATCATTGGTCAATGGCTTCGCGACATTAGCCTAAACCCAGAATTTATATGTATTCAAGAGGTTAAAATTGATGGAGAAGACCTCCAGAAACGGCTTAGACATGTCTCCTCGACCCATGTTTGGATTTCAACGGTGCACCAGCAGGGGTCCAGTGGAACGGTAATCGGTATTAATCAATTCTGGTTTGAAAAGCTTGAGAACTCTATTGAAGATGAGTGCCATCGATGGATTGCTATTTCTTTTGGTGCTCCTTTCTGTTTTACTTTAGTTTCTCTGTATGCTCCTAATGGGGAGTTAGAGAGACTCAACACTTGGGCCTCCTTGGACTCGCTCCCCCACAATGTGCTTATTTGTGGTGACTTCAACATGGTGGAGGACCCTATGGACAGATGGATGGGCAAGGGCAGGGTCATCTATAGTCGAGAGAAAGAAACGTGGGACAAAACCAAACTACACTTGGATTTGGTCGAATTCAAAGATTCGAATGGCTTTTCTTGGTCAAATCTCCAAGCGGGCGAGGACCTGAGGAAAGCTAGACTTGATAGATGCTACATTTTGCAGAGCTTTATTCATCAGTGGGGCCACCCTTCCCTCTCGCAATGCACCCACCTCACCATCTCTGATCACTACCCGATCGTTATCTCTTTCCAACCTTCCACCAAGACCCGTAAGGCTACTTGGTTCCATGCCAGTGCGCCCTCCTTCTCTCTCTCCTCCATCCATCAAGAAATTGCTGATGTGTGGAAGGAGGCGTTTGCCTCTGGCTTGTCCCCAGCCAAGTGCTAGAGAAGTGCGGTCGATAAGTCACGACAGATCATGATCAGATCTAGGAAGATGCTTCATCAGATCTGACTTTGATCCACCAGCCTGCGAAGTCCTTCCGTGGCAATGGCAAAGAGAAGGGGAGCCAATGGGCGTTCATATCATCGGCAAAAAGTCTCATGGTGATCTAACTGTGGTCACGAGACAGTCAGATCACCATGAGACTTTTTGCCGATGATATGAATGCGTTTGTTCACAATGATAGTACCAGCCTGGAGACGTTCTAGAGGTGTCTGTCTACTTTTTGTGAAACCTCTGGATCCACAATCAACCACTCTAAGACTGCCTTTAGAGCTATTGTTGGGTCACAGCCCGACCTTCTCATTGATCATGGCTATCAAATCATTTCGCAGGGCCAAATTTTTCGGCTTCTTGGGATTCCCTTGGGGTTTGGCGTCTCTATGGAGCAGCGGTGGAACTGGGTGCTGGCAAAAGTCGAAAACAAGCTTAACTATTGGAGAGGTATGCAAATCAATCTTGTTGGTCGTGCTATGGTTATCAACACGTTCCTCTTATCATCTACCATTTATTTTTCCTTTCTTGTTGGAGACCGAAAGAGCAAGATCTATCCAAACTGGACAGTATTTGTAGAAACTTCCTTTGGACGGGTGACCACAATAGGAGGGGGTGCCTAAAATCAAATGGTCCATCTGCACCAGCCATAGAGATAGTGGGGGACTTGGTATCCTAGACATTGGGTGCATGGCTAACAAACTGGCGGCCAAATGGATGATTAAGGCTTGGTGCAATGGGGAGGCCTCATGGGCCAAGTTGATCTTCAGAAACAAGAATGAGTTGGCTCTCATGGGTTTCCCAAATTGCAAGAATCTTAACATCTTGACCTTGATGTTTTCCCCGATCCCCATCTTCTCGAAAGGCTCTAATCTCGTGTGCTCCCTATGGAAGAGTTGGAATAAAGTCAAAAGCTACACAAGAATAAGTAAAGACTGGAAGTGGGAAGCCGGTATCAGAAAAAACGACTCAAACTGGTTTCCGATCCATGGCATCCGGAGTGTGGAATCTTGGAACATTCAAAATGCCAAGAAGTTATGGAACAAAGGCTTCAAAAAATGGAAACATCTCTGGAAACAAGACACCAACCGCTGGATCAACTTCAAGGATATTGACCCTTGTGTCAACATTTCATACGAAGAATGGAACACTTTGCAAAGCAGATGTCTCGCCTGGGACTAACACAAAGTTTGCCTTCTCATGGGACACGACACGTCGAGCTCACTTGGACTCAAATGGCACAATGGGAATAGCCTATCAAAAATCCCGAACATCAAAGAAACGATTGCATGTCATGGACGCGGCTTCGGTGGGACATGAAGTTCATGGCTATCTGGCACCCCCTCATAGAAATCAAAAAGTCTGTCCTCTTATGGCAAATTCTTCATCATGGAATTTGGACCAACCTTAAGGCTAGCAAATTTTGTGGGATTCCTCCCTGGTGCAAACACTGCTACCGGTTTATCGAAGATGTTTCACACATCTTCTTTACCTGCCCCAACTCCAACAGACTCTGGTAGGCGGTTGGAAAGAAAATTAGACTACATCTCAGTTGGCAGCAAGCCATGCTGGGAGAAGTGATCGGTTGCTCCACGACTCTCTGGAACGCCATCAGAGGGGAGGTCCTATGGAAAATCTGGCGGGAAAAATGTGCTTTCAGCTTAGGTGACTCCCCCAAAGAGTGGTCAATTGAGAAATCGTTGTTCCCCTTGGCAAAAGGATTGTCAACTGTAAGAAATCCCCCCCCCCCTTCAAGCATCATCAAGTACTCCTTTTGATCAATAACAAGCTTAAACCCAAGTCCCGTGGGCACTAGTCCCCTTCTCTTGTACTTTTCTTTATTTAATTCAAGTCCGGGAGAGTAGGCTAATGCCAAACTTCCTTTATATTAAAAGAAAAAAGTGTTTTGTTCAAAGGATCCTCTACCTTTCATTATTCAATTTGGCAATTTTTCTTTAATTACTAAAAGCGTCATTTTGTATTCTTCCAAGGGCTTCAATCCTTACTGTGTGGAAATCCATTTGGCATTACTTAAAGAGTTTCCTTGTAATTTTTCCAAAGGTTCAACCCTTATTTTTTTCCACCCCAAGCGCATTGTAAGCAAGAGTACTAACTTTATTTTGGCCCACTTTGGCACTAAGTGCCCAACCTTGTAACTCAAACATAAGAAAGAGGAATCGTGTGTGTGTGTGTGTGTGTGTGTGTTGTTGTGGGTTCGAGTCTAGTCTAAGCCCACCCACAAACTCGCTCAAGTCCCTAGCCTATTCTAAGGCTACTTGGTGTGCAAGGCTACCAATGTTTCTATCTCATTTTTGGTGAAAGTATAGAACTAATCTAAGCCCCCCCCACCCCCTAACCCATCTCAATTTTTGTACAAATTTTTGCAAGTGTGCTAACTTCATTTCAACAATGACCATGCCATCGAATGCAACATCCTCAAGTCGATTGTACTTACCCTCCTTTATGCCAATATTCATGCCAAAAGATGAAAGACTCAATGAATTACAACCTATGGAAGGACACCATTAGGGCCCACCTCTATACAAATTTGTTGTATGAGGTAGTTAAAGGAATAAACTGAGAGCATGGTAAGGAAAGTGATCTAGGAGCTTAGAATATATGGAACGTTAAAGATAAAAGGGCATTAGGCCAACTTCTCCGTGCATGTGATGAATTGACAAAGGGTCATATCACTACATGTAAGACTTCAAAAGAAGCTTGGAATACTCTAGCACATCTCTATGAGGATAAAATACCTTCTAAGATTTATACTCTAAAGGCCGAGTTTCACAATCTCACTATACATCCACAAGACACCATCACAAAAGTGATAGCCCAATTCGAAGATTACCAAAGAATGTTTGCACTTTGTGGATGCAAGATCTTAGGTGAAGACATGGCCATTAGGTTACTCAACAAGCTTCCTCAATCCTGTGAGACCTTTGTGACCACTCTATACAATAGAGGTCAAGAACTAACTTGGGAAGAATTTTAGAAGACGTTTGCTTCTTCATGAATCTTGCCAAAAGACCCAAGCTACCCAAGAAATAGCTATGAACACCAAAGCTACCTTCCACAAGTCTAAAGGATGAAAAGGAAATCAAGAATCAAACGATAAAGGCAAGAAGAAGTTCACTTGGAATTTTTGTGGCAAGCCTAGACACATGGAAAAATATTGCTTCAAGAAGAAGAACAAGGAAAATTCTAAGTCTACTCTAGACCAAACATCACTCTCACTGCACAAGTAAAGATCTCTTTCTCACAATTGAACACAAGGCACTTGTCACATCCACTCCAAGTAAAGCATGGATTTTTGATAGTGGGGCTCCATCACACATGTGCCATGAAAAAGATGATTTTCATGAATTTCCATTAGTGACATGAACTTTGACTCTCCCTTTGATTTCAATGCACTTGTTATCTCCAAGATAAACTTTACCTTTGTGATAAGGCAAGACCGAGTCACTCAAAGATGTTCTTTATGTACCACGCCTTTGTAAGAACCTTCTCTCAGTGAAGGCTATTACAAAATGCAACATGACGGTGCAATCTGATCACAACAAAGTCCAAGTCATCAATCGTGAATCCAATGAAGTGATAGCTCAAGGCTTTGAAGACAAAGATCTCTATAAGTTTTCAAGTTTTTTTGGCCAAAGATTCAAGTCTTAGCTTGTGGCATTGTAGATTTGGACATACCTCTTTCTTAGCTTAGATCTCTTTTGATCATCTTGTCAAAGGTCTACCCGACATCGCACAAGTGGAATTGAACTGCCAAGCAAACAATTACCCCTTTGCCTATAGAAGCATCCATTTCTGCATCTAAACCCTTAGCATTCATCCATACAAATATTTGTGTACCTATGCATATAACTTCTCTTAGTGGGTCAATTTACTTCTTCTTGATAGTAGATGACTTCACTAGATACACGTGTGTTTATCACTCAAGAATAAAGAGGATGAACTTTCCAAGTTCATGGAGTGGACACAAACAATTCAAGAAGACTTTCCAAGTTCTTTGAAGATCATCCAATCCAATGGAGACAATAGCTTTGTCAATCAAAACTTCCCCAAGTAATTGAAGCAACATGTCATTAAGTATCAAGCCAAGCAAGATACTCAACAAGGTATTGTTTTACAAAATATTCAAAGTGTGATCTAGATGGCCAAGGTTATGCATAGTCAAAATCAACTTCCACTAAAGTTTTGGGGTGAAGCAGTACATACAACAGTTCATATTCAGAATAGAAGGTTCTCAGATGTCTTGACGAACCAACACCATTTGAGGCTTACTTTAAGAAGAAGCTAAGTGTGAGCTATTTCTGCATCTTTGGTAGTGATGCCTATGACTAATGCCATGATGATGATCGGCCTAAGCAGTACATTTTCATCGGTTACAATGATTGGCAAAAGGCATACAAAATCTATGACCCAAAGAGTCACTCAGTTATAGTAACCAAAGACTGCACCTTTGATGAATAATCTAAGTGTTCATCTTGTTTGGATCCTCCCATTTTCACTCGAGAGTGGGATCATTCTAGTTTCAAACAGTCACACTATGTGGGGCATACTCTCTTTGTACATGACTTTCTAGATCATGGTATAGTCTTGGAGCATGAGGAATCAAAGATACAATCTGAGCTCATATCTCAAATGGCCACACCTCCTATTATACCATCGAAGGTTTATATTGTTGGAGGAGATGCTAGACGCCTTCTAAAGATGAGATGGTGCTGCAAATTCCTAGTGTGAACCTTCTAAAGATGAGATGGTGCTGCAAATTCCAGCTTCACACTAGCCAATACTAAGTTGAGGAGTGAAAATTAGACCTCTTGAGCTTTTCAAGAAGCACAAACAATCACCCAAGTACTTTGGAAGACTATCTTCAAATTATTGGATCAAAACAGATAAGTTTGTCATTCACCATGAATCAAAAACTTTCTATTTTGTTCACTGCACCTGCTCATAGAAATGAACAGTGCTCTTTCTCTACTAGCAATTGAACAAAATCCTTTTGGGGATATCTAACTAACTTGAGTACCTAACTTTTGCAAGTTATCTCACTTGAAATGGTAAACTATGCACTGAGAATGGTGCTTAACTAATCAGAGATGTATCCCGACATTTTAGGAGGTTGATAGTATGCAAACTAGAGAGCACTATTTTGCTTATTACTCCAGAATGGCTGAGACAATAAGAATGAAACTTTGTAACACAAGAAAAGACTATCTAATGAATCTATAGCAAGTTAAATCGCTAAAAATGATCATGTATACCCTAAGAAATAGATCAGAGAAGTTCATTGTTTTGAGTGGTACATGATAGAGAAACAGAGATGACACATGATCAAGGTGTATGTATTAATGCATATAAATTACAATGACATTGGCAATGAATGATTGTACAATGTGAGAGGAATGGTAGAGCTATAGAGTGAGCTAAATGTACCATGAAAAGCCCCTTCAAATCTCTGCTAATTCAGGCTCTATTGCACGTGACTTGATGAGTCATTTTTATAGCTAAAGTTGGAGCCACTTTTCAACTTTTGAATTTCAAATTCTACCAAAAAATGCTCATAGAGGTTAGCACTTCATCTGTCATCACTCCTTCACCAAATATCTTGTAACTCATTCTCCTAACATCTCATGATTGAAAGAGCCTTTTACATATGCACTTTTACAAAGGATAAAGTCAAGCTTTTACAAGTGGGCATTCCCATGAGTATGCATGAGGATATATGGAAACTTATGGCTAGGTAACCAAGTATGTAGGCTTGTGAATATTGCACCAACTTATATTTCCTCCCAGCTTTAGTTGGGCAGTACTCAAGGATTAGTGACTCATCATTTTCCATTCCTATCTTCAAGATTCCACTTACCTCATCTACAACATAATTGTGAGCATGTACTCTTCCATTCTTGGAGTCCAACATCTTTTCATTTACCATAGGATACTCTTGCATCTACTTGGATTCATCACTCAATTGGATCCTTTTCTGAGCCAACTTCTTGGTTCAAAGGGGGCTTTCATGATCCCACTTACACACATCAGGACTTTGTACACTCCATGGAGAACTACAACATATAGATGTACTACCATGTGACTATGATTTTATGCTTCATTCTTTATATTTCATTCTTGTAGGACCTACTTCTTGGCGATATAAATCTCATGGTGGATATTGTCAAAGCTTTGGAGATTCCCACATATCACATGGAGTCATCTTACCTATCTCACATGGAGGTGATCTCGTCCAGTGAGATTTTTTTCCGTTCCTATACCTCGTTGGTGGCATACCTATGGAGCATCTGCTTGATCCATCTGGTGGACATTTTATGGAGTACCTAGCGATCCCGCATGGTCGATACCACTTGGAGGCTATGGATTTCCAGATGGAGACTTCCTATTTGGCGCTCATGTCACTACTGCTATCAAGGGGGAAATAGAGAAAAATGGAAAATCCAGCCTTAAGACCAACACGTATGAAACTCCAACTAGTAGACGGTCATGTAGAACACCTTTTAGGAATCCTAGAGACTGTAATTTTTATTGGATGTGATGGTTGGGTACAATCAGAAGATCAAGTTGGTGCTGCTAGACCTGCTTCACACCTGCCCTCTTTTCTCTTCAGATATGGTTAGGAGACTCCTTGAGCTTCCAAATGACACCAAGAAACTATATATGTGCTTTACAAATCAATTGTGTAATGATCAAATCAAAACAGATGATTTTGAACCTTCACAACTCCAAAAAACTTTCTATTCTTGTAATGACACCTGCTCAGTCCTAAGCTTAGTGTGTCCAGCACACTTGCAATTGATTTAATTCCTTCTGGGAGTATTAAATTAACTTAACAAGCTACCATTAGCAAGTTGAATCACTCTAAATAACAAACTATACACTGAGCATGATGTTTAGCAAAATCAGGGACACCCCCGACTTTTTAGGAACAACACAGAAATATACCAGTGATCACTTCGACAGCGATTTCTCCCAATTGGCTGAATAGAATGACTTGAAATTTTGTAGTGTTGTAGAATGCTTTGAGCTGGTTCCAATGAGCCCTTGATCATCAAATTTGGTTCAGTAGATCTTGAGATATGCTCTGTTGAAGTTGACAGACTTGGAGGTAGTCACTCAGAGAAAACACAGAGTAAACAACTATGTGTATATGTATTGATACTATCAAATGTACATTCCCATTGGCATGTAGAGTGATGCCCAATGGTACTCAGTGGTGTAGGCTAGGTAGTAGCTCTCACACACTCACAAATTTGCTTAGATTAGCCTCGGGAAGAGTGTAACTAGACCCGCGACTTTTACATTGACTTTTATAGGAGTTTTTGAGTGAATTTGAATTTGAATTCAAATTAAAGCTCCCTTGATTCTCTCCACTAGACTTAGGGAGATATTCCCTCAATTAGATCATCTACTTTTTCCACGACTCTAGTCTAGTAGATGTGATTACATTGTTGATAAAGTCACATAGACTTTTTACATGAGATAAAAAGTAAGAATCAATAAGACTAGGTTCATATGGTTATTGATTCTTGTGAATGTATCATCCAAGGGTCCAATCTTTTAATCTTCCAAGGTTCCAATAGTCCAAGCTTTATATTGAGTCTTCAAGGCACACAACAAAGCCAAGTGTTAAGGCTTGTTTGCACCAACAGCTCCCCCTCAAGCCAAACACTTGCTTGAGTCTTCATCTTGAATCTTCAATGATATCCTGCAATCCAATCATGGATTTAAACCTGCATAGCTTGCTTCCATCCAAAGCTTTTGTAAGCAAATCTGCACATTGAATATTAGTGGACACATATGATAACTGGATTTCCTTGCTAAGTAATTTCTCCCTCACATAGTGGTAATGAACCTCTATGTGTTTTGTCCTAGCATGATACACAGGATTAGCAGCTAGATGAAGTGAACTTGTATTATCACCAAATATGATAGGTGGCCTAGTGTATAGGCCCAATTCTGAATAGAGTAACTTCAACCATATTGCTTCTTGAGTAGCATTGGCTAGCCCTCTGTACTTTGCCTCAGTAGATGATAGAGCCACTGTGGGTTGTTTCTTGGATGACCAAGAAATTGGTTTATCACCTGCAAAGCATATGTAACCAGATGTACTTCTCCTGTCATCCTTGCAACCTGCCCAATCTGCATCTGAGTATACCTTGATGTCAATGTCTGATGAATATGGATAATACAAACCATGATTTTGTGTTCCCTTTAGGTACTTTACTATCTTCTTGGCTGCCTCCAAATGTGGTACTCTTGGCTTATGCATAAATTGGCTAAGTACACTAACACCATATGAGATATCAATCCTAGTTAAGGTAGCATAATTGAGACTACCTACCAAACTTTGGTAACCTGTAATATCCTTGAGTTCTTCTCCTTCATGTGCACTGAGTTTGTGGTTGACCTCCATAGGAATGTTTGAGACTTTAGCTTCCTGCAAATTAAACTTCTTGACCATGTCTTGAATGTACTTCTTCTGAGTAATGAATATACCTGAATTTGTGTAGACCAATTCAAGCCCTAGGAAGTACTTCAATAATCCAAGATCATTGATCTTGAATTCCTTCATCATTTGACCTTTGATGTGTCTAATTCCTTGAACATCATTTCCTGTAATAATGATGTCATCAACATAGACACACAAGTATATTACCTCTGAATTGTTCTTCTTTATAAACAATGAAGTATCTGCTTTACTCATCACAAATCCTTGATCCAAGAGATAGGTTGTCAACCTATAGTTCCATGCTCTAGGTGCCTGCTTCAATCCATACAGAGCTTTCTTCAATTTGCAAACATGATTTACCTTATTGGGATCCTCATAGCCAGGTGGTTGTGACATGTAGACCTCTTCAGATATCCATCCATTCAAGAATGCATTCTTTACATCCAATTGGTACATGTTCCAATTCTTGGATGCAGCTACACTCACCATAATTCTGATAGTTGGCATCTTGGCCACAGGAGAGAAAGTCTCCTCATAATCAATGCCTTGGGTTTGTGCAAAACCCTTGGCTACCAACCTAGCTTTGTACCTGCTTATTGAACCATCTGAGTTCCTTTTGAGTTTGTAGATCCATCTGGATCCTATCACCTTCATGGAGTCCTTCTTGGGTACCAAGTCCCAAGTATCACTTTCCTTGAGAGCCTCCATTTCTTCATCCATTGCTTCCTTCCATTCTGGTTTAGTAATGGCTTCCTCAAATGTACCTGGTTCTTCACTTAAGATATCCTTTGCAAGATATACAGAGTGCTTGGTTACAAGTGAAGTATCATATCCATACCTAATAGGTTTCTTCTTTTCCCTTGAAGATCTCCTCATAGCTTGAGTTGAGGATTCTGGATTGTCTTCAAGTTGCTTCATCTTCATCTTCCCTTTGGATTTCCAAGATTTGAATTCTTCAATGTTGATGGTGTCTTCATCATCTGAACTTGTATCCTCATTCTGAGTTGGTTCTTGTCTGACAAGCTTTGGAAAGTCTTCTTCCATATCATAAGGTAGGCTAACTTTCCTGCACTCATTATCATACCATGAATCATTTTCATCAAAGATGACATCTCTGCTTACCTTGAAGCCTTTGTTTGAGGGGTTATAGAACCTGTATCCTTTCTGATTCAAATCATAACCAATAAAGATACACTTTTCAGCCTTAGGGTCTAGCTTTCCCCTTACCTGTGAGGGAATATGCACATATGCAACACACCCAAAGATCTTGCAATGATCCAGAGAAGGTCTCTTACCATGCCAAGCCTCATAGGGTGTCATTCCATCAAGTGTCTTTGATGGCAACCTGTTGATTAAGTATGTGGCAGTAGATACACTCTCTGCCCAAAGATAATTTGGTAATTTTTTTTCATTAAGCATAGACCTAGCTGTCTCCACAATGAGTCTATTCCTTCTTTCAGCTACCCCATTTTGTTCAGGTGAGTACCTTGTGGTAATCTCCCTCTTGATGCCTCTTTCCTGCAAGAAGTCTTCAAAGTCATTGGAGAAGTATTCTCCACCACCATCAGACCTTAACCTCTTCAAATGTCTACCTGTTTGATTCTCAACTAATGCAAGATACCTTTTGAAGCAATTAAATACTTCATCTTTATGTTTCATGAAGTACAAAACAGTCCATCTGCTATAATCATCTATAAAAGATACATAGTACCTTGATCCAGATATGGATGGCTCCTTGCTTGGTCCCCAAACATCTGTATGCACCAATTCCAAGTAGTCTTCATGCATAAAACCCCTTTTTGTATATGGCAATCTGTGTGACTTACCAAACTGACAAGCCCCACATTTGTATATCATGTGTTGCTTGGATACATTAGGTATCCCAAGCACACATTGATCCCTACTCATTTGCTTTATGGTCCTTTCTCCAATGTGACCTAATCTCTTGTGCCACATCTCTAATTCTGATAGGGTTTGGTCCTTGTAATTGTACAATGCAATATTCTTAGTATCCTCAAGTTCAAAGGTAAATAGTCTACCTGATTTCTCTCCCTTGGCTATCCTTCTGAATCCATGTCTTGGATCCTCCACATATGCACCATGTTGAGTGAACCTGACCTGTAGACCTTTTTCAACAATCTGACCTACACTCATCAGATTCTTGGTGATTGTTGGAACATACAATACTCTGCTTAGCAAATTCTGATTACCATCACTTGTTTTGACATTACCTACTTTAACCACTGAATGTTTAGTGTCATCACCTGTCTGCACTTGGTGCTTGCCTTTAGGTTCTTCCAAATCAGAGAGTAAGGCAACATTCCCAGCTACATGGTTAGAGCAACCTGAGTCAATATAGAACAACTGATCATCATTGATACCTGATTTAGATGTCATGTTCATAATCAACAAGGAATCATCTTGATCCTCTGCATAATTGTTGTAATCCTTTCTGTTCCTGTATCCTCCTTGATAATTGCCATTGTGATTGTAGCTATTGTTGTAGTTATTGTTGTAATTATTGTTGTAACCATGGTAGCCTTGAGATTGATTGAATCTGCCTCTTCCTTGAGAGTATCCTCCTCTTTGGTGACCTCTTCCTCTTTGATTCTTGTAGTTCTTGTAGCATTCATCTGTAGTATGGTTAGACAAGCCACAAATATTGCATGGAGATTGATTATAGGGTCTCCCCCTACCTGACTTACCTCCTCTGCCCCTACCTCTAGATGATCTACCTCTCCCTGCATAGTTTGCTTGGGAGGTGGATCCTTCTTCATCAACTTTTTTACTTTTACCCTTGTCTTTAGACTTCTTATCTGTATATAGGGCAGAGGGATTGTTACCTTTTGATTGCTCTCCATTCTTTGTGATCTTTGCTTCATGTGTGAATAGTTGTCCAATCAAAGTTGTTAGATCAGGTGCTTGGATGTCCATGTACAAGTCCATTGCAGTGGTAAAGCTCTCCCACTTGTCATCTGCTTTGAGTCCATTGATCACTTGTCTGACTATTTGCTCTTCTTCAATTTCTTCTCCAACACTTGCAAGTTGATCTGCAATGTCTTTGACTTTGGTGACAAAATCTGAAACACATTGTTTTGATTGCTTCCTGAGAGTTGTAAACTCAATCCATAACTGATTCTTTCTGGCCCTTGTGCTTGATGAGAAGTATGTTGACAAGGTCTCCCAAGTCTCTTGGGAAGTCTTACAGTTCCTAACATGAGGTAGAAGGAAATCAGAGATAGAGTTTAGAAGATATGACCTTGCCAAAGCATCTTTAGCACACCATTGATTTAGTCTCTCATGCTCATCCTTTGTAGGTAGGCCTCTGGTTTTGAATGAGGGCAACTCCTCATCTCCTGATATGTATCCATACAAGCTTCTCCCTTGTAGATAAGTCTTCATTCTTAATGACCATGCCTGGTAGTTATTCCTATCCAATTTATCAATGAAGGAAGGGAAACCATCACCCATGATTACCTTGAAAGCTCTGATACCACTATTGGATGTGATGGCTGGGTACAATCAGAAGATCAAGTTGGTGCTGCTAGACCTGCTTCACACCTGCCCTCTTTTCTCTTCAGATATGGTTAGGAGACTCCTTGAGCTTCCAAATGACACCAAGAAACTATATATGTGCTTTACAAATCAATTGTGTAATGATCAAATCAAAACAGATGATTTTGAACCTTCACAACTCCAAAAAACTTTCTATTCTTGTAATGACACCTGCTCAGTCCTAAGCTTAGTGTGTCCAGCACACTTGCAATTGATTTAATTCCTTCTGGGAGTATTAAATTAACTTAACAAGCTACCATTAGCAAGTTGAATCACTCTAAATAACAAACTATACACTGAGCATGATGTTTAGCAAAATCAGGGACACCCCCGACTTTTTAGGAACAACACAGAAATATACCAGTGATCACTTCGACAGCGATTTCTCCCAATTGGATGAATAGAATGACTTGAAATTTTGTAGTGTTGTAGAATGCTTTGAGCTGGTTCCAATGAGCCCTTGATCATCAAATTTGGTTCAGTAGATCTTGAGATATGCTCTGTTGAAGTTGACAGACTTGGAGGTAGTCACTCAGAGAAAACACAGAGTAAACAACTATGTGTATATGTATTGATACTATCAAATGTACATTCCCATTGGCATGTAGAGTGATGCCCAATGGTACTCAGTGGTGTAGGCTAGGTAGTAGCTCTCACACACTCACAAATTTGCTTAGATTAGCCTCGGGAAGAGTGTAACTAGACCCGCGACTTTTACATTGACTTTTATAGGAGTTTTTGAGTGAATTTGAATTTGAATTCAAATTAAAGCTCCCTTGATTCTCTCCACTAGACTTAGGGAGATATTCCCTCAATTAGATCATCTACTTTTTCCACGACTCTAGTCTAGTAGATGTGATTACATTGTTGATAAAGTCACATAGACTTTTTACATGAGATAAAAAGTAAGAATCAATAAGACTAGGTTCATATGGTTATTGATTCTTGTGAATGTATCATCCAAGGGTCCAATCTTTTAATCTTCCAAGGTTCCAATAGTCCAAGCTTTATATTGAGTCTTCAAGGCACACAACAAAGCCAAGTGTTAAGGCTTGTTTGCACCAACAATTTTGACCATATGTGAGGTTGAATTTGAACATACCTTAGATATATGCCAATTTTCAAAGGTAGGTAATTACGAGATGATTCTAGGAGGACCTTTTATGTGACAACTAAAGGTAGTTTAGGACCGGAGTTGAGATGCTTTATATCTTCAACACTAGGGCACAACAACTAAACTAAATCTTCAAAACTTTTCCTATAGGTATGTTCCACCTCTTCAATGGAATACCATCCATGGGGATGAGGATGATGTATCAATCCATAGTGCTAGAACTAGTGATCAATCATGGATGAATGGAGATATGCAGCTATGGATTTTTAAGGCAACCAAAAGAGAGGAAAAAAGTTTACAACATTGGCAAGTAGGATAAGATGAATACATACCCATAGAAGCTATAGCATACATGCCTCATTTATTCCCTAATGAGGCCTTTGAACCACATGGATGGATGGAAATATTAGCAACCTTAGATGTTTGCATGAATGAAGAAGTGCTAACCATGAGATGAAGAAGGTTCTAACTTGAGCTTGTACATGGTCATGTTCCAAGAGGCAGAGGGAGGAGAAATAATAGAAAAGGAATGGAAAGAGGAATATGAAAGTATAGAAATGGAACCAGAGCTCAATTTAGAAGAGCAATACCTAAAAGAGGTAGAAATGGTGGATTCCAAGGAAAATACAAAAATATTCTCCAAATAAGAATACTTGAAAAACCCCAAGAAGGAGAATGGTCAAATGGAGGAAGAAAATTAGCAACAACAATACTTTGAAGCACCTACACATTTTAAAAGGTATGAAGTAGAAAAGCAAATAATTGCTATTCAAATGCAGAAGATAGAGGCACAAGATGGAGTAGCATATGACAACAAAGAACAAACAAAGAAAATTGTAGTAACCCTAGAAGGTGATGAAGAGAGATGCACCTACATAGGGAAGGATGTGTCTATAGAAGAAGAACAAGATCTCATAGAGTTAATACAAGAATATAGGAATGTGTTGCTTGGACTTACAAAGTTCTTAAAGGAGTTGATCCCTTTGTATGTTCTCATATAATTCCAATGAAAATTGATGCCAAACTCTCTAGAAAAAGACTTTACACTTATAACGATGTATAATCAACCAAAATTAAAGAGGATATAGACAAATTGTTAGCAGCAAAATTCATATATGAGATAGAACACACTGAATGGGTTTCTCCTTTGATGGTTGTACCAAAGGAGAATGGGAAGCTTATGGTTTCTATTAACTTAAAAAAAGTTAATGCTTCCACTATTTTAGATAGTTGTCCATTGCCCATTACAGATCATCTGTTAGATATGTTGGAGTTAGACGTCTGTGGAAGCATGGGAACAACACAAGGAAGAAGAAGAAGCTTGGAGCACAACACACAATACTGAATGTATTACTAGAGAATGTACAAAGATGAGTAGCCCATTAGGGCAATAGGCGTATATACAAGCTGGGGGAAAAGAACCTCCTAAAGAGGGAAAAAAGTGCCCCGGCAGTCCTAGTGTGTTCACACACATCACTACCTAAATATATCAACAAGATAGAGTAGCATACAAGGAAGTGTAAGACTTTTTGGGTGGATTTTTAGGTTATAATCAAGTAGCAATTACTATTGAAGATCAAAACAAAACCGCTTTA
The DNA here is from genome assembly GCA_020310875.1 of Ceratopteris richardii. Classification (NCBI taxonomy): domain Eukaryota; kingdom Viridiplantae; phylum Streptophyta; class Polypodiopsida; order Polypodiales; family Pteridaceae; genus Ceratopteris; species Ceratopteris richardii. The sequence goes on along the minus strand of CM035418.1, from coordinate 13,739,396 downwards.
ATTTAATTCAAGTCCGGGACAGTAGGCTAATGCCAAACTTCCTTTATATTAAAAAAAAAAACAAAACCGCTTTTGCCACAAAATGGGGAGTATATACGTTTAAGGTTATGCCTTTTGGCTTAACTAAATCCCCACGGACTTTCCAAAGGTTAATATTTCATGTCTTCAAAGAATTTATGAGAAAACGTATGGAAGTCTCTGTGGATGAGTTATGTGCCTATTCATCTCAACATCCAACTCATATATGGGAACTGAGAAGAATATTTGACAAATGCAGACAATATTGAGTATGTTTAAATCCATAGAAATGTGTATTCATGGTAAGACAAGGAGAAATATTGGGACATATAGTGTCCAAGAATGGTATCTCAACACACAAAGATAAAATCAAGGTGATTCTTGAATTGTTGAGACCCAAGAATATGAAGGAAGTGCAAGATGTTATGGGTCATTGTGGATATTATCATAGATATATTCACATGTATTCAATAACTGCAAAACCTCTATATGGACTTTTAACTTAGTTCACTTGGATGGATGAATGTGAACAAGCATTTAACGAGTTAAAATGAAGGTTGAGTTCAACAGCCATTCTGAAAATGCTAAATTGGAATAAACCATTCCATATACATGTTGATGCATCCAATTTTTCCATTGGATGCATATTAGCACAACCAGATGATGAGGGAAGGTTAGATCATCCAATAGCCTATGCAAGCACACAACTAAACAAGCCCTAACAAAATTACACTACAACTGAACAAGAAGGATTAGGGATTGTCTACACAATGAAAAAGTTTTGACATTATCTACTAGCCAAAAAATTTAAGTTCTTTATTGATCACCAAGCTCTATTGTACTTGGTCAATAAACCTTGGGATATGAGAAGGCTCGTTACTTATGGAATTTGATTTTGAATTAGTGTTCAAGAAAGGTAATACACATGTTAGCGTGGACCACTTATCTAGGATGACTCACAGAGAATCACCAATGGGAGTAGGAGATGAGCTACATGACACTTAAAAATAGATGTCCTAGATGGGCGGAAGAGTTAGCACCTATACTTACAAATGAACCTCATCATAGGAGCAATGCGAACCAAGACAAGGAACTTTGGTAAATAAGAAACCTTCACATTGTGGCTGCCAACTTATATTTGAAGGATTCTAATGGAATACTCTTAAGATGTGTGGGAGATGAAGAAAAAGGCAATCTAATTAAACAAGCTCACGAGAAAAAATGGGACAAACATAAAGGTGTAACTAGAACAACACAAGAATTGAAGAGATTAGGAGTGTATTGGCCAAATATGCAAAAGAACATACACGAATATGTAATGAATTGTCACATGTGTCAAGTGTTTGCACCAAACAAACATTCATCCATATGCTATTCTACCATAGCACTTGAGTCTAGTAAGCCACTACTAGACTTTTTGAAATTATAGACATATCTGAAATGAGTGAGCATATTGAGAAAAATATTATGTAGTTTTGGAAAAACAAATATTCAAACAAGGAAAGGATAATCAATTGTGAATGTGTGTTCATGAAGGAGATTACCTTCCCATATTATAAATCAGGCATGTTGGAGTAGCAAGAGGTCATTTTTTAGTTGAAAAGACTATTAAAATGATTCTCTTCAAAGGCTTTTGATTGCCAACACTACATATGGATACAAAAACATACGTACAAAGTTGTGATGTATGCCAATAAACCAAGTATCCAATACGAAGAGATGTCATCCCATTGAGACCTATGATCAGTGCTACAGCTTTCTCTAGATGGGGAATCGACTTTATCGGACCCATTAATGCCCCAACAAGAGGATCTCATGCTGAGTGTATCATAGTAGCAACCAACCTCTGAACCAAGCGGGTGGATGCCAAAGCCACTAGGAAAAATGATGCCTAGACAACAACAAAATTCTTATTTGAAAAAACTTTCACTAAGTTTGGAGTACCCATCTAGATCATTAGCGGTAGAGGTATGCACTTCATTAATGAAGTCATTGAGTCACTGATGAATGAGTTCTCACTGATTCATATAAATTTTGCATCCTATCATCTTGTGCACTTGATTCATGGCGGTTGAGTGATTCTTTCCTCATTAGTGGATGGTTCTCCATCAGAATTACTCTCCGATATAACCATCCTCCTCGCCACTTGTTTGATTCTTGCCTTGATGGGTGCCCTATATAATGGCTCATCATCAGAATCTGAATATGACCGTCCTTAAGACCCATCCGTTTGTTTATTAGAAACTTCATATTCTCATGATGGATTACTCCCAGATGGTGTGCCATCATGTGAGAGAGGCCTAGAAGTGTTGTGGGAACCACTTTGGGATCTCTCGAGGGGGGGGGGTGCAGCCATGGTGGGCATTGAGTTCCTTGAACATGGCTAGGATATACCACGCGGTCTTTCCTTACAGTTTGCTTGGTGCGTGCCATTCTCTTGAGTTGCAAAAGTGCGAAATGGATTGAGTTCTCTCTATTTATAGAGTTTCTTTTAAAATTTTCTATTCACACTAGAATGGACAAAATCAGTTTAGAAACATACATAATATAATAATACAAATAGTAACACATTGATACCACGATTATATAAATCCTATGATTTACCATATAATGGGATATATTGAATTCATTTTGCTTCCAAGCCAAGCCTTCCCCTTGTCTTTTAGCATGCCACTAAGCATGATAGAGAGGTCCTAATGATGACTTCCATTTCTCACCAGCAATGTTGTGTTGCATCCATCTCGCAACGTTTGCCAAATGTGACTCCCTAACTCGTTCCACAAAAAAATTCTTGAGAATGTAGTGCGATAAAACCAATTAATTATCTCCTTCATATAGTTTGATTGCATTGGGCCACCACCATGTGGCGTGTTTTTGAAGTACACACCTCTCGCTTTGTAGTGCGACTTCTCCATTCCTTGGGTACTTAAAATCTCCAATGACCCATATCGATGATTGAAAAATGCTCCATGTGCAAATAAAATATGCTAAAAATTGTTAAGTACATTGGAAAAAAGTAAGTGCAATGAACAATTTTAAAGATCAAATAGACTTACAATGTAGAGTGTTATATTGCTCTCTCCCCAAGATTGAATGAAACACTTGGTGAACTCCACTAATGTCTCTTGAAACAATTGACATTGAATATCACTAGAGCTATTAAATCCCATTAAGCCTACCAACTTATCTAAGCATGGCCAAACCTTCTTTCTCTTATTACAAAGAGATATCAACTTGAGAATCATTGTTTGTTGTGATCATGCATAGGTCTTTCCACAGCTCATAATGTTCATTATTTTGAGTGCTAGTACCTCTTCTAAAAAAATGTCTTGATTTAGTCCCTGTCATTGACACTTGTTGTAAACTGTCTTGAGATTCCCCAACTTCTTTAACAACTAGGGTTACGTTTCCACCATGACAACCAATTGAATTAAGGAGTTCTTGCAATTTTTTTATAGCTTGTACAGATTTATCGATTGGCTTCATGGAAAATGCATATTCTATATGGGGTTTCAATAGTCGATCAAAAATTCTCATGAAGGCATGCAATGTGCAAAAGTGAACATTAACTAAAGGAAATGGAATAATGGGATTCCAATCCTTATCCGATATGTCACGATTAGGTGTACCTAACATGGGACACCTCACTAAAGGTATATCCCATTCACTAGATGGAGATCCATCTGTTTCATTAGTTAAACCCTCTATGGTATTTTGTTTTCTTTTTGTTTGTTTATAACCATGTGTGCAATATGGACAAGGATAGAGATCAAATGCACCTTGTTTGCACCCTAACATGCATTTGATAGTCTTTAAGTCTCCACCCAAGTGCCACTCTACCTTAAAATCACCTAGGCCTTCAACATTGATTTTTGCACCATGAATTTGAGAAGTTATCACCTCTATGATACATGGGGTCCTACTAAAAATCCATGAAAGAACATCATTGGATTCTTTAGGTACCTCAATAGCACCTAACCACCATATATCTTTCTCGGATTGAACACTGTATGTAAAGTGAAGGGCAGAGTTTTCACTTTCATCAATAATGGCATGGACCATAGCTTCATTCATGAGTGTCACACTAAATCTCTCCAAACTTGAGTTTAGAACCACAATCTACATCAAATAACAAAATTTATGTTAATAAAAATACTATGAATATCATTATCACAACAATAGATATACCTTGAATTGTAGATTTGTAAAATTTAACCATTTCTTTTTGAAGCCTCTCCAAATTGATAAATATGTTGTTGTACTTTGTGTACATGAATCCCTTCCTAGATGAAATTTTCAACTCTTTCTTTGATGTAGTAGAATGATAAATGGATGCAAGCATAACATCTTCTATATGCAAGTAATTTCCAAGAGTATTAGCTACATCCTCATTGTTCATCTTCTTCTTTAGAGATACCTTGTAAGGGCATGGAAGAACACTTTGCAAAATACCTTTGTTTTGTAGTGCTTGCTTCAAAAGATTATACAATGCAGTGTATGCTCTAGTACTAACAACTGCTTCATCACATTACCATCTGTACCTCCCAAGGAGTATTTATATCTTCTAAGTTGCCTGCAAAATCTTTAATCACTTGGGTCTTGATGTGATTTCCTATTGGTGACTCCAAAATCATAACCACATGTTTTGATCCTCTATTGTTGATGAAGCACTTGCATCTTCAACAAATGACCTGCACAATAAGAAACTCAATCTAAAAGTCTTTTAACATAAATAAACAAGTGAAACATGGACCTAAGTGCATAAACACATTTCTTCCTTGTTCTACTTCCAGTTGAAAGAGCTTGAAAGGATGATAATGGTCATTTCCTATATCTCATACCAAGTGGAGTCTCTTTTATTTGTGTTAGATTGGCTTTTAACCTTGTAATTGTGCTCTCCTTTTCTTTCACATCTTGTTGGAGTATATGATTGCACCCTTCTAGATATTTGATAGAAATTTCTAAAGTGTGTATCTTCAAATGGTTGTGATGACATTGTTGCATCCAATAATTTGCAATAGATGTTGAATGGCTAGACAATCGGTTGCAATAACCTAGCAGCCTAGCTTCACCGCTACCAAGGAATTGTAGAAACATGGAGATACTATGAATCTAGGATGAAAATTAGAAATTGGATCTAAGGGATACAATGCACCATTGACCCAAAGATCAATATTCTTCTCTCCAGCTGCACATCATTCATTTTGAGAATCTTTATCATTGCTACCTCTAGTTGTTGGTGCAAATTCTGTAGGAATATGAACATGTACACTCGTTGAATGAGGAGCATGCCTTGGTGCTGGTGTCATGTTCGTAATACATGTGAGAACCATGATGTTCCAAAACTCAAGCACGGAATAGAATACACTCGTTGAATGAGGAGCACGCGTTGGTGCTGGTGTCATGTTCGTAATACATGTTACAAGAAAAAAGTGTGTTTTGGTATGTGGATAGGTCAAAATGACTTTTTCTAGTGTTTAAGAGTTGAGAAAAGGGTTTTTTCAAAAATTCATGTTTTGGGGCAACCAAAGTTACGAGTTTGATGATGTGGCACTTAACTTTTGGAGGGATTTTGAAAAGTATGTTTTTTTTAAGTGTTTTTTATAAAAATTAAACTAAAAAAAGTAACTTCTGACATATCCATAAAAGTATGGGCCATTTTGAATAAAGAATAGCTGAAAATGAGACTTTTTCAAAAAAGTCATTTTTTAATTCATATAGATGGACGGATTTGATGAGGCATAAAGTGGATTTTCTCTCTCTTTTTGTGCATAAGAGAGAGATGATCCTAACTCAACCTTAAAAAAAATCCTTCTTTAGCCTACTAAAAAGTGCTCTATTAAATGCATTTTGTCCCCTTAACAAAGAACAAAATTAAGCTTAATCCTTAAAAATTAGGAATCCTTACAAGGCCCATGCAGGGTTCACTTTTTTCCCTAATAATCTATTTATCTTTGATTACTAGCATATTGCCTTGATGTCTTATCTTCAATGTCATTCAGAATAGAACAATCTTTGTTATCCTTTCATTTGAATATTTTATAGAGTTTTGTCATTATTTCCATGAAAGCACGAAAGCGTGGTAAACTTTGAATGTGCATAGGCAATGTATTTATTAAGATCTTCATTTATTTGAGAATTCATAAGATCTTATTCTAAAGCTCCTTTCTAAAGTATTAAAGCATCTCCTTGTAGACGAATAGGTTGAGATTATAGGTAATCAAAAAGTTTCTCCTTTTTCTATGATGAATTGATTGATTTTGTCTTTTGCGTTTGGATCAGAAATGCATTAGAAGATCATACAACAATTAAATATAATGGTTAAGAATATCATATAGCAATAACATGACGAACTCATGAACAATGAATTGATGAGCTTTCATAATTTTATCCATGTTGCAAATTGACAAATATGAACAATAACCAATATCAAAACATTTTAATAAGAAAATATAGATTCGGTAAATGAAATGAGTAGATCTTACAGCTACTCACAAAAATGAATGCAATGCATCTAATGTATTTAGCATCTAATTTGCTATAATATCTATGATAATATTATTCTATTATATTATGAAACTTCTTGAAACGTATTTTGACTGTTAGAATTTTTTATATTATTTAATCTCTATCACAATAGAAACAATGGTAGTCGAAATCTCTATATTATCGTGGAACTAAAATATTAGATCTCTAACATAAAAAAGGTAAGAGGATTTTTTCTTGTAAATTCAAATTATTTCCAAAGTATGACACCATGTCTCTAACACAATAGAAACAAAAAATAATCTAACTTATGATTTAAGAATGGTGGATATATTGAAATTCCACAAGATGTAGTTTGTTCCATCAAGTTTATCCCATGTGAATATAGAGGGTCTCATGCAAACGGGTTATATTGCTCTTCTTACCACTACATTGTTAAAGATGTTTCCCATCAAACCACCAATATAAGGTTAGGATGCAAAAGTTATGCTTCTTTCTATCTCTTTTATTCTTCTTTGTGGATGAAGTTTTTGTTCACTCACAAAAAATGGTTCATAAGATGCATCAACGCCATGATACCATCTAAGTAAAACGAGAGAGAGAGAGAGAGAGAGAGAGAGAGAGAGAGTGGAAGAGGAAGAGGAAAGTTGTATATTGAAGGCCTTGTAGCATACCAAAGTTTTCTGAATGATGTAAGAAGAAGCAAAGGGTATACAGAAGGCTCATAATTTTTTTGGAAGAAACACACTTTTGGTAATGTTCCCTCTTAGGATAGAACTCATATTTTTATACATGTAATAATTTTGTCACTCCCAAGAGCATCCAGAAGCTCACATATTTATTAACTTCACTCACAATAGATTAGCTAGCTCAATAACCTGGATAGAATAGCTCTACCATTAGTGTAGGACTATTTTCAACTATGGTAGTCATTTTGGTGTGGACAAGGCTACTCATTTGTATAAAGCTCAACAAGAGATCATTTTTGTAGACTCCTTGCCATTGTGAATAGAGAGCTCCTTGAAAAAACTCATAAATCTCCTTTTTTCTTAACTTTTATGAATATCCCAAGGGGGAATGAAGTCCTTGAAAGCTTTTTCAATGTGTGTGTGGCTTAATGCTCCCATAGGGAGGTCTACTACAAGGTAAGACCATCTCACCACTATTTTGAAGTGTGTTTTCTCCCTATAGGTGTTTTATTTTCTATATTCTTGTTTTGCATGTTCTAATGTGCGACAAGGCTATTGATATATTTAGGTAGTGATGTGTGTGAACACTCTAGGACCATCGGGGCACTTTTTTCCCTCTTTAGGAGGTTTCTTTCCCCCGGCTTGTATATATGCCTATTGCCCTAATGGACTACTTATCTTTGTACATTCTCCAGTAATACATCCAGTATTGTGTGTTGTGCTCCAAGCTTCTTCTCCTTCCTTGTGATGTTCACGTGCTTCCGTAGACGTCTATCTCCAACAATTGGTATCAGAGCAGGTTGTTGCTTCATCTAGGGCACCGTCGACACTCCTCCGGTTGTAGTCTCAGAATCACACGAATTTTTTGTTTCCAAAGGTATATACCAGTTTCTGTTCACTAGTATAAGCGTCTCGGAGTCTTCTACACGTCTAGTGGAATTCATTTGGGCAGTTCTGTTCAACCTTTTGAGATACATTCAATTTTCTGCATCAAGGTATTTTACTCATCGACCATGATTGAAAGCAGTGATGTATTCCGTATGTTGGCTGTTGAGGATAAGTTGGATGGTACCAACTACCCATTATGGGCTTATATGATGCGTCATGTATTGGTTGCAAAAGGACTATGGAACATTGTGCAAGGTGTTGAAAGACGTCCTATCACTCATGCAACTGTTACAACTGCAGGTACAAAAGCTGAGGCAGAAGGTGTCGAAGATGATGATATTCTGCATATTCATGTTCATGTTGCGGTTTCTGTTGCACCTACTGCAGAGCAAATTCGTTGGGATGGCAGAGATGCCTAGGCACATGCATTGATAGCTTTGTCTGTCAAACGTTCCATTATTCCTCATATTCGCTCCTGCAGAACAGCTAAGGATGCTTGGAATACACTTACCACATTGTACCAATCTAGGAATGAGGCTCATGTTGCTTACCTCCAAAAACAGTTGGAGAGTGAGCACATGAATGAAGGTGATTCTATGGAAAGTTTTCTAACAAAGATCAAAGACTTAAAGGAACAGTTGATTTCTGCTAATGAGGTTATACCAGATAGCTCACTTGTGCAGACCGTTCTGAATGGTCTTCCTGATTCATATCAAAGTTTTGCTTCTACTCTTCGGTTAACGATGAAAGGAAATCCAAATGCCTTGTCATTTGAGGATTTAGTCTCTGTTCTGTTGCACGAAGATCAGTCCAAGCAAAACAATTCCATTATGCGTGTTGTAGATCAAGCTTTCTTCGCTAGTCAGAAGGGCAAAGAAAAATGGAGTTCTTCAATTAGTAAGAAGAAATCTGCAAATGTTGCACATTCAAAGAAGGAAGATAAAGATGATAAGAAATCAGAAAAGCAGAAATTGTTTTGCAAGTACTGTAAAGGAAATGATCATATCATAAAGAACTGTCCAAAACTGGTTGTTATAGAGGCAAAGAAGAAAGAGGCTGGAATGGTTATTGCAGAGGCCTCTTCACCAAAAACAGAGTCTGCTAATCTTGTGTAGGAAGAAGAATGGGCATTTACTATTGTCTGCAGTTTTGACCCATCTTCTCATGAGTAGTGCATGTCTACAGTAGACTCAGATGTTTGGTATTTTGACAGTGGGGCGACCAAACATATTACCTCACAGCACAGTTTCTTCTCTTCACTCGAGCCTGACTCTAGAAGGAATATTGTTACATGCGCCAACAACTCCTCTTATCCTGTTATGGGAGTTGGTAAGATCATTTTGACTACTGTTGATGGTAGTTCTTTCACTTTGTCAGATGCTTTATTTGTGCTAGGGATCAAGAAGAACCTGTTATCAGTTTCTGCATTAGCCAAGATTGGCTTGGTTGTGAAATTTGTTGATGACAGGTGTACAGTTCATGATCTGTCAAATGGCGATGTGATTATTGCTTCTGGCATTTTATGTCATGGGCTGTATAAGCTCATAGACTATAAAAGATCTGTAAATGATTCGGCATGTGCAGTATATGATTCTCATGCTATGTCAGATGCAAAGCTTTGGCATGCATGCTTTGATCATCTAAATTTTGCTACTTTGTTATGCCTGCAGAAATCTGAAATGGTGTCCTCTTTGCCCAAACTTGAGGCACATAGAAAACATGTTTGTGAAGGCTATATTTTGGGCAAAATGCAGCGTTCGTCCTTTCCAAAAGATAGTTCAGTTCGGGCTACTCATAAATTGCAGCTTGTACATAGTGATGTCGGTGGTCCTATGCAGACACCTTCTTTTGGAAATTATCTTTACTTCGTGACCTTCATCAATGATTTTTCCAGGCGTGCATGGGTATATTCATTGAAGGCAAAGTCCAAAGTGCTCATGTGCTTCAAACAGTTTTTGGTTTTGGCTGAAAATCTATCAGCATGTAAAATGGGCGCCCTCCGTTCTGATTGAGGGGGGGAATATATGTCTTCTGATTTCAATGCATTTTTGGCTAAACGTGGGATAAAACACCAGTGTACAGTGCCATATACACCTTAACAGAATGGATTTACTGAACAAAAGAACAGGTCACTCATGGAGATGGCGAGGTGTATGGTCAAGAGTCAGGCTTTACCACATAGTTTCTAGCTTGAGGCTGTCATGTGTGCAACATATGTACTTAATAGGTGTCCCACTAAAGCACTGCAGTCTATCACTCCATATGAGGCTTGGCATGATCGCAAGCCATCTATTGCTCATCTGCGTGTTTTTGGTTGTTTGGCATATGCATTAGTGCCTGAACAACATCAAAGAAAATTGAATGATAAAGTAGTAAAACATATTTTTGTTGGGTAAAGTTCTAAAAGTACAGGCTATCGCCTGTATCATCCATAGACTAAACGCATTCTGGTTAGCCATGATGTTGTTTTTTTAGTGGAAGATGCTATTCAGCCATTGCTTTCATGTACTAAGGAGACATCTGTTAGCTCCAAAGACATGTATGATACTTTGCTACCTCTTTTCACAGGTGAACAGTCTAGTGTCGGTCCTAATGAGGCAACTTCTCAGCCTTTGTAGGTTTCATGTGATGATGCAGATCCTTCCATTTCTGATGCAGATTTACATGATGCACTTGATGAGAGAGCTGACATTGAGGAGGCAAAAACTATGCCAAAATGCCTGGTGTAGACCTTGCGTGATAGCAAATTAGATGCACCTCTGTCATATGGTACTCGATCAGGCTCTCATAGTGCCTCTTTTGCATCAGATTGCTATGCTATGGCTACATCGTCTTTGTGATGAGAATGAGCCTGTTTCATTTGATGAAGCACAAAATTCAGGAAATTGGATGGCTGTTATGCAATCTGAATATGATGCTATAATGAAGAATGGTACTTGGTCTTTGTGTGACTTACCTCCTAGCAAGAATGCCATTGGGATTAAGTGGGTATAGAAGTTGAAGCGTAAGCCTGATGGCACAGTTGATAGGTATAAGGCTAGACTTGTTGCAAAGGGTTATGCACAGGAAAGAGGCATTGATTTTGATGAGACCTTTGCACCTACTTGCCGAATGACTACAGTTCCTAGCATCTGTGCACTTGCAACTCATCATGGTTGGAATGTACATCAGTTGGACATTAAAACAACATTTTTGAATGGTGACTTGCATGAAGAAGTGTATGTTTTTCAGCCCCGTGGCTTTGTGCAAAAAGGGCATGAAAACCAGGTGTGCAGGTTAAAGAAGGCATTATATGGTTTAAAGCTAGCACCACGTGCTTGGTATAAGAAGATACATGCCTATCTGATTGCACATGGTTTTGAGAACAGTCCAACTGAAAGCAGCTTGTATGTTAAGCTTGCTAATGATGTGCTTCTGATCATTGTTGTCTATGTTGACGACATGCTGCTCACTAGTCCTATTGAGAAGCATATTGCTGATTTTAAGGCTGATTTGCATGCCTCATTTGAGATGTCTGATTTGGGGCATTTGCATCACTATTTGGGCATTCAGTTTATGCAAGTTGATGGTGGAATGGCTTTGTGTCAAACGAAATATACTGACACATTATTGCAGCGTTTTGGCCTTGAAGATTGTAAGCCTATTGCCACTCCTATGGAGACAGGCTTACGATTGAGTCTTCATGATGCTTGAGATGCATTTGATGTTGTTCTCTATCAGCAGCCTGTTGCGTGCTTGATTTACTTATGCATTACTCGGCCAGATATTCAGTTTGTTGTCTCACAGATGAGCAGGTTTATGCATTGCCCAGGAGTCAAGTATTGGCAGCGCATCTTTTGCTACTTGAGTGGTACTCAGATACTTGGGTTATTTTATCCCAAGGGGGGGATCACTACCGCCAGATTTGCATGCTTTTTTTTACTCTGATTGGGTTGGTTGCTATGACACTCGTGTGTCCACTAGTGGCTTTTGCTTCATGCTTGGTAGCTCATGTATATCTTGGTTGAGCAAGAAGCAGCCTACTGTGGCCACTTCCAGTTGTGAGGTTGAGTATAGGGCAGCTTTCACAGTGACTGTTGAGTGTGTGTGGCTCAGACGCCTTATGGCTGATTTGGGTGTTGGTCAGTCTTCTACCACCACCATCTTCACTGACAGTCAAAGCGCATTTTGCAGTTGTGAGGAACCCTATGTCCCATGCTCGCACTAAGCACATTGAGGTGCATTATCATTATGTCGGGAAGAGGTTCTATGCTGGGGAGATCAGCTTGGTATATGTGCCCACACAAGAGAACATTGCAGACCTTTTCATGAAAGCTCTGCCTAGGGAGAAGTTTGAAGCTTTTCGCAAAGCTTTGGGCTTACTTCCTTTTGTGGAGTGATCTCCACATAGCTTGACATTTCCTTATACATAAGTGCCAGCTACTTGTTCACTGCATCACTCCTAGGGGGGGTTTGTTGATATATTTAGGTAGTGATGTGTGTGAACACTCTAGGACTGCCGAGGCACTTTTTTCCCTCTTTAGGAGGTTTTTTTCCCCCGGATTGTATATATGCATATTGCCCTAATGGGCTACTTATCTTTGTACATTCTCCACTAATACATTCAGTATTGTGTGTTGTGCTCCAAGCTTCTTCTCCTTCCTTGTGTTGTTCGCGTGCTTCCATAGATGTCTATCTCCAACAAAGGCAAAGGTATCTTTGACGCCCAAGGAGATATTCTTTCTAGATGTTTTGCAAGCATGTCAACTCCAACTATTCACTTTTCTCCTCCCATTTGACTTCTCTCCATGACTTTTCATCTTGGTTCCATGACCACAATCTGGTAAGATACTTGGATTGATAATTTAGGTGCTTCAATCAACCACTTGGCCTATAATGAAACACCTTTTGGTACCATTGCCAGAGATTCTTTGTCTAAGTTGCTATTGGAAAGATTTTGGAGTTGAATTGAAGGAGGATTCGTGCTTATAAGTGATTTGAGACCAATGATTGTTCAAGAAATCTTAAGTTTGAAAGGTGAGTTGTCACTTTCTTCATAAGAACTATCACTGTTAATGTTCTTTTAGTTCTTTGAAGCTTGACAAGTGTATAATGGAAGTTTTGGAGAAACATAGAGTGCTTGTAGAAGCAAAACAAGGTCAAAAACTAAAGTAAAACTAAGCTTCTAACTTCAAAAATGCAGGTAAAACTAAGCTTCTTTTTTTCTCATTTGGTTAGAATTATCTTTCATTTACAAGAGAGTGTGAGAGAGAGAGAGTGAGAGCTACAATAGAGAGAGGAGAGAGAAGATAACTAACTTCTAACTTCAAAGACTTAAGTAAAACTAAACTCCTTTTTTAAGTAAATCAAGAAAGAATAGCCATAGAATCCAACTTAGAGCACCATGAATAGTGCTATGCTAGTGAAGATATAGAAAGGGAAAGGTTAGCCTTGTGCAAAAAGATGGTAGAGGTTGCTCAAGCTATGCTAGAAAGAGTGCCCATAGTCATATCAAATACCATGATTCTAGAACCTAGTTCTAGGAATTCACATCATGTGCCACGCCAAGATCCACCAGAAGTGCACATCATAACACCAAGAAGCTCCTCACATACCATGAGTAACGAGAACAAAAGTAGAGATTAATAAAACCATCCAAGATATGGATGAAACTTTGCCTCAAGAACTCTGGCAAAGAGTTCATTGAAAACCAATGGAAGGAAGAGCAACAAACTAACTTGCCTATCAAGAGAAATTCATAGGACAATGAGAAAGATGTCCATAAGGAACTTGTTCTGGTGATGCTCAAAACCTCAGCATGCATGAGGAAGACTTTATGAGTCTACACACTCCTCCTAATTACATGGGGGAGTATGAAGCTAGAATGGAATACAAGAGAGCACCAATAGTAAGAAAAAGGTGAAATAGAGGAAGTGAACAAAAGCCTTCAACAATGGAAGCCCTAAGAAAGACAAGAGTCCATTGCACGCTTGCTTTAGAAGAGTTGTGGAAAGTAAAACAACATCTTTGGGACAAGCTAGCCAAACGAGTGAAGCCACACGAAAAAGTCAATTTAGACACTGCATCTACTCAAGCTAACTCTTATGTAAAACAAATTCCATTGGAAACGATCGGAGATTACAATGAAGGGGGTGAGGGAAACGCCTATTTGCAAGGAAAACACTTGTTCATCGATCCTCCATAATGATTACATGACCAAAGCGATATTAGACTCAGGCATAGGACTGGCCATAACAACTAAAGAGCTTCGGGAGAAATGGGGAAAGCCTACCACGAGACCCATATGAATGAAATTGCAATTGGTAGATGCACATTTGGACTTTTGGAAGGAATAGTACTCCTTACGTGTGGAGTTAGATTCAAGCATACACTAGGTATTTGTCAGTTTGAACAGGAAGTAAATTATGTAATGATCTTGGGAAGACCCTTCATGAGACAACTCAAAGTGGTTCAAGATTCGGGATCTAATTCCTTATACTTGCAACACTTAAATGTAATCACAAAGATCAATCTAAAAGACTTCTCTTTTAGAGACAAGGCTCCATTACAATGAAAAAGCTTTCATGAGGATGAAACGATGGCCGCTATACATAGCATGCATTCAAAGGATCCTTCTTGGATGCAAGAAGATACAAACTTGTGGGGTTGTAAAGCAACCATATGAGAAGTCGAACTTAAATACAAGGGGAAAAAAGGCATACACAAACCTTGAATAGATTAGTCAAAGATCTTGCTTACATGCCTTGGGTACTTAATGATGAAAAATTTGCACCATACAACTAGATGCAAATCTCGATTACACTCGACGTGTCGATCAATGAGCAACACATGATAACATGCTTTGATGTAGAGGTCTTACCGTAACTGCACCTCAGAAAGAGATACCTTTTCAAGATGAGATGCAGATTATAAGCAAAACACTCATAAAATTTCTTTGCGCAAGCAATGTACATATGTAAGATGTGAGGCTTGTATATAAAGCAATTTTGTCTTTGAATTGAATTTTCAATTTAGTTTTTTGCTTTCTAGTTTATGTTTGTATGTTGGCTTCCACTCAGAAAACATTTGTATGTGTTCTTGATTAAATACATGGACAACACAAATCACTTTATACCTAGTGAGCTAGAATTCTTGTTCTTTTCATAATCTTCATGTGAACATGGAGTTAATGCATAGACACGCACCAACAATACCACCACACTTTTTGTTTATTTTTCTTTCTAAGTAAAACATTGATGTTTGTATACATAGCAAATTTCATCATGGCATTGAGTAGTGGTCAAGATAAAGAAAAACAAGTGGAACAAGAAGGAACATATGCCCCAAGTGTAGGTGCAGTAATTTAGGAACAACCTATTGACAGCTCATAAATGTTGCAATGAGATCTCACCAAAGCCCCACCAATCCTATTGGAGGATCCACCATATGGAAGCATAGCCTATCCAAGGGGACACTAGCTTAAGGAGGGTGATCATTTCATGGAGTTCCCTATGTTCTTTGTAAAGACATGCGTGCAAAATACATTTTATGTCAGTTGAATTTGGATAGATTCAGAGAATACATGAGCTAACCAAGACGTGGGGTCTCCTCGGATGCAGCTATTTCTTAAGATTGCCTCTTGTGGAACCAAAGATTATCATGACTTACAAGACAGAATAAAGAAATCATAAGAAACCAACAAAAGAATAGATTAACAAGATAGCAACAAGGATATGGGTCAAGAATTGAGATATCAGCTTATTCAAGCCTTGTGGTTTCAAGCATGGCATGGCAAAATCATCCAATGGTTTATGATCTTCGAGAGACACTCAACATTGAAACCCCCATGGCTTTTTATGACAAACTGAAGGAGTTACCCCACTTCATGCAAGCCTTTGAGGTAGCCTTTGAGGTAGCCTTTCAAACAAGTTTCTTTGAGAGGCATCCAAAGATATTTTGGAAGATAAACTTTGAATTCGCTTCGAGACTACTAGCCTCATAAGCCATGCAAAAGAAGCTATTATGACTACTAGGTCTAGAGATACCACCACAAGTAAGAAGGAACAACACACTCTTGAGGCTCATCATGAAGTTCAAATAGCAAGCGCATGAGAGATATCTCAAGCTTGTGGAAAAATATGATCTACAAAACATCTAGGCGTTGTCAGAGACCACAACATCTAAGAAAAGGGGTGTTATGTATTGAAAACTAGTAGTAAACCAAAGCTCATTAAAGGATGTAAGAAGAAGCAAAGGGTTCATAAATTTTTTTTGAAAGCAACACATTTTTAGTAATGTCCCCTCTTAGGGTGGATCTCATATTTTTATGGATGTAATAATTTCATAATTCTCGAGAACAGGGGAAAGCTCGCACATGTATTTACTTCAATCAAAGTAGTTTAGTAGGTAGCTCAATAACCTGAATAGAATAGCTCTAAATTAGTATAAGATTGTTTTTAAATATGGTATAGCCATTTCGGTGTGGACAAGGCCAGTAATTCTTGTATTAAGCTCACAAAAGCTCATTTTTGTAGACTCTTTGCCATTTCGAATAGAGAGCTCCGTGAAACCTCTCTTTACTCTCATTTGTCCTCCACTTTTCTCTCTTCTCCTTGCTCTTTGGAGGTGGTTGTGGTTAGTAATGAGTGTCCTAGGGGCATCCAAACCTTGAAGGGACTTTTCTGTGTGTGTGGCTCCATCCACACAGGGAGCTCTGGTACAAGGTAAGGTACATCCCGCCATTATCTCAAAGCATGTTTTCTCCTTGCTTGTCTCTTTTGCAAGTAAGAACATACTAACATGTAGAACTTTTCACTCAACATGTTTTTAAATGTGACAAGGGGAGGAGGATGAATTGAAATGCAAATTAAGTAAAAAATCTAAACTAGTTGCATTGCAATAAATATTCTCCAAATTCAAAGCTTATTTGTTACACTATAATAGTTTTTGCCTCACTCATAAAAACATCTTCGGTGGATTTATGTTATGTTACCATATCTGAAAAATAAAAGAATATAGATAGAGAGAAAGGAGAAGAAAAAGAACAAGATAACTAAAATGCAAACTTAATTAAAAATTCAAAATCAATTACATTGTTACAACGACCCTCCTATACACTCTATAGAGTCTCAATGATGATCCAAACAAAATATGGGTGGCTACGAAACATTTCTCACACTCATTGATGAGGGTAGAGTCGGCTCAGATTATCATACGCCCTAATCAACCACATTGACTTGTACCAAATTCTATTGAATAAGGGATAATTCCAACCTAGTTGACTAAACTAGAAATATCATAGGCCTTGATAGAGAAGGTAATGAACGTGCAAACTAAATTAGGAAATCAAAACTAGTTGCAATATAATAAGCATCCTTACATACACTCTAGAGAACTTCTAAAATGATCTAGATAGATGTCGGATGGCTAGGGAACATTTCTCGCACTCTTCATCGAGGGGGTTCTTTGCTTGTACAGGCCATGGTAGAGTTTGGACAACGAAGTCCTATTTGACCAACATTGCCTTTTTCAAATCCATAAACAAGAAGGGCATATTCTAGACTTAATTGATCAAACATGAATTATCATAGATCCTAGTCAACCATTCTTGGATCCTAGCTACACAGTTAAGAGCTCATTGCAACTTTATACAAGAAGTGAAATAGACATGGGCTTTTGCATAGCATTCCACCATCTCATAACCATAAACACGCATGTGGAGTGTCTAAACTAGGAGCTCTATCTAGTGCCCACATGGCTCTCCTCATTAGGAAGCCTTGCAATTCAAGCACTCAATATAGACATAATTTGAGAGGTTGAGATTTGATTCTTATATATACAACATTCAACCATTGAAGAAGGGATAATTCCAACCTAGTTGACTAAACTAGAACTATCATAGGCCTTGATAGAGAAGGTAATGAACGTGCAAACTAAATTAGGAAATCAAAACTAGTTGCAATATAATAAGCATCCTTACATACACTCTAGAGAACTTCTAAAATGATCTAGATAGATGTCGGATGGCTAGGGAACATTTCTCGCACTCTTCATTGAGGGGGTTCTTTGCTTGTACAGGCCATGGTAGAGTTTGGACAACGAAGTCCTATTTGACCAACATTGCCTTTTTCAAATCCATAAACAAGAAGGGCATATTCTAGACTTAATTGATCAAACATGAATTATCATAGATCCTAGTCAACCATTCTTGGATCCTAGCTACACAGTTAAGAGCTCATTGCAACTTTATACAAGAAGTGAAATAGACATGGGCTTTTGCATAGCATTCCACCATCTCATAACCATAAACACGCATGTGGAGTGTCTAAACCAGGAACTCTATCTAGTGCCCACATGGCTCTCCTCATTAGGAAGCCTTGCAATTCAAGCACTCAATATAGACATAATTTGAGAGGTTGAGATTTGATTCTTATATATACAACATTCAACCATTGAAGAAGGGATAATTCCAACCTAGTTGACTAAACTAGAACTATCATAGGCCTTGATAGAGAAGGTAATGAACGTGCAAACTAAATTAGGAAATCAAAACTAGTTGCAATATAATAAGCATCCTTACATACACTCTAGAGAACTTCTAAAATGATCTAGATAGATGTCGGATGGCTAGGGAACATTTCTCGCACTCTTCATCGAGGGGGTTCTTTGCTTGTACAGGCCATGGTAGAGTTTGGACAACGAAGTCCTATTTGACCAACATTGCCTTTTTCAAATCCATAAACAAGAAGGGCATATTCTAGACTTAATTGATCAAACATGAATTATCATAGATCCTAGTCAACCATTCTTGGATCCTAGCTACACAGTTAAGAGCTCATTGCAACTTTATACAAGAAGTGAAATAGACATGGGCTTTTGCATAGCATTCCACCATCTCATAACCATAAACACGCATGTGGAGTGTCTAAACTAGGAGCTCTATCTAGTGCCCACATGGCTCTCCTCATTAGGAAGCCTTGCAATTCAAGCACTCAATATAGACATAATTTGAGAGGTTGAGATTTGATTCTTATATATACAACATTCAACCATTGAAGAAGGGATAATTCCAACCTAGTTGACTAAACTAGAACTATCATAGGCCTTGATAGAGAAGGTAATGAACGTGCAAACTAAATTAGGAAATCAAAACTAGTTGCAATATAATAAGCATCCTTACATACACTCTAGAGAACTTCTAAAATGATCTAGATAGATGTCGGATGGCTAGGGAACATTTCTCGCACTCTTCATTGAGGGGGTTCTTTGCTTGTACAGGCCATGGTAGAGTTTGGACAACGAAGTCCTATTTGACCAACATTGCCTTTTTCAAATCCATAAACAAGAAGGGCATATTCTAGACTTAATTGATCAAACATGAATTATCATAGATCCTAGTCAACCATTCTTGGATCCTAGCTACACAGTTAAGAGCTCATTGCAACTTTATACAAGAAGTGAAATAGACATGGGCTTTTGCATAGCATTCCACCATCTCATAACCATAAACACGCATGTGGAGTGTCTAAACCAGGAACTCTATCTAGTGCCCACATGGCTCTCCTCATTAGGAAGCCTTGCAATTCAAGCACTCAATATAGACATAATTTGAGAGGTTGAGATTTGATTCTTATATATACAACATTCAACCATTGAAGAAGGGATAATTCCAACCTAGTTGACTAAACTAGAACTATCATAGGCCTTGATAGAGAAGGTAATGAACGTGCAAACTAAATTAGGAAATCAAAACTAGTTGCAATATAATAAGCATCCTTACATACACTCTAGAGAACTTCTAAAATGATCTAGATAGATGTCGGATGGCTAGGGAACATTTCTCGCACTCTTCATCGAGGGGGTTCTTTGCTTGTACAGGCCATGGTAGAGTTTGGACAACGAAGTCCTATTTGACCAACATTGCCTTTTTCAAATCCATAAACAAGAAGGGCATATTCTAGACTTAATTGATCAAACATGAATTATCATAGATCCTAGTCAACCATTCTTGGATCCTAGCTACACAGTTAAGAGCTCATTGCAACTTTATACAAGAAGTGAAATAGACATGGGCTTTTGCATAGCATTCCACCATCTCATAACCATAAACACGCATGTGGAGTGTCTAAACTAGGAGCTCTATCTAGTGCCCACATGGCTCTCCTCATTAGGAAGCCTTGCAATTCAAGCACTCAATATAGACATAATTTGAGAGGTTGAGATTTGATTCTTATATATACAACATTCAACCATTGAAGAAGGGATAATTCCAACCTAGTTGACTAAACTAGAACTATCATAGGCCTTGATAGAGAAGGTAATGAACGTGCAAACTAAATTAGGAAATCAAAACTAGTTGCAATATAATAAGCATCCTTACATACACTCTAGAGAACTTCTAAAATGATCTAGATAGATGTCGGATGGCTAGGGAACATTTCTCGCACTCTTCATTGAGGGGGTTCTTTGCTTGTACAGGCCATGGTAGAGTTTGGACAACGAAGTCCTATTTGACCAACATTGCCTTTTTCAAATCCATAAACAAGAAGGGCATATTCTAGACTTAATTGATCAAACATGAATTATCATAGATCCTAGTCAACCATTCTTGGATCCTAGCTACACAGTTAAGAGCTCATTGCAACTTTATACAAGAAGTGAAATAGACATGGGCTTTTGCATAGCATTCCACCATCTCATAACCATAAACACGCATGTGGAGTGTCTAAACCAGGAACTCTATCTAGTGCCCACATGGCTCTCCTCATTAGGAAGCCTTGCAATTCAAGCACTCAATATAGACATAATTTGAGAGGTTGAGATTTGATTCTTATATATACAACATTCAACCATTGAAGAAGGGATAATTCCAACCTAGTTGACTAAACTAGAACTATCATAGGCCTTGATAGAGAAGGTAATGAACGTGCAAACTAAATTAGGAAATCAAAACTAGTTGCAATATAATAAGCATCCTTACATACACTCTAGAGAACTTCTAAAATGATCTAGATAGATGTCGGATGGCTAGGGAACATTTCTCGCACTCTTCATCGAGGGGGTTCTTTGCTTGTACAGGCCATGGTAGAGTTTGGACAACGAAGTCCTATTTGACCAACATTGCCTTTTTCAAATCCATAAACAAGAAGGGCATATTCTAGACTTAATTGATCAAACATGAATTATCATAGATCCTAGTCAACCATTCTTGGATCCTAGCTACACAGTTAAGAGCTCATTGCAACTTTATACAAGAAGTGAAATAGACATGGGCTTTTGCATAGCATTCCACCATCTCATAACCATAAACACGCATGTGGAGTGTCTAAACTAGGAGCTCTATCTAGTGCCCACATGGCTCTCCTCATTAGGAAGCCTTGCAATTCAAGCACTCAATATAGACATAATTTGAGAGGTTGAGATTTGATTCTTATATATACAACATTCAACCATTGAAGAAGGGATAATTCCAACCTAGTTGACTAAACTAGAACTATCATAGGCCTTGATAGAGAAGGTAATGAACGTGCAAACTAAATTAGGAAATCAAAACTAGTTGCAATATAATAAGCATCCTTACATACACTCTAGAGAACTTCTAAAATGATCTAGATAGATGTCGGATGGCTAGGGAACATTTCTCGCACTCTTCATTGAGGGGGTTCTTTGCTTGTACAGGCCATGGTAGAGTTTGGACAACGAAGTCCTATTTGACCAACATTGCCTTTTTCAAATCCATAAACAAGAAGGGCATATTCTAGACTTAATTGATCAAACATGAATTATCATAGATCCTAGTCAACCATTCTTGGATCCTAGCTACACAGTTAAGAGCTCATTGCAACTTTATACAAGAAGTGAAATAGACATGGGCTTTTGCATAGCATTCCACCATCTCATAACCATAAACACGCATGTGGAGTGTCTAAACCAGGAACTCTATCTAGTGCCCACATGGCTCTCCTCATTAGGAAGCCTTGCAATTCAAGCACTCAATATAGACATAATTTGAGAGGTTGAGATTTGATTCTTATATATACAACATTCAACCATTGAAGAAGGGATAATTCCAACCTAGTTGACTAAACTAGAACTATCATAGGCCTTGATAGAGAAGGTAATGAACGTGCAAACTAAATTAGGAAATCAAAACTAGTTGCAATATAATAAGCATCCTTACATACACTCTAGAGAACTTCTAAAATGATCTAGATAGATGTCGGATGGCTAGGGAACATTTCTCGCACTCTTCATCGAGGGGGTTCTTTGCTTGTACAGGCCATGGTAGAGTTTGGACAACGAAGTCCTATTTGACCAACATTGCCTTTTTCAAATCCATAAACAAGAAGGGCATATTCTAGACTTAATTGATCAAACATGAATTATCATAGATCCTAGTCAACCATTCTTGGATCCTAGCTACACAGTTAAGAGCTCATTGCAACTTTATACAAGAAGTGAAATAGACATGGGCTTTTGCATAGCATTCCACCATCTCATAACCATAAACACGCATGTGGAGTGTCTAAACTAGGAGCTCTATCTAGTGCCCACATGGCTCTCCTCATTAGGAAGCCTTGCAATTCAAGCACTCAATATAGACATAATTTGAGAGGTTGAGATTTGATTCTTATATATACAACATTCAACCATTGAAGAAGGGATAATTCCAACCTAGTTGACTAAACTAGAACTATCATAGGCCTTGATAGAGAAGGTAATGAACGTGCAAACTAAATTAGGAAATCAAAACTAGTTGCAATATAATAAGCATCCTTACATACACTCTAGAGAACTTCTAAAATGATCTAGATAGATGTCGGATGGCTAGGGAACATTTCTCGCACTCTTCATTGAGGGGGTTCTTTGCTTGTACAGGCCATGGTAGAGTTTGGACAACGAAGTCCTATTTGACCAACATTGCCTTTTTCAAATCCATAAACAAGAAGGGCATATTCTAGACTTAATTGATCAAACATGAATTATCATAGATCCTAGTCAACCATTCTTGGATCCTAGCTACACAGTTAAGAGCTCATTGCAACTTTATACAAGAAGTGAAATAGACATGGGCTTTTGCATAGCATTCCACCATCTCATAACCATAAACACGCATGTGGAGTGTCTAAACCAGGAACTCTATCTAGTGCCCACATGGCTCTCCTCATTAGGAAGCCTTGCAATTCAAGCACTCAATATAGACATAATTTGAGAGGTTGAGATTTGATTCTTATATATACAACATTCAACCATTGAAGAAGGGATAATTCCAACCTAGTTGACTAAACTAGAACTATCATAGGCCTTGATAGAGAAGGTAATGAACGTGCAAACTAAATTAGGAAATCAAAACTAGTTGCAATATAATAAGCATCCTTACATACACTCTAGAGAACTTCTAAAATGATCTAGATAGATGTCGGATGGCTAGGGAACATTTCTCGCACTCTTCATCGAGGGGGTTCTTTGCTTGTACAGGCCATGGTAGAGTTTGGACAACGAAGTCCTATTTGACCAACATTGCCTTTTTCAAATCCATAAACAAGAAGGGCATATTCTAGACTTAATTGATCAAACATGAATTATCATAGATCCTAGTCAACCATTCTTGGATCCTAGCTACACAGTTAAGAGCTCATTGCAACTTTATACAAGAAGTGAAATAGACATGGGCTTTTGCATAGCATTCCACCATCTCATAACCATAAACACGCATGTGGAGTGTCTAAACTAGGAGCTCTATCTAGTGCCCACATGGCTCTCCTCATTAGGAAGCCTTGCAATTCAAGCACTCAATATAGACATAATTTGAGAGGTTGAGATTTGATTCTTATATATACAACATTCAACCATTGAAGAAGGGATAATTCCAACCTAGTTGACTAAACTAGAACTATCATAGGCCTTGATAGAGAAGGTAATGAACGTGCAAACTAAATTAGGAAATCAAAACTAGTTGCAATATAATAAGCATCCTTACATACACTCTAGAGAACTTCTAAAATGATCTAGATAGATGTCGGATGGCTAGGGAACATTTCTCGCACTCTTCATCGAGGGGGTTCTTTGCTTGTACAGGCCATGGTAGAGTTTGGACAACGAAGTCCTATTTGACCAACATTGCCTTTTTCAAATCCATAAACAAGAAGGGCATATTCTAGACTTAATTGATCAAACATGAATTATCATAGATCCTAGTCAACCATTCTTGGATCCTAGCTACACAGTTAAGAGCTCATTGCAACTTTATACAAGAAGTGAAATAGACATGGGCTTTTGCATAGCATTCCACCATCTCATAACCATAAACACGCATGTCGAGTGTCTAAACTAGGAGCTCTATCTAGTGCCCACATGGCTCTCCTCATTAGGAAGCCTTGCAATTCAAGCACTCAATATAGACATAATTTGAGAGGTTGAGATTTGATTCTTATATATACAACATTCAACCATTGAAGAAGGGATAATTCCAACCTAGTTGACTAAACTAGAACTATCATAGGCCTTGATAGAGAAGGTAATGAACGTGCAAACTAAATTAGGAAATCAAAACTAGTTGCAATATAATAAGCATCCTTACATACACTCTAGAGAACTTCTAAAATGATCTAGATAGATGTCGGATGGCTAGGGAACATTTCTCGCACTCTTCATCGAGGGGGTTCTTTGCTTGTACAGGCCATGGTAGAGTTTGGACAACGAAGTCCTATTTGACCAACATTGCCTTTTTCAAATCCATAAACAAGAAGGGCATATTCTAGACTTAATTGATCAAACATGAATTATCATAGATCCTAGTCAACCATTCTTGGATCCTAGCTACACAGTTAAGAGCTCATTGCAACTTTATACAAGAAGTGAAATAGACATGGGCTTTTGCATAGCATTCCACCATCTCATAACCATAAACACGCATGTGGAGTGTCTAAACTAGGAGCTCTATCTAGTGCCCACATGGCTCTCCTCATTAGGAAGCCTTGCAATTCAAGCACTCAATATAGACATAATTTGAGAGGTTGAGATTTGATTCTTATATATACAACATTCAACCATTGAAGAAGGGATAATTCCAACCTAGTTGACTAAACTAGAACTATCATAGGCCTTGATAGAGAAGGTAATGAACGTGCAAACTAAATTAGGAAATCAAAACTAGTTGCAATATAATAAGCATCCTTACATACACTCTAGAGAACTTCTAAAATGATCTAGATAGATGTCGGATGGCTAGGGAACATTTCTCGCACTCTTCATCGAGGGGGTTCTTTGCTTGTACAGGCCATGGTAGAGTTTGGACAACGAAGTCCTATTTGACCAACATTGCCTTTTTCAAATCCATAAACAAGAAGGGCATATTCTAGACTTAATTGATCAAACATGAATTATCATAGATCCTAGTCAACCATTCTTGGATCCTAGCTACACAGTTAAGAGCTCATTGCAACTTTATACAAGAAGTGAAATAGACATGGGCTTTTGCATAGCATTCCACCATCTCATAACCATAAACACGCATGTCGAGTGTCTAAACCAGGAGCTCTATCTAGTGCCCACATGGCTCTCCTCATTAGGAAGCCTTGCAATTCAAGCACTCAATATAGACATAAGTTGATAGGTTGAGATTTGATTCTTATATATACAACATTCAACCATTGAAGAAGGGATAATTCCAACCTAGTTGACTAAACTAGAACTATCATAGGCCTTGATAGAGAAGGTAATGAACGTGCAAACTAAATTAGGAAATCAAAACTAGTTGCAATATAATAAGCATCCTTACATACACTCTAGAGAACTTCTAAAATGATCTAGATAGATGTCGGATGGCTAGGGAACATTTCTCGCACTCTTCATCGAGGGGGTTCTTTGCTTGTACAGGCCATGGTAGAGTTTGGACAACGAAGTCCTATTTGACCAACATTGCCTTTTTCAAATCCATAAACAAGAAGGGCATATTCTAGACTTAATTGATCAAACATGAATTATCATAGATCCTAGTCAACCATTCTTGGATCCTAGCTACACAGTTAAGAGCTCATTGCAACTTTATACAAGAAGTGAAATAGACATGGGCTTTTGCATAGCATTCCACCATCTCATAACCATAAACACGCATGTGGAGTGTCTAAACTAGGAGCTCTATCTAGTGCCCACATGGCTCTCCTCATTAGGAAGCCTTGCAATTCAAGCACTCAATATAGACATAATTTGAGAGGTTGAGATTTGTTTCTTATATATACAACATTCAACCATTGAAGAAGGGATAATTCCAACCTAGTTGACTAAACTAGAACTATCATAGGCCTTGATAGAGAAGGTAATGAACGTGCAAACTAAATTAGGAAATCAAAACTAGTTGCAATATAATAAGCATCCTTACATACACTCTAGAGAACTTCTAAAATGATCTAGATAGATGTCGGATGGCTAGGGAACATTTCTCGCACTCTTCATCGAGGGGGTTCTTTGCTTGTACAGGCCATGGTAGAGTTTGGACAACGAAGTCCTATTTGACCAACATTGCCTTTTTCAAATCCATAAACAAGAAGGGCATATTCTAGACTTAATTGATCAAACATGAATTATCATAGATCCTAGTCAACCATTCTTGGATCCTAGCTACACAGTTAAGAGCTCATTGCAACTTTATACAAGAAGTGAAATAGACATGGGCTTTTGCATAGCATTCCACCATCTCATA
This sequence comes from Ceratopteris richardii, assembly GCA_020310875.1. Classification (NCBI taxonomy): domain Eukaryota; kingdom Viridiplantae; phylum Streptophyta; class Polypodiopsida; order Polypodiales; family Pteridaceae; genus Ceratopteris; species Ceratopteris richardii. The sequence continues at coordinate 13,712,636 of CM035418.1, read as the reverse complement.
ACCATAAACACGCATGTCGAGTGTCTAAACCAGGAGCTCTATCTAGTGCCCACATGGCTCTCCTCATTAGGAAGCCTTGCAATTCAAGCACTCAATATAGACATAAGTTGAGAGGTTGAGATTTGATTCTTATATATACAACATTCAACCATTGAAGAAGGGATAATTCCAACCTAGTTGACTAAACTAGAACTATCATAGGCCTTGATAGAGAAGGTAATGAACGTGCAAACTAAATTAGGAAATCAAAACTAGTTGCAATATAATAAGCATCCTTACATACACTCTAGAGAACTTCTAAAATGATCTAGATAGATGTCGGATGGCTAGGGAACATTTCTCGCACTCTTCATCGAGGGGGTTCTTTGCTTGTACAGGCCATGGTAGAGTTTGGACAACGAAGTCCTATTTGACCAACATTGCCTTTTTCAAATCCATAAACAAGAAGGGCATATTCTAGACTTAATTGATCAAACATGAATTATCATAGATCCTAGTCAACCATTCTTGGATCCTAGCTACACAGTTAAGAGCTCATTGCAACTTTATACAAGAAGTGAAATAGACATGGGCTTTTGCATAGCATTCCACCATCTCATAACCATAAACACGCATGTGGAGTGTCTAAACTAGGAGCTCTATCTAGTGCCCACATGGCTCTCCTCATTAGGAAGCCTTGCAATTCAAGCACTCAATATAGACATAATTTGAGAGGTTGAGATTTGATTCTTATATATACAACATTCAACCATTGAAGAAGGGATAATTCCAACCTAGTTGACTAAACTAGAACTATCATAGGCCTTGATAGAGAAGGTAATGAACGTGCAAACTAAATTAGGAAATCAAAACTAGTTGCAATATAATAAGCATCCTTACATACACTCTAGAGAACTTCTAAAATGATCTAGATAGATGTCGGATGGCTAGGGAACATTTCTCGCACTCTTCATCGAGGGGGTTCTTTGCTTGTACAGGCCATGGTAGAGTTTGGACAACGAAGTCCTATTTGACCAACATTGCCTTTTTCAAATCCATAAACAAGAAGGGCATATTCTAGACTTAATTGATCAAACATGAATTATCATAGATCCTAGTCAACCATTCTTGGATCCTAGCTACACAGTTAAGAGCTCATTGCAACTTTATACAAGAAGTGAAATAGACATGGGCTTTTGCATAGCATTCCACCATCTCATAACCATAAACACGCATGTCGAGTGTCTAAACCAGGAGCTCTATCTAGTGCCCACATGGCTCTCCTCATTAGGAAGCCTTGCAATTCAAGCACTCAATATAGACATAATTTGAGAGGTTGAGATTTGATTCTTATATATACAACATTCAACCATTGAAGAAGGGATAATTCCAACCTAGTTGACTAAACTAGAACTATCATAGGCCTTGATAGAGAAGGTAATGAACGTGCAAACTAAATTAGGAAATCAAAACTAGTTGCAATATAATAAGCATCCTTACATACACTCTAGAGAACTTCTAAAATGATCTAGATAGATGTCGGATGGCTAGGGAACATTTCTCGCACTCTTCATCGAGGGGGTTCTTTGCTTGTACAGGCCATGGTAGAGTTTGGACAACGAAGTCCTATTTGACCAACATTGCCTTTTTCAAATCCATAAACAAGAAGGGCATATTCTAGACTTAATTGATCAAACATGAATTATCATAGATCCTAGTCAACCATTCTTGGATCCTAGCTACACAGTTAAGAGCTCATTGCAACTTTATACAAGAAGTGAAATAGACATGGGCTTTTGCATAGCATTCCACCATCTCATAACCATAAACACGCATGTGGAGTGTCTAAACCAGGAGCTCTATCTAGTGCCCACATGGCTCTCCTCATTAGGAAGCCTTGCAATTCAAGCACTCAATATAGACATAATTTGAGAGGTTGAGATTTGATTCTTATATATACAACATTCAACCATTGAAGAAGGGATAATTCCAACCTAGTTGACTAAACTAGAACTATCATAGGCCTTGATAGAGAAGGTAATGAACGTGCAAACTAAATTAGGAAATCAAAACTAGTTGCAATATAATAAGCATCCTTACATACACTCTAGAGAACTTCTAAAATGATCTAGATAGATGTCGGATGGCTAGGGAACATTTCTCGCACTCTTCATCGAGGGGGTTCTTTGCTTGTACAGGCCATGGTAGAGTTTGGACAACGAAGTCCTATTTGACCAACATTGCCTTTTTCAAATCCATAAACAAGAAGGGCATATTCTAGACTTAATTGATCAAACATGAATTATCATAGATCCTAGTCAACCATTCTTGGATCCTAGCTACACAGTTAAGAGCTCATTGCAACTTTATACAAGAAGTGAAATAGACATGGGCTTTTGCATAGCATTCCACCATCTCATAACCATAAACACGCATGTCGAGTGTCTAAACCAGGAGCTCTATCTAGTGCCCACATGGCTCTCCTCATTAGGAAGCCTTGCAATTCAAGCACTCAATATAGACATAATTTGAGAGGTTGAGATTTGATTCTTATATATACAACATTCAACCATTGAAGAAGGGATAATTCCAACCTAGTTGACTAAACTAGAACTATCATAGGCCTTGATAGAGAAGGTAATGAACGTGCAAACTAAATTAGGAAATCAAAACTAGTTGCAATATAATAAGCATCCTTACATACACTCTAGAGAACTTCTAAAATGATGTAGATAGATGTCGGATGGCTAGGGAACATTTCTCGCACTCTTCATCGAGGGGGTTCTTTGCTTGTACAGGCCATGGTAGAGTTTGGACAACGAAGTCCTATTTGACCAACATTGCCTTTTTCAAATCCATAAACAAGAAGGGCATATTCTAGACTTAATTGATCAAACATGAATTATCATAGATCCTAGTCAACCATTCTTGGATCCTAGCTACACAGTTAAGAGCTCATTGCAACTTTATACAAGAAGTGAAATAGACATGGGCTTTTGCATAGCATTCCACCATCTCATAACCATAAACACGCATGTCGAGTGTCTAAACCAGGAGCTCTATCTAGTGCCCACATGGCTCTCCTCATTAGGAAGCCTTGCAATTCAAGCACTCAATATAGACATAATTTGAGAGGTTGAGATTTGATTCTTATATATACAACATTCAACCATTGAAGAAGGGATAATTCCAACCTAGTTGACTAAACTAGAACTATCATAGGCCTTGATAGAGAAGGTAATGAACGTGCAAACTAAATTAGGAAATCAAAACTAGTTGCAATATAATAAGCATCCTTACATACACTCTAGAGAACTTCTAAAATGATCTAGATAGATGTCGGATGGCTAGGGAACATTTCTCGCACTCTTCATCGAGGGGGTTCTTTGCTTGTACAGGCCATGGTAGAGTTTGGACAACGAAGTCCTATTTGACCAACATTGCCTTTTTCAAATCCATAAACAAGAAGGGCATATTCTAGACTTAATTGATCAAACATGAATTATCATAGATCCTAGTCAACCATTCTTGGATCCTAGCTACACAGTTAAGAGCTCATTGCAACTTTATACAAGAAGTGAAATAGACATGGGCTTTTGCATAGCATTCCACCATCTCATAACCATAAACACGCATGTCGAGTGTCTAAACCAGGAGCTCTATCTAGTGCCCACATGGCTCTCCTCATTAGGAAGCCTTGCAATTCAAGCACTCAATATAGACATAATTTGAGAGGTTGAGATTTGATTCTTATATATACAACATTCAACCATTGAAGAAGGGATAATTCCAACCTAGTTGACTAAACTAGAACTATCATAGGCCTTGATAGAGAAGGTAATGAACGTGCAAACTAAATTAGGAAATCAAAACTAGTTGCAATATAATAAGCATCCTTACATACACTCTAGAGAACTTCTAAAATGATCTAGATAGATGTCGGATGGCTAGGGAACATTTCTCGCACTCTTCATCGAGGGGGTTCTTTGCTTGTACAGGCCATGGTAGAGTTTGGACAACGAAGTCCTATTTGACCAACATTGCCTTTTTCAAATCCATAAACAAGAAGGGCATATTCTAGACTTAATTGATCAAACATGAATTATCATAGATCCTAGTCAACCATTCTTGGATCCTAGCTACACAGTTAAGAGCTCATTGCAACTTTATACAAGAAGTGAAATAGACATGGGCTTTTGCATAGCATTCCACCATCTCATAACCATAAACACGCATGTCGAGTGTCTAAACCAGGAGCTCTATCTAGTGCCCACATGGCTCTCCTCATTAGGAAGCCTTGCAATTCAAGCACTCAATATAGACATAATTTGAGAGGTTGAGATTTGATTCTTATATATACAACATTCAACCATTGAAGAAGGGATAATTCCAACCTAGTTGACTAAACTAGAACTATCATAGGCCTTGATAGAGAAGGTAATGAACGTGCAAACTAAATTAGGAAATCAAAACTAGTTGCAATATAATAAGCATCCTTACATACACTCTAGAGAACTTCTAAAATGATCTAGATAGATGTCGGATGGCTAGGGAACATTTCTCGCACTCTTCATCGAGGGGGTTCTTTGCTTGTACAGGCCATGGTAGAGTTTGGACAACGAAGTCCTATTTGACCAACATTGCCTTTTTCAAATCCATAAACAAGAAGGGCATATTCTAGACTTAATTGATCAAACATGAATTATCATAGATCCTAGTCAACCATTCTAGGATCCTAGCTACACAGTTAAGAGCTCATTGCAACTTTATACAAGAAGTGAAATAGACATGGGCTTTTGCATAGCATTCCACCATCTCATAACCATAAACACGCATGTGGAGTGTCTAAACTAGGAGCTCTATCTAGTGCCCACATGGCTCTCCTCATTAGGAAGCCTTGCAATTCAAGCACTCAATATAGACATAATTTGAGAGGTTGAGATTTGATTCTTATATATACAACATTCAACCATTGAAGAAGGGATAATTCCAACCTAGTTGACTAAACTAGAACTATCATAGGCCTTGATAGAGAAGGTAATGAACGTGCAAACTAAATTAGGAAATCAAAACTAGTTGCAATATAATAAGCATCCTTACATACACTCTAGAGAACTTCTAAAATGATCTAGATAGATGTCGGATGGCTAGGGAACATTTCTCGCACTCTTCATCGAGGGGGTTCTTTGCTTGTACAGGCCATGGTAGAGTTTGGACAACGAAGTCCTATTTGACCAACATTGCCTTTTTCAAATCCATAAACAAGAAGGGCATATTCTAGACTTAATTGATCAAACATGAATTATCATAGATCCTAGTCAACCATTCTTGGATCCTAGCTACACAGTTAAGAGCTCATTGCAACTTTATACAAGAAGTGAAATAGACATGGGCTTTTGCATAGCATTCCACCATCTCATAACCATAAACACGCATGTGGAGTGTCTAAACCAGGAGCTCTATCTAGTGCCCACATGGCTCTCCTCATTAGGAAGCCTTGCAATTCAAGCACTCAATATAGACATAATTTGAGAGGTTGAGATTTGATTCTTATATATACAACATTCAACCATTGAAGAAGGGATAATTCCAACCTAGTTGACTAAACTAGAACTATCATAGGCCTTGATAGAGAAGGTAATGAACGTGCAAACTAAATTAGGAAATCAAAACTAGTTGCAATATAATAAGCATCCTTACATACACTCTAGAGAACTTCTAAAATGATCTAGATAGATGTCGGATGGCTAGGGAACATTTCTCGCACTCTTCATCGAGGGGGTTCTTTGCTTGTACAGGCCATGGTAGAGTTTGGACAACGAAGTCCTATTTGACCAACATTGCCTTTTTCAAATCCATAAACAAGAAGGGCATATTCTAGACTTAATTGATCAAACATGAATTATCATAGATCCTAGTCAACCATTCTTGGACCCTAGCTACACAGTTAAGAGCTCATTGCAACTTTATACAAGAAGTGAAATAGACATGGGCTTTTGCATAGCATTCCACCATCTCATAACCATAAACACGCATGTCGAGTGTCTAAACCAGGAGCTCTATCTAGTGCCCACATGGCTCTCCTCATTAGGAAGCCTTGCAATTCAAGCACTCAATATAGACATAATTTGAGAGGTTGAGATTTGATTCTTATATATACAACATTCAACCATTGAAGAAGGGATAATTCCAACCTAGTTGACTAAACTAGAACTATCATAGGCCTTGATAGAGAAGGTAATGAACGTGCAAACTAAATTAGGAAATCAAAACTAGTTGCAATATAATAAGCATCCTTACATACACTCTAGAGAACTTCTAAAATGATCTAGATAGATGTCGGATGGCTAGGGAACATTTCTCGCACTCTTCATCGAGGGGGTTCTTTGCTTGTACAGGCCATGGTAGAGTTTGGACAACGAAGTCCTATTTGACCAACATTGCCTTTTTCAAATCCATAAACAAGAAGGGCATATTCTAGACTTAATTGATCAAACATGAATTATCATAGATCCTAGTCAACCATTCTTGGATCCTAGCTACACAGTTAAGAGCTCATTGCAACTTTATACAAGAAGTGAAATAGACATGGGCTTTTGCATAGCATTCCACCATCTCATAACCATAAACACGCATGTGGAGTGTCTAAACCAGGAGCTCTATCTAGTGCCCACATGGCTCTCCTCATTAGGAAGCCTTTCAATTCAAGCACTCAATATAGACATAATTTGAGAGGTTGAGATTTGATTCTTATATATACAACATTCAACCATTGAAGAAGGGATAATTCCAACCTAGTTGACTAAACTAGAACTATCATAGGCCTTGATAGAGAAGGTAATGAACGTGCAAACTAAATTAGGAAATCAAAACTAGTTGCAATATAATAAGCATCCTTACATACACTCTAGAGAACTTCTAAAATGATCTAGATAGATGTCGGATGGCTAGGGAACATTTCTCGCACTCTTCATCGAGGGGGTTCTTTGCTTGTACAGGCCATGGTAGAGTTTGGACAACGAAGTCCTATTTGACCAACATTGCCTTTTTCAAATCCATAAACAAGAAGGGCATATTCTAGACTTAATTGATCAAACATGAATTATCATAGATCCTAGTCAACCATTCTTGGACCCTAGCTACACAGTTAAGAGCTCATTGCAACTTTATACAAGAAGTGAAATAGACATGGGCTTTTGCATAGCATTCCACCATCTCATAACCATAAACACGCATGTCGAGTGTCTAAACCAGGAGCTCTATCTAGTGCCCACATGGCTCTCCTCATTAGGAAGCCTTGCAATTCAAGCACTCAATATAGACATAATTTGAGAGGTTGAGATTTGATTCTTATATATACAACATTCAACCATTGAAGAAGGGATAATTCCAACCTAGTTGACTAAACTAGAACTATCATACGCCTTGATAGAGAAGGTAATGAACGTGCAAACTAAATTAGGAAATCAAAACTAGTTGCAATATAATAAGCATCCTTACATACACTCTAGAGAACTTCTAAAATGATCTAGATAGATGTCGGATGGCTAGGGAACATTTCTCGCACTCTTCATCGAGGGGGTTCTTTGCTTGTACAGGCCATGGTAGAGTTTGGACAACGAAGTCCTATTTGACCAACATTGCCTTTTTCAAATCCATAAACAAGAAGGGCATATTCTAGACTTAATTGATCAAACATGAATTATCATAGATCCTAGTCAACCATTCTTGGATCCTAGCTACACAGTTAAGAGCTCATTGCAACTTTATACAAGAAGTGAAATAGACATGGGCTTTTGCATAGCATTCCACCATCTCATAACCATAAACACGCATGTGGAGTGTCTAAACCAGGAGCTCTATCTAGTGCCCACATGGCTCTCCTCATTAGGAAGCCTTGCAATTCAAGCACTCAATATAGACATAATTTGAGAGGTTGAGATTTGATTCTTATATATACAACATTCAACCATTGAAGAAGGGATAATTCCAACCTAGTTGACTAAACTAGAACTATCATAGGCCTTGATAGAGAAGGTAATGAACGTGCAAACTAAATTAGGAAATCAAAACTAGTTGCAATATAATAAGCATCCTTACATACACTCTAGAGAACTTCTAAAATGATCTAGATAGATGTCGGATGGCTAGGGAACATTTCTCGCACTCTTCATCGAGGGGGTTCTTTGCTTGTACAGGCCATGGTAGAGTTTGGACAACGAAGTCCTATTTGACCAACATTGCCTTTTTCAAATCCATAAACAAGAAGGGCATATTCTAGACTTAATTGATCAAACATGAATTATCATAGATCCTAGTCAACCATTCTTGGACCCTAGCTACACAGTTAAGAGCTCATTGCAACTTTATACAAGAAGTGAAATAGACATGGGCTTTTGCATAGCATTCCACCATCTCATAACCATAAACACGCATGTCGAGTGTCTAAACCAGGAGCTCTATCTAGTGCCCACATGGCTCTCCTCATTAGGAAGCCTTGCAATTCAAGCACTCAATATAGACATAATTTGAGAGGTTGAGATTTGATTCTTATATATACAACATTCAACCATTGAAGAAGGGATAATTCCAACCTAGTTGACTAAACTAGAACTATCATAGGCCTTGATAGAGAAGGTAATGAACGTGCAAACTAAATTAGGAAATCAAAACTAGTTGCAATATAATAAGCATCCTTACATACACTCTAGAGAACTTCTAAAATGATCTAGATAGATGTCGGATGGCTAGGGAACATTTCTCGCACTCTTCATCGAGGGGGTTCTTTGCTTGTACAGGCCATGGTAGAGTTTGGACAACGAAGTCCTATTTGACCAACATTGCCTTTTTCAAATCCATAAACAAGAAGGGCATATTCTAGACTTAATTGATCAAACATGAATTATCATAGATCCTAGTCAACCATTCTTGGATCCTAACTACACAGTTAAGAGCTCATTGCAACTTTATACAAGAAGTGAAATAGACATGGGCTTTTGCATAGCATTCCACCATCTCATAACCATAAACACGCATGTGGAGTGTCTAAACCAGGAGCTCTATCTAGTGCCCACATGGCTCTCCTCATTAGGAAGCCTTGCAATTCAAGCACTCAATATAGACATAATTTGAGAGGTTGAGATTTGATTCTTATATATACAACATTCAACCATTGAAGAAGGGATAATTCCAACCTAGTTGACTAAACTAGAACTATCATAGGCCTTGATAGAGAAGGTAATGAACGTGCAAACTAAATTAGGAAATCAAAACTAGTTGCAATATAATAAGCATCCTTACATACACTCTAGAGAACTTCTAAAATGATCTAGATAGATGTCGGATGGCTAGGGAACATTTCTCGCACTCTTCATCGAGGGGGTTCTTTGCTTGTACAGGCCATGGTAGAGTTTGGACAACGAAGTCCTATTTGACCAACATTGCCTTTTTCAAATCCATAAACAAGAAGGGCATATTCTAGACTTAATTGATCAAACATGAATTATCATAGATCCTAGTCAACCATTCTTGGACCCTAGCTACACAGTTAAGAGCTCATTGCAACTTTATACAAGAAGTGAAATAGACATGGGCTTTTGCATAGCATTCCACCATCTCATAACCATAAACACGCATGTCGAGTGTCTAAACCAGGAGCTCTATCTAGTGCCCACATGGCTCTCCTCATTAGGAAGCCTTGCAATTCAAGCACTCAATATAGACATAATTTGAGAGGTTGAGATTTGATTCTTATATATACAACATTCAACCATTGAAGAAGGGATAATTCCAACCTAGTTGACTAAACTAGAACTATCATAGGCCTTGATAGAGAAGGTAATGAACGTGCAAACTAAATTAGGAAATCAAAACTAGTTGCAATATAATAAGCATCCTTACATACACTCTAGAGAACTTCTAAAATGATCTAGATAGATGTCGGATGGCTAGGGAACATTTCTCGCACTCTTCATCGAGGGGGTTCTTTGCTTGTACAGGCCATGGTAGAGTTTGGACAACGAAGTCCTATTTGACCAACATTGCCTTTTTCAAATCCATAAACAAGAAGGGCATATTCTAGACTTAATTGATCAAACATGAATTATCATAGATCCTAGTCAACCATTCTTGGATCCTAGCTACACAGTTAAGAGCTCATTGCAACTTTATACAAGAAGTGAAATAGACATGGGCTTTTGCATAGCATTCCACCATCTCATAACCATAAACACGCATGTGGAGTGTCTAAACCAGGAGCTCTATCTAGTGCCCACATGGCTCTCCTCATTAGGAAGCCTTTCAATTCAAGCACTCAATATAGACATAATTTGAGAGGTTGAGATTTGATTCTTATATATACAACATTCAACCATTGAAGAAGGGATAATTCCAACCTAGTTGACTAAACTAGAACTATCATAGGCCTTGATAGAGAAGGTAATGAACGTGCAAACTAAATTAGGAAATCAAAACTAGTTGCAATATAATAAGCATCCTTACATACACTCTAGAGAACTTCTAAAATGATCTAGATAGATGTCGGATGGCTAGGGAACATTTCTCGCACTCTTCATCGAGGGGGTTCTTTGCTTGTACAGGCCATGGTAGAGTTTGGACAACGAAGTCCTATTTGACCAACATTGCCTTTTTCAAATCCATAAACAAGAAGGGCATATTCTAGACTTAATTGATCAAACATGAATTATCATAGATCCTAGTCAACCATTCTTGGACCCTAGCTACACAGTTAAGAGCTCATTGCAACTTTATACAAGAAGTGAAATAGACATGGGCTTTTGCATAGCATTCCACCATCTCATAACCATAAACACGCATGTCGAGTGTCTAAACCAGGAGCTCTATCTAGTGCCCACATGGCTCTCCTCATTAGGAAGCCTTGCAATTCAAGCACTCAATATAGACATAATTTGAGAGGTTGAGATTTGATTCTTATATATACAACATTCAACCATTGAAGAAGGGATAATTCCAACCTAGTTGACTAAACTAGAACTATCATAGGCCTTGATAGAGAAGGTAATGAACGTGCAAACTAAATTAGGAAATCAAAACTAGTTGCAATATAATAAGCATCCTTACATACACTCTAGAGAACTTCTAAAATGATCTAGATAGATGTCGGATGGCTAGGGAACATTTCTCGCACTCTTCATCGAGGGGGTTCTTTGCTTGTACAGGCCATGGTAGAGTTTGGACAACGAAGTCCTATTTGACCAACATTGCCTTTTTCAAATCCATAAACAAGAAGGGCATATTCTAGACTTAATTGATCAAACATGAATTATCATAGATCCTAGTCAACCATTCTTGGATCCTAGCTACACAGTTAAGAGCTCATTGCAACTTTATACAAGAAGTGAAATAGACATGGGCTTTTGCATAGCATTCCACCATCTCATAACCATAAACACGCATGTGGAGTGTCTAAACCAGGAGCTCTATCTAGTGCCCACATGGCTCTCCTCATTAGGAAGCCTTTCAATTCAAGCACTCAATATAGACATAATTTGAGAGGTTGAGATTTGATTCTTATATATACAACATTCAACCATTGAAGAAGGGATAATTCCAACCTAGTTGACTAAACTAGAACTATCATAGGCCTTGATAGAGAAGGTAATGAACGTGCAAACTAAATTAGGAAATCAAAACTAGTTGCAATATAATAAGCATCCTTACATACACTCTAGAGAACTTCTAAAATGATCTAGATAGATGTCGGATGGCTAGGGAACATTTCTCGCACTCTTCATCGAGGGGGTTCTTTGCTTGTACAGGCCATGGTAGAGTTTGGACAACGAAGTCCTATTTGACCAACATTGCCTTTTTCAAATCCATAAACAAGAAGGGCATATTCTAGACTTAATTGATCAAACATGAATTATCATAGATCCTAGTCAACCATTCTTGGACCCTAGCTACACAGTTAAGAGCTCATTGCAACTTTATACAAGAAGTGAAATAGACATGGGCTTTTGCATAGCATTCCACCATCTCATAACCATAAACACGCATGTCGAGTGTCTAAACCAGGAGCTCTATCTAGTGCCCACATGGCTCTCCTCATTAGGAAGCCTTGCAATTCAAGCACTCAATATAGACATAATTTGAGAGGTTGAGATTTGATTCTTATATATACAACATTCAACCATTGAAGAAGGGATAATTCCAACCTAGTTGACTAAACTAGAACTATCATAGGCCTTGATAGAGAAGGTAATGAACGTGCAAACTAAATTAGGAAATCAAAACTAGTTGCAATATAATAAGCATCCTTACATACACTCTAGAGAACTTCTAAAATGATCTAGATAGATGTCGGATGGCTAGGGAACATTTCTCGCACTCTTCATCGAGGGGGTTCTTTGCTTGTACAGGCCATGGTAGAGTTTGGACAACGAAGTCCTATTTGACCAACATTGCCTTTTTCAAATCCATAAACAAGAAGGGCATATTCTAGACTTAATTGATCAAACATGAATTATCATAGATCCTAGTCAACCATTCTTGGATCCTAGCTACACAGTTAAGAGCTCATTGCAACTTTATACAAGAAGTGAAATAGACATGGGCTTTTGCATAGCATTCCACCATCTCATAACCATAAACACGCATGTGGAGTGTCTAAACCAGGAGCTCTATCTAGTGCCCACATGGCTCTCCTCATTAGGAAGCCTTGCAATTCAAGCACTCAATATAGACATAATTTGAGAGGTTGAGATTTGATTCTTATATATACAACATTCAACCATTGAAGAAGGGATAATTCCAACCTAGTTGACTAAACTAGAACTATCATAGGCCTTGATAGAGAAGGTAATGAACGTGCAAACTAAATTAGGAAATCAAAACTAGTTGCAATATAATAAGCATCCTTACATACACTCTAGAGAACTTCTAAAATGATCTAGATAGATGTCGGATGGCTAGGGAACATTTCTCGCACTCTTCATCGAGGGGGTTCTTTGCTTGTACAGGCCATGGTAGAGTTTGGACAACGAAGTCCTATTTGACCAACATTGCCTTTTTCAAATCCATAAACAAGAAGGGCATATTCTAGACTTAATTGATCAAACATGAATTATCATAGATCCTAGTCAACCATTCTTGGACCCTAGCTACACAGTTAAGAGCTCATTGCAACTTTATACAAGAAGTGAAATAGACATGGGCTTTTGCATAGCATTCCACCATCTCATAACCATAAACACGCATGTCGAGTGTCTAAACCAGGAGCTCTATCTAGTGCCCACATGGCTCTCCTCATTAGGAAGCCTTGCAATTCAAGCACTCAATATAGACATAATTTGAGAGGTTGAGATTTGATTCTTATATATACAACATTCAACCATTGAAGAAGGGATAATTCCAACCTAGTTGACTAAACTAGAACTATCATAGGCCTTGATAGAGAAGGTAATGAACGTGCAAACTAAATTAGGAAATCAAAACTAGTTGCAATATAATAAGCATCCTTACATACACTCTAGAGAACTTCTAAAATGATCTAGATAGATGTCGGATGGCTAGGGAACATTTCTCGCACTCTTCATCGAGGGGGTTCTTTGCTTGTACAGGCCATGGTAGAGTTTGGACAACGAAGTCCTATTTGACCAACATTGCCTTTTTCAAATCCATAAACAAGAAGGGCATATTCTAGACTTAATTGATCAAACATGAATTATCATAGATCCTAGTCAACCATTCTTGGATCCTAACTACACAGTTAAGAGCTCATTGCAACTTTATACAAGAAGTGAAATAGACATGGGCTTTTGCATAGCATTCCACCATCTCATAACCATAAACACGCATGTGGAGTGTCTAAACTAGGAGCTCTATCTAGTGCCCACATGGCTCTCCTCATTAGGAAGCCTTGCAATTCAAGCACTCAATATAGACATAATTTGAGAGGTTGAGATTTGATTCTTATATATACAACATTCAACCATTGAAGAAGGGATAATTCCAACCTAGTTGACTAAACTAGAACTATCATAGGCCTTGATAGAGAAGGTAATGAACGTGCAAACTAAATTAGGAAATCAAAACTAGTTGCAATATAATAAGCATCCTTACGTACACTCTAGAGAACTTCTAAAATGATCTAGATAGATGTTGGATGGCTAGGGAACATTTCTCGCACTCTTCATCGAGGGGGTTCTTTGCTTGTACAGGCCATGGTAGAGTTTGGACAACGAAGTCCTATTTGACCAACATTGCCTTTTTCAAATCCATAAACAAGAAGGGCATATTCTAGACTTAATTGATCAAACATGAATTATCATAGATCCTAGTCAACCATTCTTGGATCCTAGCTACACAGTTAAGAGCTCATTGCAACTTTATACAAGAAGTGAAATAGACATGGGCTTTCGCCTAGCATTCCACCATCTCATAACCATCTCATAACCATGGAAAAATGCACTTTATCATCTATCATTGACATAGAGCATCTTGTACGTTCAAAAACATGCAAAGGCTTCATGGTTTTCATTTCTAATGAGATTCAGGTGTTGCGAATGAAACATCAGTTTTACATTGTGATAGAGAAAAGTGCTAGTATGGTGGCCAAGAAACAACCAGGAAATGCAAAGACAAATCACACCTCAATGAAGGGCCACGTTTATACATCTTGCAAAATGTTCATAAAGATTACAAAAATGTGACAAATGCCTTCAAGCATCTAGTTAAAAGTTCATACACATGATAGCAAGCTAAGCTATTGATGAGATGCTTTTACCATGAATGCATTGTTAATGGCTGATCAGAGATTAAGCTGAAGGGACATTGGGCGCTAACGTTCAATAACGACAATACATCAAATCCAAGACCCAACATGTTGCACATTCATTACTCAAATAATATATATCGCGACTGACATTCTCTTTCATGGATGAAAGGATGTCATTTTGCCCAAGGAAAACATTAAGCCTAGTTAAACATTCGTATGGTACATTAAAAAGCACATCATGTGATGTCCACTTTTCACATGTATACGAAAACGGTACTAAAACTGTAACAGCAAATTGCTTCCCGCCCTGACTCCTTCAACATTCAACATAATGTTGTATATTTGAATCGGGTTAAGAGCTTCACTCTTTCAACATCAACCCTATATTTAAAAATTGTCAATATGCAAGAAACCAAAGAAACCCAGTTTTTTTATCCGACCAATAAGCATGGCGATAAAGCTTAGAAGAAAGATTTTAAAATGAGGCCGAGACCAAGCAATGCCAAACAACCAACATATTATAATGTGATGGTCATTCCAAGTATCAAACTAAACCTAATCAGTAATACAAAATAGAACAGCATCGCTATGAAGAGAATAAAACTGTTGAATCACAAGTAAGATAGGAGGAGAACAGTTATTTTACCTAACGCAGTCTACTGATCCACATCCTTAAGCATGGGTTATCACTTGTTTCGCCACACATTTAAGTGATCCACTAACAATATGCGCATACCACTAAAACAGAGTTCTCAAGCTTAGTCATATTCAAAGATTAACGTAAAAATTCAAACTTGCACATAAGTTGCATAATACAAATTCCATGGTTGTCAATCGTCCAGGTAGTGAAAGTCTGAAAGGTTTGTGCAAACAAGCAGGAGCTGAATGACATCAACTCTTACCTACAACAGAAAAGCCTGAAATTCTTTTGCGAAAGTCACATACTGCAAAAGAATGTGTATCATGTCTTTTGCATGTGTATCACTTCCAAATAGGTGTGGTGTAGCAGAATGCCTTGAACGCCGTGGAGCAGAGTGCCTAGGTTCAAGTCCCACTCACTGGACATTCAAATTTCTTGTACTTAAAAAAAAAAATGTGTATCATAACCCACAAAACAAAATCTAGAATGCGAAGTCAGCAAACATACTCTACGTAGGATCTATAAAAACCAAAAGCTATAGAAACCCTCGAACATAGCAAACATAGATAGCCGCAATAGAATCCGCTTAAAAAAGTCAAGACATTAGTAAGGCCTTCTTCAAAACATGCATCAATGCTTAATAGACTGTACAGTAAGCTCAGGACTATAGAAACCCTTGAACATAACAAACATGGAAATAACGAGTACCAGTTACAGCAATGTAAAAAAAAAAAAAAAAATTATGGAGGCGATATCAAGAGCAGAGAACCCACAGACTCAATGTACAACATAAATAATCTATAGAGCCCGTATCTCGAGTAACAGTAACATCCAAATTTACATTCTTCAAACTAAGTTCAACAAGAAAAGAATCCATCTTCTGCTGGAACCACACAATTAAGCCATCTCTGAGCCACCTTACACGGCCCAGCCTGCCTTTCATCTGCAGTCCCACAAAACACCTTGTAATAAACCAATTTTGCTAGGCTGCTGGCGAAATCTTCGGACATACTAAATCTCTACCAAGTATCTGGGCAATCACGAGCTCCAAGATAATCAAGCATCCCGAACAGCTAGAAAGACCTTTCCCGCATAAACCGAGAAAAACACACATTTTATACCGCATGTAACACAACCATAATACATGTCCTCCGTCAATTTGAGGCAATTTTGGTCTCGTCAAAACCAACGGCTGGGAATTCTACAATGCATTGAGAAAAGCCCCATTAAGTCTTTTGCCTATTTCCTACACGAGCCTTTTACGGGACATCGAGACCTCCAATGAGTAAAGAGAAAACACTTACGTTGTAGTCTCAAGCTGCTTGGTTGGGTGGTTGGGCCTTTCGTCTCTTGAGGCAGGGGCAAGGGTTCAACCCCCACCGGAAACATGTAAGGGACATGTTATCATGGAAACTTGTATCTTGTGGTTGATGTGCCATTGTTTGTCATGCTTCGCGGTAGTTGTGACTGTAGTCTAACCTAGCTATGTAAACCCCTTTTCTTGTGGGATAAAGGGGGGTCTCATGGGTACTATGCCCTTCCTTGTACAGTTGCAATTTCAAAGTTAAAGCCTGGAGGAGTAGGCCTCGGCTGAACCTCCATTAAAAAAAAAAACACTTACGTTGTACATTTTTAATCTAATATATGTTCTCCACTTCATCATATGCTCCACTTGTCAGATTGAGCTAACCAAAGAGGCATAGTTAAAGTACAGAATCCCAAAAATCATCGTCACCAGCAAAAAAATGCATGCTTCAGCTACCCAAAGAAGCATAGTTCAAGTCCAGAATCCCAAAAATTAACGTCACCAACAAAAAAGTGCATGCTTTAGAAATTAGAAATATTCAGAAGGGTGCTATGTGTCTATTGTTGCAAACGAGACAAGTAACAGTAGGAACAATAGCTTCCAGCTAACCAAAAGCAAAAAGCGTCCTATGAAATTTGGAAATCGTAGCACTGCCTCACCCGGAGCAGAGTAAGGCATTCTACTTCATAGGCAAGTAACTAGACAGAAACCTACAAAGCTGCTACCCATCCATCATGGTGATGCAAAATGAGCATTCTTAAGAAGACATTTTGCAGTAACGTCAGAAAAAGAAAGGAAGAATGCTGGAACTCACTGCGAATGTGACTGCCTTCTGCGTATTATTTTTGTTTGTTAGTGTTATGAGTTGATCTCGACCTGTGCTCGTGAAAAGAACATCTTAATCGTTCTTTCGCCCAGGCTAGTGTATCTGGATGTAAAGACGACAATCGAACATCAGTATATTTGTGAACGTAGAAGTAGTGTCCAACATCCTTCGCTTCCTTCACAACATGCCATTCAGAGGGACGATGGAAATATGCAATCCAGCGGCTCTCCAGACTGGCCACCAAGGCAAGAAGAGATCCTGGGTCTATATCGGCTATAGCACCTGGCGAAACCATTTGCGGAGACTCCTCATGAACAAAACCTGTCCACCTGACTGTGACTCTGAAGTGAGAGCCGTAGTACTGGTGACTAGAGAGGCCGATTAGCCCACCTACGAATATGTGGTTTCCGGGGTGAAAGGAGGCACCAAAGGGCATGCGTTCACCGAAGTTAAGTAATACGCGGAAGCAAGGGGTGTACGAGGGCATGGACGACAGGCTGGGAGAGGAGAGTTGCTGCAGGTCCGTGGGCACAAGCAACTCCGACAAGTGAGAGCTGCCCTTCGCTGCAACGACTGTTCCCAAAAGCCCTATGAAAGATACATCATTAAGGCAATCTTTGGACAGTGTGATGACATCGGGGCGCTTGAATGGGACTACTTTAACGTGCGAGCACACTTGCCTCAGCATCTCGGCTCTGCAGCTAATCGAGAATCATCGCACGCACTTAGATCTTGCGATAATTCACTGCACTTTTTTTTACGGAAGTCCGAACTTGAGGTTTTTTTTTTTTTAATAAAGGACGTTCGGACTTAGCCTATTCTTATGCACTTTAATTAACATAAAGAAGAAAACTTACACGTGAATGAGACTAGTGCCCATGAGATCTCCTAAATCTCACAACGCAGGGGACAAGTTCCGTAAGCTAGAGGGCATTACAAATGAGGCGTACAAATCTATCATCTCCCTCATGTGGAACTCATTTGGGTTTCAGCTTGTTATCAACGAGGAGATAAATACACTGGTGCCTAAATGGTGGAGATCTCTTATCTCGGGAGATTCTTTTACCTAGAAGAAACAAGGATTTCACAACCGACCATTCCTTTGGGGTTTGGCCAAAGTTGACAGCACACCGCTCCCTCCAAATCTTCCAAAGAGTCTCGCCCCTGATGGCATTCCACAGCCTTGATGAGCAGCCAACCGCCTCACCCAACAGTGCATGTTGCCAATTGATTTGGTTCAAGAGTCTCAAAACCCGTGTCACATGATGCCAGATAACTCGAGACTTGGGGCAATCGAAAAAGAGGTGAGGAAGGTCTTGGATGCATCGATGGCACCACTTGCACCATGGAGGCACACCACAAATTTTGTTGGCCCTTGCATTGTACTTATACCCTTATGCAAGATTTTCCTCATGAGAACGGACTTCTTGATCTCAATAAGGGGGTGCCAAATAGACATGAACTTAAGTTCCCATCGAAGTTTGTTCCAAGAAAGGCACCACACCTTGTTAAGAGTGTGATGACTATCTAAGTTTTCTTTGAAGTTGGGAATTCTGGATAGGCTCTTACCATTGCTCCATTTGAGGGCCTCTAGGCAAGGAAGATCATGTCCGTTGAGAAGGCGGGTAGTTGAGTGGTCCCACGCTAAACACCTGTTTTGAAGCAGAGTCCATTCCTCGAGGGAAACTCTATGTCTTGGATCTAGGTCTTCAAACCTGAATCCACTAGCCGGTCTCTTGTTTCCAAAGCTGTTTCCACTGTCTGAATCCCTTGTTCCATAGCTGCTTAGCCGTTTGGAGCTTCCAAGACTCCATCCCCCTTATGCCACTGATTGGGAACCAGATAGAGTCATTTTGTCTAATCCCAGCATCCCACTTCCACTCATCACTGATTCTGATGAATTGTTTGGCTTTGTTCCAACTCTTCCACAAGGAACACACGAGGTTAGAGCCTTTAGGGGACACCAAGTGGGGGGAGAACAAAAGCGTGAGGATCCCAATGTCCTTCCAACCGAGAAGACCAACTAAGGTAAGGTCTTTCAAATTTCTAAAGATCAATTTAGCCCAAGAGGACTCTCTATTGCTCCAAGCCTTGATAAACCACTTTGTCGCCAACTTGTCAGCCAACCCAACGATATCCAAAATACCCAAGCCCCGCGAGTCTTTCGGGCTAATACAAGTTTCCCATTTGATTTTGGGAATCCCCCTCCTATTGGGGTCCCCAGTCCATAGGAAGTTTCTACGGATCCTTTCCACTTTGGCCAATTCTTTCTCCTTAGGTCTCCAACACGATATATAGTAAATAATCGTAGAAAGCATAAAAGTGTTTACAACCATTGCACGCCCTGCCAAGCTAACTTGCATACCTTTCCAATGATTTAGTTTGCTATCCAGTTTGGATAGCACCCAATTCCACCGTTGGTCCATTGAGATAGGTGCCAAAGATGGATTGCGGACTTCCGATTCGTATCTCAGAGATATTTCGCATCTTAGGAGCGAAGCTAATACGTGTTGTTTTCGAGGCGAGTGTTGTCTCGGTCGGAGTTGAGTTATCCACAGCTACATCGACTATCTCGTAAATGGTTAAGGCGCGAGTGACTGATCCAAATCCCTAAGTCCCATTTTCGGCCATTACCATGGCTGTGGTGGCGGCAGGGCTTAGGCTTAGGTGAGGACCATGGATTGCTCTGAAAGCAGTTTTAGCATGGTTGATTTTGGAACCTGATGCCACACAAAAGGTGTCGAGGTAACTCCAAAACACCTCAATGCAATTGATATCATTAAGAACAAAGGCAATCATGTCATCGGCAAAGAGTCTCACAATCATTTGACCATGACCAAGAGGTAGGGAAAGACCTTTGAGATTTCCAGCCTCCAAGTGATGTTTAAATAGGCAATTGAGGCCATCTGAGGCAATAGCAAAGAGTAGTGGAGCCAGTGGGCAGCCTTGCTTGATAGATCTTTTCAAACGTATGGGTTCAGAGAGCTTACCGTTGATATTTATTTTCGTTGAAGCATTTCCGAGTAGAGTGGAAACCATCTTCGTGAACTTTTGGCTGAATCCAAGATCTTTCAGTGATTGAAGAATAAAGTCCCTTTCCAATCTGTCATATGCTTTGTCGAAGTCGATCTTAATGAATACCAGATCTTGTGCAGACTCCTCAGCAAATGCAAGGCCTTCCCAAATATCAACAATTGCTTCAAGTATAGATCTACCTTTGATAAAACCTTTCTGGTCCTCACAAAGCCATGACTTTAAATGACAAGAGATTTTGTTGGTGATTACGTTGGCGATTATCTTGTATCCAGTTTGGAGCATGGTAATCGGCCGCCAGTTTTCGATTTTGTTCTTATCTCCCCTTTTGTGAATTAATTTGATGACACCATTATTAAGACACTCAGGGAGGGCACCGAAGGAGAGGGCCTCTTGCCACACCAGGCGTAGCGGGGTGGCCACCACATACTTGAAGGACTTGAAAAACTCATTAGTGAGTCCATCAGGGCCCGGACTTTTTCCATTGGGGAGAGCATCAATAACCTCGATAATATCGTTCTCTGAAATGTTAGCATCCAGCAGAGAAATCATGTTAGGCGGGATTCTAGGTTGAGCAACCCTTGAGATGGATGCCATGCAGTCACACCTGTGCGGGGAAAGAGGAGTCGAGACCCCAAGAAGATGGGTGAAGTGCTCGATGATGATAGATCTATTCTCAACTTCCGTGCTACATTCGATCCCATTGTAGTCAACCAAGAAGGGGATGGCTTCCCTAGTTTGCTTCCTTTTAAGGATGTTACACATCTCTGTTAGACGGCCGCCGGAGTAGGACAAATGTATGCCGGATGTAACGGAGTTCCTTGAATTACGCGCGAAAAGTTGGTACACGCATCTTGTAATTCTATATAAAGTAATGAAAAGAGAATGGTCGAGAGAGATGTTTTTCTTGGAATTGTCAGATTGTCCGCCTTGATAATTGTTAGGGTATTGTTACACTATTGTGAAGTTCTGAGTATTGTTAATGTTGATCTCTGTTCTGTCTGCATCGTCTGCTTACACTGAAGTTCACTGTGATGACTGTTAAGTGACGGATTGTGTGTATGAGTACTGTTTCCGCATAGTATTGTTGTATGCTCTTCGGTCGTTGAAGTACTTTGAGTCAGTCTGAGTAGTTATATTACTGCGTGATTTGATTTGACAACTTAATACACTGTGGAGTATGTTCTGTTTGTTTTACTGAACTTATTGCATTCGGTGATGAAGACGAATTATTACTTTCGGTAAACGTAAACTTTTAATTGAGATCGCTGTAAGTGTTGTGACGAACGAATCTGTCGGTTAAAAAGTAGTATCTCCGGTTGATTACTACTTTTAACATTGTAGTCCAGACTACTGCTCTGTTCCAATAGCAGGGTAGTCTGAAGAAGTACGGTATCCAAGAATATAGAAAGCCAGTCTCGCCCAGTTAATGCTAATGATCTGAGCTAAGACACGAAGTAGTGTTGTTGATGATTGTAAAGAAGGTTTGGGAAATTAGTACAGGGCCTCTGTCTAACAAACCCCTACCACTCCCAAGAACCCATGCTAGTCTAGTAACGTTTTTTTGGTAATGATACTGAAAGTTTAACCCATTTTACGGTAAACACTATTTCACGTTTAACATTTGTTCGGTAATGATTTTGGCTGGTCAGCGTTACTGTTTCTGTAACACGTTAACACTTGGCACCGTCTGTGGGAAGGTGGCATCAAGATTGCCAGTCATCTGTCAGAATTAGATTATCGTTCGATTGGCAGTAGCAACAGAACCAGATTGTTGCAGATTGTCCTGTTAGTAATACTACGCGATTAGTACAGAAGATGATACATGTCGGTTACTCGATCCGGTGAAACGTATCCCAAGAACCATCAGTCTGGAGTACTAAAGCCAACTTTGGGAGGTAGAAGTACAACTAGGACTGACCCAGTTGTCAAGAAAGTTAAGAACGTTAAAACTGATTCCGGTCATATTCCGGTGGAACCTGTTACACCTCTGGTACATTCCGGTACTATTTTGGCACAGTCTGTCGAAGATATAGTAAATCCAAAACCAACCAAGACGCAGTTGGAACCTAGTTTAACACTCTTGGAAAAAGATTCAGATTCATCTACGATTAGAAACGCGTTAGTCAAACAAATCGACGAAGGCGAAAAAACGCCGAATTCGAGCATAATTTCAGTTCATTCCGGTGAAATTTTGGTAAGAGAATCACCGTTTTTCGGTGACGATTTAGCATTTTTTGCTGAATCCTCAGCCCAATCACCGCGCTTGGAAGCAAGTTCCCATACACTGGACATCAAGGAGGAAGGAAGGCTGCTTGAAATAGAGATTTGAAGCATATTAGGCAAGATAATCGTACCGAAAAGTGCGTCATCCGACGATACAGATTCCGGTAGTCCAGAAAGAAAGTATAACATGCTCACGATGAACGGACAACAACAGTTATGTCCACCGAGACCACCTCCAACGGGAGTGACATACACGAAGTTTGGTGGATTTCCAGGAGATGATCCGGATGCTCACGTACGCACTTTTGAGATAAGCTACGCAGTTCTCAACCATCCACCCGATCAGGCCTACAAAGCCATTGTCTTCCAATCTACACTTGTTAATGAAGCAGCTAGATGGCTTACAGAATATGATATTAATCATTTCGGCACCTACGAAGCAGTACGAGATGCTTTTCTGCAGCGATTCAGGCTAAAAAAGAATCCAGCCAAAATTTTTTATTATCTGCAGAATAACAGACAGAAACCAAATCAAGCCGTACAGGAGTATGCTACTCTCTTCAGAACACACTTAAGGCAGCTACCATCGGCCCATGCTAACTTACCAGATGATGTTATCACTCAGTGGTTCATCAATGGCTTGGTTCCACAACTTAAGCAGATGATGATCATAAGATGTGTCGGAGCCATGTCCCTCGATGCAGTCATTGCAATGACTCTGCAACTGGAACACAAAGTCGGTGGATTTACAGAAGATTTAGAATGGTTAAAAGCAAACAAGAATGTTGCAGAAGATATGATTAGACAGGTATACTGCAACATATGCAAAAATTTAGGACATACCAGTGCCAATTGCGCACTTAATCAGACATTCTGCGCTATCTGCAACACTACCGGACACACCACCGAAAACTGCGCATACAACGCTAGAGTCAATGCAATTATCCAGGAACAAGGGCAGCCAGCCAACCACTATGTGTCTCCACAAATGAGAAACAACCAGCAGCAAGGATATCGAAATTACCGAGGACAGAGGAATAACAACTATAATCCAGCTGGCAGAATGGACCACCACCGGAAAATCCGAATTTACCACCACCACGCTGTCATTTTTGTGGCGAATTTGGACATATTAGGAGATTTTGCAAGGATGCAGCTGAGTATGATCAAAGGAAGAAGGAACGTCAAAATCCAATGGCCAACATGGTAAAAATCACACCGGCGGAGACACAGGCTGCTGCAGTCCAGACCCGTTCCGGTAAACAACTGCAACCGGCAGTAGAAATATTTGAACCAGGGATACGTGAACAACACAGAATGTACAACAAAGCTAGTCAGTGGACCACAACAGAACCACCAGTCTTTCCAGAGCCTATTCCGGTAACCCAACCCTCGTTAACGAAGGAAGAAACGCAACAAAGGGAGTCAGCAGCAGGAACATCATCAGCAGCAGATACATTACCAACCATAGACACCTCCGCATTAGCAGAAGCATCTACTTCCACATCAGTAGAGCCTGTCAATCAATCTCAACAGGCCTGGGAAATTTTATCTAAGGCATCTATCACTCTGCCTCTGGGTCAACTACTGGCGTTAGTACCTGGGATTCGCCAACAGTTCCAACAACAGTTCAGTCCGGTACCTTCTTGTATTCCTGCGACAGCAGCAGTTCAACCAAAACCTGATTCTACTGTCGATCATTCAGTCCCCTTGATTATAGTATGGTATAAGAATCATAAGATTACGCAAGTATTGATTGATGGAGGCTCTGGTGTTAACATTGCGACTGCGGCCTTATGCAAAAGATTAGGATGGACCGAAATCGAACCAGTTCATTTTTTTGTCAGAATGGCAGATCAATCAAGAGTCCATCCCGTAGGACTTGTGCGGAATGTACCCATCACTTTGCAAGGTACGACCTTTAAAATGACCTTTGTTATACTAGATGTGTCGGAATCCACTTTGGATTACAACCTTCTTTTCGGCCGACCTTGGCTGAAGCATGCGAAGGTAATACACGATTGGTCTGCACAAGAGCTTACGTTTAAAGATGCCAATCGTAGATATGTGGTAAAATTAGATGCTATACAACCTTGTAAGCTACATGCTAGACCGTATTTTGCTGAACCAGTTCATATGCTAGATGGATTGTCAGACGATGAAGAAGAAGAATTTTTGAAGAATAACGTTGATTTAATTTCCTTAGGAAGTGTTGATCTACAGACCGTTGTAGATAATTGGAATGCTTCAGTTTGTACAGTAATACCCGTCAAAGAAGAGGCTAAGAAGGAAGACACTGTCTCGGCACATGACGATGAACTGCAGCAACTCTTTAAACCAACAGACAACACAGAGAAACATCAACAGTTCTATGTCCCTGAAGATCAGCTGATTACTTACAATTTAGGAGACGAAGATAATCCGCATCCTGTAAAGATAAAGCAAAACTTACCGGAAACATTTCAAGCAAGCTTAATCCAGCTACTCCGAGAATTCACTGATGTCTTTGCATGGGACTACAAAGACATGAAAGGATTGGACCCCCGTATCTACCAGCACACGGTCATGCTGAAGCCAGAAGCAAGGCCGATAAAGCAAACCAGCTACTGGATGAATCCCCATTATGCATCTCAAGTAAAGGCAGAACTTGATAGGTTACTAAAAGTTGGATTCATCGTGCCAGTAGAGCATGCTGAATGGATCTCTCCGATTGTGATTGTGCCAAAGAAAAACAAGCAATTGAGAATCTGTGTAGATTACCGGAAATTAAATGCAGCAACCATACCGGATCCCTTTCCAATTCCCTTTTTGGATACCATGCTTGATAGAGTAGCAGGTCACGAGATGTATTCATTTCTAGATGGATACAGTGGCTACAACCAAGTAAGAATGGCCGAAGAAGATATACCGAAAACTACATTTATTACCAATTGGGGTGTCTTTGCTTGTACGGTAATGTGGTTTGGATTAAGAAACGCACCAAGCACATTTCAAAGATGTATGCAAGAGATATTTTCTCCTTATCTCACTTCATTTATGCAAGTATATCTCGACAATTTTTCAATTTTCGGTAAGATGATAACACATCTGTTCCATTTACGGTGCTGCTTTTAGAAATGTAGAGAGTATAGACTCTGTTTGAATCCAAACAAATCGGTGTTTGCGGTCTCATGTGGCAAGTTACTTGGCCACATTGTATCTGCACAAGGTATCCAAGTAGATCCAGATAAAATTTCGGCAGTATTAGAAGCTCCGGTGCCAGCTTCTCCAAAAGAAGTTATGCGCTTCATGGGCCAAGTACGGTGGCATGGAAGGCACTTACGGTGGCTTGCTCATTTGGCTATACCACTAAACAAGCTAATCAGCAAAACACCTCGATAATTTGAATGGACCCAGGAATGCCAGATAGCCTTTGATCGTTTAAAGCATTTATTAACACAAGTTCCTATCTTACAACCGCCGGACTGGGATCACCCATTTCATGTATTTGTTGATGCTTCAGATATAGCAATAGGAAGTGTGTTGATGCAACAAATTGATAAATGGTTCAGACCAGTGTATTATGCAAGTCAAAGATTAGCACCTGCTAAGAAAAATTACTCTGTAACAGAAAGAGAATGTCTAGGGCTAGTATATTAGGTCAAGAAATTCAGACATTACTTGCTATGCCGTAAATTCATATTTCATGTAGATCACGCTGCACTTGTCTATCTAGTTCGGCAACAGCATCTAGGTGGTCGATTAGCGCGATGGGTCTTACTCTTGCAGGAATTTGACTACGAAATCATTCACAGGCCAGGCAGTTCACATGCCTTAGCAGATTTATTATCCCGCTTAGATTCCGGTGAAGCTCCGGTGGGCATAGAAGACACGACACCCGTGATTTATGTATCAGAACCAATTAATGAAGAATCTGCAGACCCACCTATCCCATTTTTGTATTACGATCAGATCTTGACCTTTCTCACTGATGGTTGCCTTCCATCTCAGACTTCTACGATAGTACGCAGAAAAATTGCAGTCTTTAGCCGTCGATTTTGGTTAATTGCTGGAGAATTATATTATGTAGATCATACCGGAATCTTACTTCGCTGTATTCCACCACATGAAGTTAATTCAGTTATTACTTTGGCTCACTCAATTCCTTCCGGTGGCCATTTTGCAGCAGACTTAACTCACCGGAAAATTCTGCAGAGTGGTCTCTGGTGGCCAACAATGAAGAGAGATATCTCATAGTTTGTCAAACAATGTGATACATGTCAGAGATCTGGTCAGCCTTTGCAACGTCATCTTTTTCCTCTGCAACCCATCTTACCATTGGAACCTTTCCAGAAATGGGATCTAGATTTTATCGGTCCGATTACACCTCCAGCAGTCTCCAGTAACAACCGTTACATACTGACCTGCACAGACTATGCAACCAGATGGGTAGAAGCCTGGGCTTTACGGTCTGCTACAGCCGTTACGGTAGCAAAGTGTCTGCTAACCGATGTCTTTCCACGTTTTGGCTTACCAATGGAAATTATCTCAGATCAAGGCACTCATTTTGTAAACAATTTAATGAAGGCACTTACACATTCGTTCCAGGTCACACATAAATTTAGTTCTCCTTATTATCCTCGTGCTAATGGATTGGCCGAAAGTACAAACAAATCTTTGCTGAATATCCTTCGAAAATTGATCATGGAATCACCGGAAAGATGGGATCAACTGCTACCTGCAGTGTTATGGGCATACCGGACTACCTACAAGGTAACAACAGGATTGACACCTTTCAAATTAGCTTATGGCTTAGAAGCAATAGCACCAATGGAGATAGTTATACCAAGTTTACGAGTAGCCATTACCCAGAAACTGCTACCGGAAGACTCACTGTCATTTCGATTGGACACACTTAGAGAGTTAGATGAGCACCGATGGCTCCGTTTCTTAACTATGCACGAAGTTCAACTAAGACAGGCAAGGACGCACGATCGAAACCTGAAAACTCCAGTGTTTTCGGTAGGATAGCTGGTACTTTTCTATAATGCAAAGTCAAATAGATCCGCAAGTAAATTCAAATTACGGTGGTTCGGCCCTTACAAGATCGCACAGCAAATCGGTCCAACAACTTTTCGGTTGACTACGTTCATCGGAAATCCACTTCCAAAAGCAATCAACGGCTCGAAGCTGCGACCGTATCAAAGCACTACTAGTCCGCATTAAATCATTCGACGGTGGACCGCATTTTTTTAGCTTTTGTTTTTAACTTTTCATTTTGTTCTTTCTTTTCTTTTTTAAATAGCCGTGTTTTGTCATAAGCTGCCCTCCTTACCAATTACTTAAGCATGCACGCCAAATTAAAAGCAATATCATTCCAGCACTACACAATGATAACCATCACTTCCTACCCCCCCCACCGTAATGTCTGTACTTAAGCTCTTCGGTTGCGCCAAAAAACGCTATTGTGTTCTTGTGATTGTGCTCGTGTGTCCTGTGTTCTGTGTATCCGTATGTTGTGTCCTGTGTATTCGTGTTCGCGTGCGCAATGGAAGCGTTGGCGAACTACACAGCTTTCTGTGATGGTATCCCTACCGAGGTAGGAGAATACCTACGTATCCGCGGGTTGGCCAACTTCGCTGAGCTTCCTTGGCACTCAGTGGAAGCCCATCCCTTCTTCGCACAAATTATCCCAGCCATCGCCCAATCTCCCATCACCGAACGACAATGGCTCTTCCCCTCCCTACCATCTAGAACCGTAATAACCTTCCAAGCTTTCGCCGAAGCCTTCCGTCTCACCCCACAAGGCCGCGAAAATGGCCCAAGCATCCCCGTAGCTCGAATGGTAGAACTTTTTCCCCGATTTTCATCAAACGAATACGCCATTCTCTGCCGCCCCGAACTTGAAAAAACCGCATTGCAGTTCTTAGTTGCGATCCTTAACCTCCAAAAATGCACATACGGTATCTCCCGCCCATTCTATTCCGCCATCGACCTTGCCGCACGAGAACCTGTTAATTTCGCCTCATTTTTCTTTCACCGAATCCATAAGGAGTGCGTCGCCATAGTGAAACAAGTCAACGAAGGAACCACCCCTCGATCCAGACTTCCCCACATCCTTTCTTTCCTCTTCCCAACCATACTCGCCGCTCAACCACCACCACGAGGACCAATCTTAAGGCACGAAGAGTCAGTTCAACTACTAGAAGATGAGGAAGAAGAAGATGAAAAAGAGCTCAATCAGTTGTTCCGCAGGAAACGTATCAGAATTAGCTCCTCAAAAAGTGAAGCACAAGGCTCAGCTGGCAAAGTTAACGATGACGATAAAGACAAAGAGAAGAACGAAGAAGAAACCTTCCATGATACAGCAACTTCAATGCACAATGAATCATCGATTGAGCAACAAGAACAACAAGATCAAGCACAGACGGAAATAATTTCGACCGAAAAAGAATCATAGCAACAGGAAAATGAGCAGCAATCTAATCAAGATGCACTAGACAAGCTACTGAAGGCAATGGAATCCACAGAAGCACACAATGCAGAAACGGAACAAACAAACAAGGTAACAACTACTGACTCTGCCCTCCCCAAAAGCCCGCCTGCTAACCCCATCTCTCAACCGGAACCACCCCGCAGCCCCATCAAGCCCAGTCACCCCACCGGAACTTCTGAAGCCTCTACATCCTCCCTCAACTATTCACCTCCAAATTCACAACAACTCCTCACCGGAACCTCGTCACAACCTCGCCCTCCTCTGCCATCCCACCCCATTCCAATTTTTTCGGAACTAGAATCTATGGGTCACCTCTTAATCAATCTATCCCAACAACTGCCGCAACACCTGAAGCACGCCACAGACAGTGCACGAGAGAAATTCTAAAGGAAATTGGAAATAATGGAGGCGGATATCACCCCTCTTCAGGAAGAATTACAAGCAGCAAGAGCGTAAAATCATGCACTACATGAGCAGATCAAGCAACTACAGGCTACACTCCAAGCACAGGAAGAACACTCAAACAAGAGAGATAAGGCACTGGCTGAAAAAGACGAACTACTGACAGCTGCCGACATAGAGATAATAAAGTTAAATCAAACAATCAAAGATACAGACGACACAAGAATAGCGCTAGGAAACCTACTTGAAGAAACAAGAGTTCAGTTGCGGGAAGCCATACAAAAGAGCCAAGAGTACCAGACAGAAGCTAAGCAGGCAGAAGAACAATTACAGAGAACACAAGAATCCCTCGATGAAGTCAACAATATGCTTAAACATCAATTACTCAGAGAATCCAAATATCAGAAGGACTTAGCAAATGCCCGCAAAGAACGAGATGCTTACTACAAAACCATAGAGTTCCAGAACCAACAGTTCGGAAGATTGGATAATCAGGTACGAAACCAGAAAGACAGAATCAATGAGATGCAGAAACAAGTAACGGACATGAAGACAGCAAGAGATGCGGCATTATCAAACGATTTTTATTTACAGGAGGCCTTTTTGCAAACACAGGCCGAAATTTTGCTTACTGAAGCCATCGCACTTAGTTCCGTTAGAGTAGATGCGCAGATTTTAGAACCCGATACCCTTAAACAATTATTAGAAACCCTTAAGAAAAAATAGCCCGCACATTTAGATTAGCAAGAAATATGTATCTAGAAGGAATCGTAGATGAACAATGAGTTTTGTAATCAAAATCACTTGCGGGTTCGAGTCCACCGTGCGTGCCAGTGTTAGACAGCCGCCGAAGTAGGACAAATGTATGTCGGATGTAACGGAGTTCCTTGAATTACGCACGAAAAGTTGGTATGCACATCTTGTAATTCTATATAAAGTAATGAAAAGAGAATGGTCGAGAGAGATGTTTTTCCTGGAATTGTCAGATTGTCCGCCTTGATAATTGTTAGGGTATTGTTACACTATTGTGAAGTTCTGAGTATTGTTAATGTTGATCTCTGTTCTGTCTGCATCGTCTGCTTACACTGAAGTTCACTGTGATGACTGTTAAGTGACGGATTGTGTCTGAGTACTGTTTCCGCATAGTATTGCTGTATGCTCTTCGGTCGTTGAAGTACTTTGAGTCAGTCTGAGTAGTTATATTACTGCGTGATTTGATTTGACAACTTAATACACTGTGGAGTATGTTCTGTTTGTTTTACTGAACTTATTGCATTCGGTGACGAAGACGAATTATTACTTTCGGTAAACGTAAACTTTTAATTGAGATCGCTGTAAGTGTTGTGACGAACGAATCTGTCGGTTAAAGTAGTATCTCCGGTTGATTACTACTGTTAAGATTGTAGTCCAGACTACTGCTCTGTTCCAATAGCAGGGTAGTCTGAAGAAGTACGGTATCCAAGAATATAGAAAGCCAGTCTCGCCCAGTTAATGTTAATGATTTGAGCTAAGACACGAAGTAGTGTTATTGATGATTGTAAAGAAGGTTAGGAAATTAGTACAGGGCCTCTGTCTAACAGACCCCTACCACTCCCAAGAACCCACGCTGGTCTAGTAACGTTTATTTGGTAATGATACTAAAAGTTTAACCCATTTTACGGTAAACACTGTTTCACGTTTAACATTTGTTCTGTAACGATTTCGGCTGGTCAGCGTTACTGTTTCTGTAACACGTTAACATCTCTTTCGAAGGTTTGTTAGCCTTCCCCACCCACCAATATTTGAAGAAAATTTGTAGATTTTTCCTTTGAACCTCTTCCTCGAGTCTTAGTCTTCCCTGATTTTCACAATCCCTTGTTGGCATTGCAAGTTACCTTTGTTCACTTCTTCTTCAAGATGTGAGAGCCTCCGGTACACTGTTTCTCTCCTTTTCTTCCGGATATCTCTTATGGCCTTATGAGTCCTGATCAGAATTTGTCTAGTCCTTTCCACTGGGCTTCTCCAGCACTTAGCCGGTTCCTTACAGTAGGCAAAGGCCTCCGCCCAAACTGCGGAAATTTCTTGGTGGACAGAGGGGAGGGAAAACGATGTCTGGCAAGCCCGAAACCAAGGAGCTTTCCGGAGCGTGAGAATCGGTTCGAAAGAAAGAGTAATCGGGTAGTGGTCCAAGATACTCAGGTCCATGTGTTGGGAAATCGAAGGAATACCCCACTCGAGGATGGTGTTTTGGTCGATGTAACATCTATCAAGTCTTGCTTTCCTCAGAGAGTCCCCCATTTGAAGGTTAGACCAGGAGAACCCCTTCATGTCTTTCACCTCAACTAGGTCGAGATGGAGCTTGATTTTATCCCATATCTCTTTCTCATGACCGTTAATAATTTTCCCCTTGTTATTCCAACGGTCCTCGGGAAATTCAACCATGTTGAAGTCCACGCAAAGCAAAACATTGTGTGAGAGGGAGTCAAGGGAAGTCCAAGTGTCGATTCTATCTGACTCACCATTAGGGGCATAAATTGAGACCATAGTGAACTAATTAGGTGGCCCAATAGAGTCAGCAATCCAATGATGATTCCGATCTTCACAAGTCCAGGTCAATCTGCTGGACCAGGAGTGACTAATACCGATTGCAGCGCCCCCCACCCCCCTAGGGTGTGAAGTGGAGAGCCAAAGGTGGTTCGGAGCAATGCGTTTAAGCCGTTTCTGGAGATCCTCTGCATCGATTTTAATCTCTTGTAAGCAAATAAAGTCGGGGTTGAGGCACTTGTCTTTGAACCATTGACCAAGAATCGCCGCTCTTGAGGGGTCTGACAAACCCTTGATGTTTAGCGAAGTTATTTTCATTATTGATGGTTACCCTCTTTGCAGAGAGGGACCCGATCTTTTTTTTCTTTTGAGCTTCTTTTTTCCTCCCAGCTTCTTGATTTAGGATCTTGCTCTTGAGGGGGCTCTTCCAAGGCATGCCCGACGGTTGTTTCCCTTTAAGCTTTGACTTTTGTTGCAGTAAGCTTGGCATGCATACTGGAAGACTAGGGCCAAGAGAGGAGCTTTCACTGTCTTGGTTGTCTTCATTGCTAGTAGTGAAGCCATCCTCTTTACTAGTGGTGTAACCTTATTGGTTGTCTTCTTTACTAGTAGAGCGTCCATTGGTATTGTCAGCCGGGTCTTCTTCGTAAAGCTTATCCCCTGGGAGGTCGACCTCATTAATCTCCTTTTCTAGGTTGCAGTACATGTTATTCAAAGGAGAAATGACTGTATCCTTCCTTGCTAATTGTCTTCGAGGGCTGACTTTCCTCCTACGTCTTACTTTAGTGAACCCTTCTGAATCCGTCTCTACAACATGAGTGCCCTCTTCTTCCTCCATCGGAGGGGGATGACCCCGAGAGCCAACTTGAGGGAAAGGATCCAGGGCCCCATCTAGTTTAAGCTTGTTTTTATTGGTATTTTGCTTCAGGGGGCAATCTTTGATCCTATGACCTTGGTGCCCGCAACGGAAGCACACATTGGGCAAATTCTTGTAGGTAATCTCCTGTACCCCAATCTTACCATCGCCATAGTTTACAGAGATCTTCGAGGGGAGGACCTGGTTCAAGTCTGTTTCCACACAGATTTGAGGGTGCCATCGTGCATTGAAAGAGTAATGTGCACCCTCGTAGATTAACCCCCCAACATCCTCTCTTGAGGCCATCGGGCGATCGATCGGTGAAACGATTTCTCAAAGAAATCCATATAGGAAATACGACAGGTTGGGAAGCTCCACCCATAGCGGGTAGCGAAGAGGCTTTGACTTGTTTGGCACAAAGTTTGGGGTCCACTTAAAAAGACATAAAGTTGACCAACCCACAAGCCAGGAGCTAGCTTGTAGAGCCTGGAAGGCCATCTCTTCATTCTCAAACAATAGAAGTAGGTGATTCGTCGGCAGGAATTGGCATTTGCACACGATTATACCACGTGGGAGCCATTCCTTGCGTAGCCAAGCTCTCACATTTTCTAGAGGGGGCCTAGGGCCAAATACTTGACCGATGAGACAAGTTTTCATCATTTCTTCTTGCTTTGCTGTCACAGACTCCTTGCACAAAGAGACCGTCGGAGGTGCAGTGTCCGAGGGGACGGAATCCCCCTCAAGGGGGCACTGGGGCTGAGGAGGAGCCACATTGCTTAGGACCAAAGAGGAAAAGAAAGAAGTCATGGAAGCGAGAACCAAAAGCCCTCACTCGAGCTAAAGCTTTGAAGACCAAGAGCACTTATCTTGGAGAAGGCAAACGAAGAGGACTGAATTCAAGATATCAAAAAACCACCCCACCTTTGGATGCCTTGAGTGTGCCAAAATTAAGTCTATTTTCTTTAACTTTGAACAACTTAACACTCTGAATGCTAAGCAATGGATGGGATACAAAAAGACAAAAGGCTGAATTCTTCGTGACACAGCTCTGGCGAACCTTCGATTAAAAAGATAGCCCATGTAAATCTCTCCGCTCACCGCGCTGTTTGAATGACTATGGCTGCCGAGACACGAGTAGGGCACTTGAGGCTTTTTTTCTTTTTTTTAAATAAAGGAAGTTCGGCCTTAGCCTAATCTCCCGGACTTTAATTAAAATAAAGAAAAGAAGTTACAAGTGAATGGGACTAGTGCCCATGGGACCCCCCAAATCCCACAATGCAGGGGAGGAGTATGGCAAGTTACAGGGCATTACAGATGAGGCGGATAAAATTATCATCACCCTCATGTGGGACCCATTTGGGTTTCAACTTGTTGTTTTCGAGGAGATAAATATAGTGATTTCTAAACGGTGGCGATCTCTTGACTCGGGAGATTCTTTTACCTAGGAGAAACAAGGATTTCTCGATCGACCATTCCTTAGGAGTTTGGCCAAAATTGACAGCACATCGCTCCCTCCAAATCTTCCAGAGAGTCTCACCTCTGATGGCATTCCACAGCCTCGATGAGCAGCCAATCGCCTCACCCAACATCACTTGTTGCCAGTTGATTTGGTTCGTGAGTCTCAATACACGGGTCACGTGATGCCAGATAACACAGGACTTGGGGCAGTCGAAGAACAGGTGAGCTAAATCTTCGATGCACTGATGGCAACATTTGCACCATGGCGGCACACCACAGATTTTGTTAGCCCTTGCATTGGTCCAGATACCTTTATGCAAGATCTTCCACATGAGAACGGACTTTTTGACCTCAATTAGGGGGTGCCAAATAGACATGAATTTTAGCTCCCACCGAAGTTTGGTCCAAGAAAGGCACCATCTCTTGTTAAGGGTGTGGTGAACATCTAAATCCTCTTTGAAGTTGGGGATTCCGGAAATCTTCTTACCATTGCTCCATTTGAGGCCCTCCAAGCAAGGAAGATCTTGACTGCAAAGAAGGCGGGTAGTTGAGCGGTCCCAAGCTAAACACCTGCTTTGAAGAAGAGTCCATTCCTCAAAGGAAACTCTAAGTCTCGGATCCAATTCTTCGAACCTAATCCACTGGTTGGTCTCTTGTTTCCAGAGTTGTTTCCACTGTTTGAACCCCTTGTTCCATAACCGCCTTGCAGTTTGGAGGTTCCAAGACTCCACCCCCCAAATGCCGCTGATCGGGAACCAAATAGAGTCATTTTGTCTTATGCCAGCTGCCCACTTCCACTCATCACTGATTCTGATGAACTGTTTGGCCTTGTTCCAATTCTTCCATAAGGAACACACGAGGCTAGAGCCTTTAGGGAAGACCGGGTGGGGGGAGAGCAAAAGCGTGAGAATCCCTATGTCCTTCCAACCAGGGTGGCCAACTAAGGTAAGGTCTTCTGTGTTTCTGAAGATCAATTTAGCCCAAGAGGACTCCCTATTGCTCCAAGCCTTGATAAGCCACTTTGCCGCCAATTTGTCAGCCAACCCAACAATATCCAAAATTCCCAAGCCCCTGAGTCTTTAGGGCTAATGCAAGTTTCCCATTTGATTTTGGGAATCCCCCTCCTGTTGGGGTCCCTAGTCCAAAGGAAGTTTCTACAGATTCTTTCCACTTTGGCCAAGTCTTTCTCCTTAGGTCTCCAACACGAGATAAAGTAAATAATTGTAGACAGCATAAATGTGTTAACAACCATAGCACGTCCTGCCAGGTTGACTTGCATACCTTTCCAATGATTCAGCTTCCTATCCAGCTTGGATAGCACCCAGTTCCAGCGTTGGTCCATTGAGATGTCGAATCCCATCGGAATGCCAAGGAGACGGAAGACTTGACCGCTAGGGATAACTTGACACCCTTGATCCACCAACAATTGGGGAGTATGTCCGCTGATTGCTCTAAAAGCAGTTTTAGCATGGTTGATTTTTGAGCCTGATGCCACACAAAAGGTGTGGAGGCACCACCAAAACACCTCAATGCTGTTTATATCGTTATGCACAAAGGCATTCATGTCATCAGCAAAAAGTCTCACAATCATTTGGCCGTGATTTAGAGGTAAGGAAAGACCCTTGAGATTGCCAACGTCCATGTGATGCTTTAGTAGGCAACTGAGCCCATTAGAGGCGATAGCGAATAGTAACAGAGCCAGAGGGCAGCCTTGCCTAATTGATCTTTTTAAACGAATGGGCTCAGAGAGCTTACCGTTGATGTTTATTCTAGTTGAAGCATTTCCAAGAAGAGTGGAAACCATCTTCGTGAACTTTTGGCTGCATCCAAGGTCTTTCAATGATTGAAGAATAAAGTCCCATTCCAATCTGTCATACGCTTTGTCGAAGTCAATCTTAATGAATACCAGATCTTGAGCGGACTCCTCAGCAAAAGCAATGCCTTCCCAAATATCGATAATTGCTTCAAGTATAGATCTACCTTTGATAAAACCTTTCTGGTCCTCACACAGCCATGACTTTAAATGACAAGAGATTCTGTTGGCGAGAACTTTTGCAATTATCTTGTATCCTGTTTGGAGCATGGTAATCGGACGCCAGTTTTCAATTTTGTTCTTATCTCCCTGTTTGTGGATTAACTTGATGACGCTGTTATTCAGGCACTCAGGGAGGGCACCGAATGAGAGAGCCTCTTGCCACACGAGGCGCAGTGGGGTGGCCACCTGATGTTTGAAGGACTTGAAAAACTCATTGGTAAGGCCATCCGGACCCAGACTTTTCCCATTGGGAAGGGCATCAATAACCTCTATAATTTCATTCTCGGAGATGTTAACATCCAGTAGAGCCATCAAGTTCTGTGGGATTCTGGTTTGAGCAACCCTTGAGATGGTTGCCATGGAGTTGCGCCTGTGGGGGGAAAGAGGAGTCGAGACCCCGAGAAGATTGGTAAAGTGCTCGATGATGAAAGATCTATTCTCCACTTCCATGCAACATTCAGTTCCATTGTTATCGACCAATAGGGGGATGGACTCCCTAGCTTGTTTCCTTTTGAGGATGTTACACATCTCTTTCGTTGGTTTGTCGGCCTTCCCTGCCCACCAATCTTTGAAGAAAATTTGAAGATTTTTTCTTTGCACCTCCTCCTCTAATCTTAATCTACCCCTGATTTTCAAGAGGCCTTGTTGGCAATGTAACTTACCTTTGTTCACCTCTTCTTCAAGCCGTGAGAGCCTCCGGTACACCGTTTCTCTTCTTTCTTTTCGGATTTCTCTTATAGCCTTGTGAGTCATGATTAGAATTTTTCGAGTCCTTTCTACCGCGCTTCTCCAGCACTTAGCCGGTTCATTACAGTGAGCAAAGGCTTCCGCCCACACTCAGAAATTTCTTGGTGGACAGAGGGGAGGGAAAACGATGTCTGACAAGCATGAAACCAAGGAGCTTTCTGGAACATGGGAATCGGTTTGAAAGACAGAGTAATCGGATAGTGGTCTGAGATAGTCAGGTCCATGTGTTGGGAAATCAAAGGAATACCCCACTGAAGGATGGTGTTCTGATCGATGAAGCATCTATCAAGTCTTGATTTCCTTAAAGAGTCCCCCCTCAATTCCTGAGGACCGATGGACGGTCAGGAGAAAGAGATAAAATCAAGCTCCATCTCGACCTGGTCGAGGGCACTTGAGGCTTAGTCTCGCGGGATTGCTTGGAATTAATTGGGAATAGAAGTAAAAGCATCGGGTACAAGTTGAAAACCATGTAGAATCGGATCGGGGAGTATAATTAAAGGCGAACTTCTCTCCATTTACATGAGGAAATCTCTTTCATCTTCATGCTATCAGGGGGAGGGCTTTACATATACTAGAAATGCTTAATTTTTATGAGAGAAAAAGAGAAGGTTTAGAGAAAAAATTTAGAGCCTTTGTTGAAGACTTTATCATTTCTAGATCTCTAAATGTGCCACAAAACTTCACTCCTCCAAAGATGCCATAAAGGAATGTCTAGATTGAGGCGATTTTCGAGTAGAAACCCTTGAATACAAAGCGTTGAGGGAATCATAAACATGACATATTTGATTGTGAAATTATCCAAGATGGTGTCGTTTTTAACTGCTTGGCATCCCATGGAAGTTTAGAGCTAAAGTTTTTAAATGGATTAATCTTCACCAAAATTTCTCACATAGAGTGTTTGTTCTGAATCACTACTTGCTTCCTTCTATCGTTTATTTTTTGTCTTGTTGGATGCCTATTAAAAAACATCTCTTGGAGGTGATTGCCGTGGCAAAAAGATTTCTTCGGGGTAGTCATTATCACTTTAACATAATTCCAAAAGTTGCTTGGAATTTGTGTTGTCCGAAGAAAGAAGAGGGTGGTTTAGATATTTTGTGTCCTACTAGAATGGCAAGTAATATGGAAGCCAAATGGATTCTAACAGCTATTAACTTAAATGATTTTTGGGCATGCGTTGTAGTATACCCAAGGGGATTCAAGACCCACACCACCTTGCATGGAAGCAATAGGAAAGCTCAAGAAAGACTCTTTTTTCATCCAACCAATCCTTCATCATACTCAAGCCATTGGCCATCAGCTCCAAGCTAAGCCACAAACCCTTGAGAACATGCAGAGGAAGGTCTAGGATCCTTGACCACAAATGGAAAATACAAGAAATGCAACACATTCTACTCACACACAAGGAGAGACAAGCATGCACACACACCTCACTCTCACACTCAAAGACAAAATACATAAGTCCACATAGTCTAAGAGTAAAAGAGTTCTTCCATTCATTTCTAAAAGATATGTACATGGAGCTCACCCTAAACCAAAAGCTCCCCTTTCCAAAAATGAGCTTCTCTATTTATAAGCTAAGCTCTTTTCCCCATGTGCTCTAAAGACTGGTCAAAAAGGGAACATGTGCCTAACTAACATATCTTTGATGCTCTGATGAGCCTCCTAACTTTTGGAGGATCCTTGCATGCACTTCGAGACTGAAGAAGACGAAACCCCGCTGGCTAACCTTACGGAATGCACACGGAGATTCTCACTATGAGAAGCCGCCCAGCCATGTGATATGTCTATATATTCTCTTTCTCTCTCTCTCTCTAATTACCCGTAAAGGGTAATACTCAAGTTCTAGCATATGGGTTCCACTTGGCACTCATTTGAGTACCATGCTCCATTTATATAAGAGATGGTTCACACCTCTCAATCATAACTTAAGAGTGATAATCCATGTGACATTTACTTCCCTTTAATTCCATTTTTGGCCTCAAAAATGGTATTGGAAGGTCTCATAGAAGAGAGATAAATAATAGAAATACCACTCCCACTATATTCCCATGTGGTCAAAAACACATGGTCCTATCTCCGTTTTGTTTCTCCGTATCCTTCCCCTTAAGAAGACTCTTGGGAAGGTAATCTAAAATTGGGAAACTGCCTCTGAAGGGTGTTAACCCGCTCCCATGTGGCACTATCTTCTTAACTATCTTTCCACTTTATTAGATACTCTTTATATAAGTGACTTCTCATCCGTTTCTCTCGAGTGCGTAGTATGCTCTCAAGCTCATGTGGAATAGATTGAACAAAAATAGGCTCAACTACCTCACTGTGTGAAATGAGGTTGTCAGATTCACCCAGCCTTTTCTTAAGCCAGCTAACATGAAAAAGTGGATGGATTTGACTATTCTCTAGAATTTGGAAAGGTCCAAAATACCTAGGAGATAGTTTTGGACAAGGTCCCATCTTCATGGTTTCAAATCTAGATGGAACTCTAAGATAGACTTGCTCTCCTACCTCAAAGTTGATGTCTCTCCTTTGAGGGTATGCATAGGCTGTGTTAGGAAGAGAGTGGCTATGCGGTTGGGAGACACACTTAAACACAGCTATCAAAACAACACACGAGTTTGAAAGAAACGGAAGTAGATTTTGTATATAGGGAGAGAGAGATGTACCTAATGCACCTCTCATTTCATCTTTATAGTTGTATAGTCTTTGTCATTTTCAGCATGTATAGGAGATCTTTTTATTGTATAGTCAGGACTTTGAGCATTGTACAGACATTTCATCTGATGTATATTTTCATGCTAGGAATGTAAATATGGACATGACTTTTTATTATTCTTTCTTGCAAGAGTGTGTGGTTAAAAGTTTTAAAGATCTTATGTTTGACGTTAGAGATGTTTTTCCCATTGACTTACCTAGAGGTCTACCACCTGAGAGAGGGGACATTGATGATGCTATTGAGGTAGTTACTAACACTAACCCTATTTGTAAGCCACCTTATAGGCTTAGTGTTTCTCACCATGAGGAGGTTGAGAGACAATTATAGGATTACTTAGATAAGGGCTTCATTAGACCTAGTAACTCACCTTGGGCATCGCCAATGCTCCTAGTTATGAAGAAAGACGACTCTATGAGATTATGCATAGACTATAGAGCACTTAATAAGGTAACTATCAAAAATAGGTTTCCAATGCCTATATTGGAAGAC
This sequence comes from Ceratopteris richardii, assembly GCA_020310875.1. Taxonomy (NCBI): domain Eukaryota; kingdom Viridiplantae; phylum Streptophyta; class Polypodiopsida; order Polypodiales; family Pteridaceae; genus Ceratopteris; species Ceratopteris richardii. The sequence goes on along the minus strand of CM035418.1, from coordinate 13,672,176 downwards.
CTATTTGATTAGTTACATCAAGCTAGGTATTTTACCAAGCTTGACTTTAGATCAAGATATCATCATATTAGGATTAGGGCCGAGGATGCCCCTAAGACTGCATTCAAGACTAGATATGGGCACTATGAGTTTTTGGTGATGCCTTTTGGTCTCACCAATGCTCCTTCCACTTTCATGAAGCTCATGAATAGTGTATTACGGCCTTATCTAGGACACTTTGTAGTAGATTTCTTGGATGATATTCTGAGCTATAGTGCATCAGATCAGGAGCACTTGGAACACTTAAGAAAGGTATCTCAAGTGCTAAGGGAAAATTCACTCTTTGCTAAGGAGTGAAAGTGTGAATTTTTCAAAACAGAGGTTAGATACCTTGGGCATATAGTCTTCGAGAATGGAATCCAGATGGATCCTAAAAAAGTAAGGGCTATTATGGAATGGCCACATCGCAGGAACCTGGAAGAGCTGCAGATCTTCCTAGGTTTATCACGTTTCTATCGAAGATTCATGGAGAACTATGCCAAAATTGTTGTTCCGATGTGGAGTAGCTTAAAGGGAAAGGGAAAGCCTTTCATTGGGGAGACGAAAGTATGGAGATATTGAAAGCAGAAATTGCTACAACTCCACTTTTACATGTAGCAGATCCCAATAAACCCTTTGTGGTTGAGACCAACGTGAGTGATTTAGCCATAGGAGCGGTTTTAGTTCACGATGGTCAACCAATAGCTTTTGAGAGTAAGAAACTAGAACTGGCTCAAAAGAATTACTACATCTATTAGAAGGAGTTGTATGCAATTGTCAATGCTTTGAAGAAGTGGCATCATTATCTATATGGTGCCAAAGTCACAATAGTGTTTGATCAAGAGAGCATTAAGTGGCTCTCTAATCAAACAGACCTTAAAGGTCATAAGGCCCGATGGGCAAACACCCTTTAGCAGTTTGATTATGAGGTTAGCTATAGGAAGGGAAAGTTTAATGTAGTAGCTGATTCACTTAGCCACATGCCTATGCTCAATGGACTGAGTTTTACTCAGATCAATATTGAGCTACTTGAGTCCATTAGAGGGAAATGTAGGCTTGAGCCTGTATGTTTCAAGATTTGGGAAGCCATAGAGAATGGGGATCGTGATATACGGGTTTTTAGTGAGGATGGAGTATCGATGGATACTCAAGAAGGATTCAAGTGGAAGAATTACAGTGTCCATGATGGATATATGTTATATAAAGGTAAGGTGTGTGTCCCTAGAGATCTTGAGATGAGATGACACCTTTTGTATGAGTGTCATGACACACCTAGTGTGGGACACCTAGGAGTTAACAAGACCTATGATCTTGTTAAGAGGCAGTTTTACTGTCCTGGACAAGATCATAGGCTGAGAGGTTGAGGATTGGAGGACCACTAAACCCATTGGATATTCCTAATGGGAAGTGGGAGAGTATCTTCATGGACTTTATAGTCAGATTACCTAAGAAACAGAGAGGGCACGACTCAGTCTAGGTAATAGTGGATAGGTTAACCAAAATGGATAGGTTTATTCCGACATGCACTACAGTGAAGACACCTGAATTACAGTGTCCATAATGGATATATGTTATATAAAGGTAAGGTGTGTGTCCCTAGAGATCTTGAGATGAGATGACACCTTTTGTATGAGTGTCATGACACACCTAGTGTGGGACACCTAGGAGTTAACAAGACCTATGATCTTGTTAAGAGGCAGTTTTACTGTCCTGGACAAGATCATAGGCTGAGAGGTTGAGGATTGGAGGACCACTAAACCCATTGGATATTCCTAATGGGAAGTGGGAGAGTATCTTCAGGGACTTTATAGTCAGATTACCTAAGAAACAGAGAGGGCACGACTCAGTCTAGGTAATAGTGGATAGGTTAACCAAAATGGATAGGTTTATTCCGACATGCACTACAGTGAAGACACCTGAGTTGGCTAGACTTTTTGTGGAAAACCTATACCAGTTATATGGTCTTCCTTTAGACATAGTTTCTGATTGGGATAGGAAGTCTACTAGCCACTTTTGGAGAGCAGTCTTCAAAAGGTTGGATACTAAACTTAGCATGAGTACTCGAGCATCCACAATCGGATGGGCAAACAGAGAGAGTTAACCAAATCCTAGAAGATATGCTTCGAGCATATGTGAATGAAAGACAAAATAATTGGGAAGAGTACTTACCTATAGTAGAGTTTGCATATAATAGTGCCAAGCACTCTTCCACTGGGCATAGTCCATTTATGCTTAAGTATGGGTTTCAACCAAGAGCTCCTTATGCAGTAGGATTGCAGAATGAGATTGTTCAAGCCGCAAAGGAATTCTTGGAAGAGATGAACGATATGCTTAGGCTTGCTAAGGACAACATTAGGAGAGCTCAAGATAGATGTCCTCTCCATATTCATAATTTAAAAGTCCATGTGATCTATATAATCCTCCATCTTGGCTTCCAAATCGGATACCATAGTATCCCATATCCTCTTGTCTTCTCCTTGCATCATAGATACTATGTATTTATGTGCGCTGGGTTGCTAGGGAATCTTTAGTTTCTTGAATAGAGCATAGTTTATAAAGTTATGAGTGGCAGAGTCATCTATCATGACTCGCACCCTGGTCCTATATACACTACCATGAAGTTTAACCAAGTCATGTGGTCCAAACTGGGGTGACCACAAAGACTTCGTTAAACAACAGGTGTGCTCTATATCCTCGTGCATCACCTCCACTCTATTGCAGTTAGAGCTTCCATGAATAGGAAGTTTTTGCACTAGGTGGACCGCCTTTTTTGCCCTTTTCAGGGGCCTCACTACTCTCTGTTCATCTCTTCTTTTCTTCCCCCTTCTTGAGTGGAAAATTCCACTGTGAATGGATAGGAGACAAACACGTAAAGCACAGGTTCTCTCTTTTGGCCCTTTCAAACTGCTTTGTAGGTAGCCTAGGCCCTTGTGATCTCTGTTTCTTAATGAAAATTTTGTTTTCCCCAATGCACCTTCTTCTTGAACTTAGTCGTACTAAGAGGCTTGAGGGGCTGATCCATCTCCATAGGAGTATATTGAGGATGGTTATGGTCTTCATAGATTTGGGCATACTTGATTGCCTCCTCAAATGTCTTTGATGCATTTCTTCTTACCTCTCTCTTGATGGCTTTATCTAAGCCCCTAACAAACCCTCTAGTTTTTTGGAAGTCATCTAAGCCCTTAAGTTTCAAAATGATCTCCCTATAGTGGGATATTTAGACCGTCAAAGGCCTACTTCTCTAGGTGACCCTATCCCACTCATCCCAATTCCTTTCCTCCTCATTCTCAGGAAGAAACTCTTTTAGGAAAAGAGTTTCAAATTGAGCCCAATCTGTAGGGATAGAGTTTGCCTCCTTGAGACTCATTCACCACTTATAAGCATACGAGACAAGCGAGAGACTCGACTCTAGCACATGATACTCAGGTGGAGTGCCCTTCAGTTGATGCAAATCATTCCCCTTTTGTAAAAAGGTGTAGATTGCATCCTTGTTTCTATCTCCGTCATCCCCAATAAAGGTAGGTGGCTTTAAGTCTTTTAGGAGGGGATCTTCCTTAGAGCTCTCTCCTTTATGCTTACAAGGAAAAGAAGGATCTTTCCTAGTCATCTTGTCACATATCCTAGTAGGAGATGGTTGAACCACGCTCTAAGAGAGAGGATTAGCAAGTAATCCTCAACCATGGCTTTTGGGGCAAGTGGTTAGCCCATCGCACTCCTAACTGGGAGGTTGTGAGTTTGATTCCCGACATTGGTATTAGAGCCTAGTTGAGAGATTGGGATTGAGGATGTCGGCGCGATGCAGCGCGTCTCAGGGTACACTTGTCAGGGTACATCCTGCCAGTCCTGCCAGGGTACATCCAGACAGGGTACACCCATGGGCACTTGGAAGAAGCACTTATCTGTGGTGAGTGTGAAACTAGCCTTGGATGAAGGTGCATGGGCATTTGGGCACCCACGGAGGGTGGGATAGGTCCAAATTTGGTCCATGGGATAGAGTTTGAGGTTGGTGGAAATGCTCATGCATGGAAAGTGGGTCCAAGAGATTCAAGAAGGTCCACAAGTGAGCATTGAGGGCAATGCTCAATCTAAGGGGGGAGGAATGTCACATAATCCTAGTAGGAGATGGTTGAACCACACTCTAAGAGAGAGGATTAGCAAGTAATCATCAACCATGGCTTTTGGGGCAAGTGGTTAGCCCATCGCACTCCTAACCGGGAGGTTGTGAGTTCGATGGGCTAACCACTTGCCCCAAAAGCCATGGTTGAGGATTACTTGCTAATCCTCTCTCTTAGAGCGTGGTTCAACCATCTCCTACTAGAATTATGTGACATTCCTCCCCGCTTAGATTGAGCATTGCCCTCAATGCTCACTTGTGGACCTTCCTGAATCTCTTGGATCCACTTTCCATGCATGAGTGTTTCCACCAAACTTTTGAAGTCCGCTCTCCAAAAGTGGCTAGTAAACTTCCTATCCCGATCAGAGACTATGTCTAAAGGAAGACCATATAACCGGTATAGGTTCTCTACAAAAAGTCTAGCCAACTCTAGTGTCTTCACTGTAGTACGTGTCGGAATAAACCTAGCCATTTTGGTTAACCTATCCACAATTACCCAGACGGAGTCGTGCCCTCTCTGTGTCTTAGGTAATCTGACTATAAAGTCCATGGAGATACTCTCCCACTTCCCATTAGGAATATCCAATGGGTGGAGTAGTCCTCCAATCCTCAACCTCTCAGCTTTGTTGACCTGGCGTTTGTTGCACTTAAGCACATACTCTAGGACGTCCTTATGAAGTCCAGGCCAATAAAACTGCCTTTTAACAATATCATAAGTCTTGTTAACTCCTAGGTGTCCCGCACTAGGTGTGTCATGACACTCATACAAAATATGCAGTCTCATCTCGGTATCTCTAGGGACACACACCTTACCTTTGTATAACAGATATCCATCATGGACAGAGTAATTCTTCCACTTGAATCCTTCTTGAGTACCCGTCGATACTCCATCCTAAACCTTGAAACCCGTATATCACGATCCCCATTCTCTATGGCTTCCCAAATCTCGGAATATGCAGGATCAAGCCTACATTTTCCTCTAAGGGACTCAAGTAGCTCACTAGTGATCTGAGTAAAACTCAATCCATTGAGCATAGGCATGTGGCTAAGTGAATCAGCCACCACATTAAACTTTCCCTTACTATACCTAAGCTCATAATCAAACTCTTGAAGGGTCTCTGCCCATCGGGCCTTACGACCTTTAAGGTCTGTTTGATTAGAGAGCCACTTAATGCTCTCTTGATCAAACACTATCGTAACTTTGGCACCATATAAATAATGACGCCACTTCTTCAAAGCATGGACTATTGCATACAACTCCTTCTCATAGACGGAGCAATTCTTCTAAGCCGGTTCTAGTTTCTTGCTCTCAAAAGCCACTGGTCGACCATCCTGAACTAGAACCGCTCCTATAGCAAAATCACTCGTGTCAGTCTCAATGGTTTGTTGGGATCTGCTATATGTAAAAGTGGAGCTGTAACAATTGCTACTTTCAACTTCTCCATACTTTGCTTCTGTTCGTCTCCCCAATGAAAGGCTTTCCCTTTCCCTTTAAGCTGTTTCGTCATCGGGACAGCAATCTTGGCATAGTTCTTAATGAATCTTCGATAGAAACCTGATAAACCTAGGAAGATCTACAGCTCTTCCACGTTCCTTGGATGTGGCCATTCCATTATAGCCCTTACTTTTTCAGGATCCATCTGGATTCCATCCTGGGAGACTATATGCCCAAGGCATCTAACCTCTGTTTTGAAAAATTCACACTTTGACTCTTTAGCAAAGAGTGAATTTTCCCTTAGCACTTGAAATACTTTCCTCAAGTGTTCCAAGTGCTCTTCTTCTGATGCACTATAGATCAGAATGTCATCCAGAAAGTCTACTACAAAATGTCCTAGATAAGGCCGTAAAACACTATTCATGAGTTTCATGAAAGTGGCAGGAGCATTGATGAGACCAAAAGGCATCACCAAAAACTCATAGTGCCCATATCTAGTTCTAAATGCGGTCTTAGGGACATCCTCTGCCCTAATCCTGATCTAAGATCAAGCTTGGTAAAATACCTAGCTTGATGTAACTGATCAAATAGATCTTCCAACCTAGGCATTGGAAACCTATTTTTGATAGTTACCTTATTAAGTGCTCTATAATCTATACATAGTCTCATAGAGCCATCTTTCTTTTTAACTAGGAGCATTGGCGATGGCCATGGTGAGTTACTAGGTTTAATGAAGCCCTTATCTAAATAATCCTGCAATTGCTTCTCAACCTCCTCATGCTGAGAAACACTAAGCCTATAAGGTGGTCTGCAAATAGGGTTAGTGTTAGTAACAACCTCAATGGCATGGTCAATGTCCCCTCTCTCAGGTGGTAGCCCTCTAGGGAAGTCAGTGGGAAAAACATCTCTGTACTCAAACATAAGATCCTTAAAACTTTTAACCACACACTCTTGCAAAAAAGAATAGTAGAAAGTCCTGTTCATATTTACATCCCTAGCATGAAAATATACATCAGATGAGCTGTCTGTACAATGCTCCATATCATGACTATACAATAAAAACATGTCCTATACATGCTGAGAATAACAGAGACTATACAACTCTAGTGATGAAATGAGAGGTGCACTAGGTACATCTCTCTCTCCGTGAATACAAACTTTACTTCCATTCTTTTCAAATTCGAGCGTGTTGTTCTGATAGCTGCATTTAAGTGTATCTCCCAACCCCCATAGCCACTCTCTTCCTAAGACTAGATCTGTCCTCTCCATGTTCATAATTTGGAAGTCCATATAATCTGTATAGTCCTGCATCTTGACTTCCAAATTGGATACCATAGTATCCCATATTCTTTTATCTTGCCCTTGCATCATAGATACAATATATTTATGTGCACTAGGCTGCTGGGGAATCTTTAATTTCTTGACCAAAGCATAGTTTATAAAATTATGAGTAGCGGATTCATCTATCATGATCTGCACCCTCGGTCTTTTGGGGCAAGTGGTTAGCCCATCGCACTCCTAACCGGCAGGTTGTGAGTTCGATTCCCGACACATCTCTAGAGGAAGAGTAGGAGTCTTTCTTTCCTTCCTAGCTAGGAAAGAGGTGACAAGTGTCTCAAGTGAGATCATTTGAGACTTAAGCTACTCAATGAGAGACGTCATGCTACCTATGTCTCTCTCTAGCCTAAGGGTCTATTATTTTAAGTTTGCAAATTTCTCATGAGTAACAAACTCATCTAAAAGTTCCTCATAAGTATACTCTTCTTGTTGAGGCTCTTTTCCCTCTAGCTTTCCCTCAACTTCCTCCTCAAGTTCTACCTCTTCCATCCTAAGGTCACAATCCTCTAGTTGTTCTTTAGATGGAGAAGTGGGTTCTACTATTTGTTTCCCCTTAGAATCCATGTTTCACTCCCCCCCTGTTTACTAGCTAGAGTATGTCAAAAGAATGTAAGTAAACTTTAAATATGCAAGAAGAAGAGAAATATGACACTAGAGCACTTCCCTAGTACAAAATGAAGATGCGGAAGCAAAATCCAAGCGATCTTTGAAGCATGAAGGTGCTGATCTTCAATCCTTGCCAAGCCCAAACAAAAATTTGAAATGTCAGGTTGGCCCGAGGAGGTTCTAGTCACCAAAAACCAACAAGAACGACACCAAAATCATATAGCAATAGCCCCAAATGGGCAAACCGAGTCAAACTAAAGAACTTTTGAATTTTGACAATCCTTGCCATTCCAAAATATATAGTCCAACACCTCTATTTCAAAGATATAAAGCTATCCCAAGAGAAAAAAGTTGATTTGGATGCCAAATGATGAAAAACTATGCTCAAAAGTGGTCGCCTAGTTTTTGTTGAAACATTGCAGAGGGATTTTGGTGGACCAAATCTTCTCCAAATCAAGCATGAATTGTTTATTAGCAAAGTTTAAAAGTGTAGCTTCATAAGTGACAAAGATTTCTAAAATCGGATGTCATGTCACCAAGCTATTGTCCGGAGAAGACATGTATGTCAAGGGTAGGAAGTGGGAAGGCAAATCTTCATGAAAGGGTGATTTTGGAAGCTCAAAACTGAGAACATGAAACCTTTTTAAACATGTGAATGACCCATTTCCCAAATCCATAACCCAATATACATGTGTGCATCATTAATTTCCCAAATTCTAATCTATAGCATAAGTTCTCTCCCCCCAAAATTCAAGAAAAATTCAAATTTTTTCTAACGTTTAGCTTGTCCTTCTCCGAAATTCACTTGGCATATGGAGGGAAGCTCAACATGGAAGAGGATTGTGAGGAGAAGCATGGCTTGTCGGCTCTCTCTGTGGGCAACACCAATGCGTTCACACCTCATGGCAGCTGTGCTCGGTCTCCCTGTTGATGCCCGATTGTGGGCTCTGCTCCGTTACCAAATTTGATGCTCCGATGAGCCAATTTTGGAGGATCCTTGCATGAACTTCGAGACTGAAGGAGACGAAACCCTGCCAGCTGACCTTACGGAATGCACACAGAGATTATCACTATGATAAGTAGCCAAGCCGCATGATATGTCTATATATTCTCTCTCTCTCTCTAATTACCCGTAAAGGATAATACTCAAGTTCTATCATATGGGTGCCACTTCGCACTCATTTGAGTACCATACTCCATTTATATAAGAGATGGTTCACACCTCTTAATCATGGCACCCATATGAGTACCATACTCCATTTATATAAGAGATGGTTCACACCTCTTAATCATAACTTGAGAGTGATACTCCATGTGACAGTATCCTAAGGGGATTTTCCAAGATCTCTTTCTGACAAATATACCTTCAAAATATACCTATGTGGGATTTTTTTTTGGAGAGTACAATGAATTGGAAATACACACTCACACACACAACCTCGTAAGGTAGAGGCACCCATCATTAGAATCTCATGGAGATGTCTAGCCAATACTTGAACTCAGGACTGCCTCCCACAACTTCAAGGCATCAGCCACTAGCCTACATGGGATTTTTCCTATCTCCTTGTTTTGCAAAAAAACTGAATTCTTATGTACAAACCTCCATGCCTTACTTTTGGTGAAATATTAAAAGTGTCCTAAGAGGGTATTCCCATGTGCAAGCCTAAGTACATACAATAAAGGTTATTTTTATGAGCAAAGGAGGGTTCCTATACACAAGAGAAAATTTGTGCACACCCTATCACCCAACACTCTCCTCCCCCTAGACTTTGTCATCCTCGACAAAGCTAAGAGATGAGGATCATACATAGCTGAACGGATCCATGTTGAATCTTCAACTCTTCTAAGCTTTGAGATTTCACAAGCTTCAAGGTGATGAAGAGTCTTTAAGTGCTGAGCAACACAATCCTCCTAAGACACAGTCATCCCAACAACCAAAAGAGCAGCCAAGTATGCATCAAAGCCATGGAGTAGTCCTTAAAAAAGCCTTCAACAAAAAAGTATTATCTTTGAAAAAGTAGACCAACCAATTTCTCCCAAGAAACTTTAAGCGTTGAGCATAAAGCATCCATCTACAAGTTGAGTATACCACTTGTCTACAAGTCATCAAGGGCAGATGGAAATAGGGTGAGCATGGAATCCTCTTGTTTTTGCAATCCACATCCTTGACATAAGGAGATAAATCTCCTTATGTGGTCATCGGCATCCTCCTATGAAGTGGTGAAACATTGATGCACAATAGTGGATTCCCCTTTTAGAGAGCTTCATGATGATGCTCTCATAGTATAAAACCAAGCTATGGGTGACATACATGGTACTTTGCACATAACTTTAGAATACGTAGAAACTACATAATACATGGAGACCTCAAACGCAAATCTTTTAGGTTTTTTAAATGTGATGGAACTTATCACCCGTGATCGACCAAGCCACTATATGTTTTATTCAAAAGCATATACAAAAGCATGTAGTGTCCATTTGGCCTTCCACATGGACAGTAATGGTAAAGGCCGATATGGTGATAGTCAACTATGGAGATCAAAAAATAAAGAACAATAAAGGATACGTGAACGTAAGTATATAAACTATACCTCCCACATGATGGGCATGTTACACCATGTATAAGTAACCATGCAAGATCATGAATCAAGTAACCCCCATTAAGTGACAATAGTGTCGAAAGCTATCCTATGGTAAAGCTTTAGCCAGATAATTTGTAGCATTATCTTGAGTATGTACCTCTCAAGAATAATGTGCTCAATGGCTAAGTTATCTCTAATGAAGTGATACCTCACCTCAATGTGCTTGGTCTTGCATGATAGATCCAACTCTTAGCCAATATAGTGGCACTCTGACTATTATTGAAGAAACAAGGTACATGTTGAGGTAGATCTATATCACACACAAGAGGATAAAAACACAATGCCTCCTTACATGCCTCACTAGTTAGAGCATAATCTACTTGTGTAGTGGAAATAGTTGTACATTCTTGAAGGCAAGACTTCCAAGACATAGCACCTCGAGCAAAGTGAAAAATCTACCCTAATGTAGACTTTAGAATGTCTACACAACCAGCATAATCAAAATCCATGTAACCAATAATGGATGCCTCTCGTCTACCCAAGCATAGAAACTTGTCCTTTGTTCCACTCAAATATCTCAAAATCATCTTGAACACTTCCCAATGCTTCTTTCCAAGATTAGACATATATTTGCTCACAACTCGAGCTACAAATGAATGTCTAGACTCGTAGCTACAATAACATACATGAGACTATCAACAACACATTGATAAGGATTTTTT